>JAZKJV010002688.1:0-356627 GCA_037367405.1 Ottelia alismoides
TGGTGGAGAGCAATTTCCAAGAAGTTAGCAGACCCTGTTCCATGGGATATCTTCGAAGAGAGGTTCCGAGCTCACTTTTGTCCCTCTCATTGGGAAGAATTAAAGAGGAGAGAGTTGGCTTCTCTGAATCAGGGTTCTAAGACTATACGAGATTATCATATCCACTTTACTGAGCTACTACGGTACTCACCAGCTCTAGAAGCTTCACCACAAGAGTGTCTTACCAAATTTGTTAGCGGTCTTCAGGGAGATCTACGAGAAAAGCTTGCTGGTTTTAGAGCCACAACCGTAGATGAAGCAATGGACATCGCCTCTCGTATTGAGATGGAGAGGGATGAAAATCGCCAAAGAAGAAGTTTCCACTTTAATGGTGGACCGTCCAAAAGCAAGGCACATTATAATCGTAGAGATCGTCGCTATCATCCAGCCGGTTCCAATATAAGCTCACCACAGACCTTGGGTCAGGAATTATCAGGAAGAAGGGGTTTCTCTAGACCTCCACTATATCCTCGCGACTCAGCAGCAGGAGCTAGCACCTCTGTGGCTGGATCTTCAGCTCAAACAGGAGCACGTGTGTGTTTTTACTGTCATCAGGAAGGCCACATCAAGAAAGATTGTCCGAAGTTGAGAGGTTCAGGATTTAAATCAACCCCAATTAATAGTATAACATCCGCCTCGAGCAATGGAGCAACACATGGAGGAAGACATGGTAGAGGTCGAGGCTCACAAGGAGCGTCTCCTACACAACAACCACCACAAAGTGTTGCGGGTTCTAGCTTGCCTATTCCTAATGGCCAGCTCAATGCAATTACTGAAGAACAAGCCTACAACTCAGGCACAGTCGTACGAGGTACCGTTACTATTCATGGCTTTTCAGTACATGCCTTATTTGATTCTGGTGCTTCACATTCATTTATTGCTCGACGGTTAGTACCCACTTTGGGTAAGATACCAGTAGAAGTACAACAGTCCTATCTGATCAAGGGACCAGGAGGACAAGTATTTATAATCCGAGAAATCCTGGATAATTGTATAATACTGATAGCAGGACATCAGTTACCTGTTTCACTACTACTAATCGAAATGGAGGACTTTGATCTTATACTAGGAATGGATTGGTTAGAAAGGCATCATGCATGTCTTGACTGTTTCCAGAAGACAGTAACATTCCACCTTCCTAACTCGATAGAGTTCCAGTTCATTGGAAAGACATCCAATGATAATATCAAATATATCTCTACATTGAAGGCACAACAGTTGTTAGAGCAAGGGTGCCAAGGTTATTTAGCTTATGTATCCACTACATCAGGGTCAGAAAGAATGATAGAAGATGTGCCTATAGTGTGCGAGTTTACTGATGTATTTCCAGAGGAACTACCTGGATTACCACCTGAGCGAGAGATTGAATTTGAAATCTCTCTCATACCTGATACTCAGCCTATCTCTATCCCTCCGTATAGGATGGCACCAGCTGAGTTACGAGAGTTAAAGGTACAATTGCAAGAACTGTTAGATAAAGGATTCATTCGTCCTAGTACTTCACCATGGGGTGCACCTGTCTTATTTGTTAGGAAAAAGGATGGGTCGATGCGGTTGTGCATTGACTATAGACAACTAAACAATAGGACAATAAAGAACAAGTATCCTCTGCCAAGCATAGATGATCTCTTTGATCAGTTACAAGGTTCAACTGTGTATTCCAAGATTGATTTAAGATTGGGATACCATCAGTTAAAAATTAAAGATACAGATATTCCCAAGACAGCTTTTCGAACTAGATACGGGCATTATGAATTCTTAGTTATGCCTTTTGGACTAACAAATGCCCCAGCAGCCTTCATGGATCTCATGAATAGAGTATTCAAGGAGTTCTTAGATCACTTTGTAGTAGTCTTTATTGATGATGTGCTTATTTACTCAAAGGATAAGTATCTACATGAACATCATCTCAGGAAGGCACTTGAAACTCTAAGGAAGAACAAACTGTATGCTAAATATAGCAAATGTGACTTCTGGCTATCTGAAGTATCTTTCTTAGGCTATGTTATTTCTGGGGAAGGTATATCAGTTGATCTACAAAGGTTAGTGCGGTGATGGGTTGGGAACGCCTGAAGACTGTCACAGAAATACGATCTTTTCTGGGTTTAGCTGGATATTATAGAAGATGCGTGAAGGACTTTTCACGGATAGCATTGCCAATGATTAGACTAACTCAAAAGGAGGTCCCATTCATATGGTCTGATACATGTGAAGCTAGTTTTCAGACACTGAAAGAATGCCTAACATCTACACCCATCCTTACTCTACCCTCCGGGAGTGAAGGGTTTACAGTGTACACTGACGCATCTAAAGAAGGACTTGGGGCGGTTCTTATGCAACATGGTAAGGTAGTTGCATATGCATCACGACAGCTCAGGACACATGAGAAGAACTACCCAACACATGACCTTGAATTAGCTGCCGTAGTTTTCGCCTTAAAGATATGGAGACACTACATGTATGGTATTACTTTTGAAATCTTCACCGATCATAAAAGCTTGAAATATTTGTTTGATCAAAAGGAGCTTAATATGAGACAGAGACGGTGGCTAGAGTTGTTGAAAGATTATGATTGCACTATCTCCTACCACCCTGCTAAGGGGAACGTCGTAGCAGATGCACTTAGCAGAAGAACTTATTCACCTGGGTTAGTGAGTGCTATCCACTTCTGGGGTTTACTATCAACGTTAAGCGAATGGAAACCATTTGATAGTTGTGTTGATATTATAACTATTCCTCATCGATACAAACCAGAGATATGGGATAAAATAAAGAAAGGACAGGAGGATGATCCAGTCCTTAAAGACTTGAAACAACAACTTGAGAAGAATGAGATAGAGGGATTCCAGATACAAGATGGGTTACTATATAACCATCACAGAGCTTGTGTACCAGACATACCTGAATCGAGGAAAGACATTTTACATGAAGCTCATTGTTCTAGATTATCTATTCATCCAGGAATTACGAAGATGTATAAGGATCTTCATTCATACTTTTGGTGGTCGGGAATGAAGAAAGATGTTGCTGAGTTTGTGAATTCATGTTTCACTTGCCAGCAAGTAAAGGCTTCACACCAAAAGCCACCAGGATTATTGCAACCCCTCCCTATACCTGAATGGAAATGGGAAAGCATTTTCATGGATTTCGTTACTGGCTTACCTCAGACGACTGGTAGTAAAGATAGTATATGGGTTATAATAGATCGCCTGACAAAGGTAGCACACTTCATTCCGATAAGCTTATCTTTCACTCCAGACAGCTGGCTGAGTTATATATTACACATGTGATTCGCCTCCATGGTATCCCGAAGGAATTAGTTTCTGATCGAGATTCACGATTCACCTCACACTATTGGGAGAACTTCATGAAAGCCTTAGGTACACAACTATGCTTGAGTACATCATATCATCCACAAACAGATGGTCAGTCAGAACGTACGATTCAGACACTAGAGGATATGCTACGAGCATGTGCCTTAGAATGGAAGGGATCATGGATTAAACATTTACCTCTTACAGAATTCACCTACAATAATAGTTACCATACAAGTATTGGCATGGCACCATTTGAAGCACTATATGGCCGAAGGTGTACTACTGCTTTGTGTTGGCAAGAGGTCGGAATAAAGAACCTTTATGATTCAGATAGACTTCAGGAGACACAGGAAGCTGTAGAACTTGCTAGAAAAAGACTATTAACTGCCCAGAGTCGCCAGAAAAGTTATAGTGATACCAGGCGAAGAGACCTTGAATTTGAGGTGGTGACTTGTGTATTCTCAAAGTATCACCTATGAAGGGTGTCCAGAGGTTTGGCTTGCATGGGAAGTTAGCACCCAGGTTCGTGGGTCCCTTTGAAATTCTTCAACGAATTGGAAAAGTTGCCTATAGACTTGCACTTCCTCCACATCTTTCGGCAATACATGATGTATTTCATGTATCAAATCTGAGAAAGTACAATTAGAGATCCAGAGCATAAGATAAGTTATGATGATTTACATGTTGAGCCAGAGTTGACATACCAAGAGATACCTGTGCAAATACTTGAAAGGGATATCAAGAAGTTGAGAAACAAAGGGGTGCCTCTAGTTAAAGTATTGTGGCGAAACCAAGAGTTTGAAGAAGCCACATGGGAACCTGAGGTAGAAATGAGAGAGAAATACCCATATTTGTTTGAATGATAACATTATGTATTATGTATATGTTCATTTTAAATGATATGACGTTCATTCTCTTTAAGGTTGTTATGATTTCAATCCTCTTTAAGGTTGTTATGCCTGCATTTCTAGTCTCGAGGACGAGACTTCCTTTAGGTTGTTATAATTGTAAAGCCTTGAACTTGGCACATCTCAGATCCTGTATAATAAGATCCAGCTCATCAAGAGAAAACCAACGAAATTTGTTTCGTGTGAATCGGACTTCGTTTCGAATTGTTATGATTTTCCGAAGAAAAGAGAAGTCATTAATCCATAATGGCTGTTATTAAGACTAATTAAACATGATTAAAGAAATTAGTGACGATTGAAAGCTGCTAATGATCATTAGTAAACACTAATCAATAGTTAACAAAAGATAAGCGTAAGCCGCGAAAGTTAAATCGCGATTAGTGAAAGTTAATCACGATTAGTGTTAATTAAGCGTCATTAGCGAATCTAGAATCCTCTAGAATGTTCTAACTTGAGCTCCAAGTTTGGGATAAGTTTTGGCTAAAACCATGGGCCAAAACCATGGGCCGCTAAACCATGGTTAAAGTCTAAATCATGGTTTTCTAACCATGGTTAGTGGTTTTCTGGGGCCTATAAATAGACCCCCCTACCCATTCATTCTCTACAACTTCCACTACCACCACCACCCCAAGGGCTAGGGTCGAGAGGTTGGGAGGAGGAGTGGGAGGCGAGGGAGGAGCGCTAGCGAAGCGCTGCCGGAGAACGAGGAGGAGAAAGGTATGATCCTCTCTTAGTTGCTTCGTAAGATAGGCTTTCAATTCATACTCTTGTTTCTTTCAAGTTTTGTTCTTGATTCATCTTTCTTTCCGATTCGTTTTCCTGTTGTGGTTCGAGGAAAAATCTGTGTAACACCCTACTTAGGTGCGGGCGGCTATGCACGTCAGTGACCCTGTGATTCGTCACACGTTCACTCATCTAAGACACGTGGTGTCTACCGATTCTCCATCGTTTATGTTACTATTCTTCGCTTTATGATTTTATAGTTATTTTGATGGAGAAATCTGTGTAATACCCTACTTAGGTGCGGGCGGCTATGCATGTCAATGACCCTGTGATTCGTCATACATTCACTCACCTAAGATGTGTGGTGTCTACCGGTTCTTCATCTCTTGTTGTTGAGTATATTCTTTCAGTTTTCGTTGTTATTTTCCTCTCGATTGATTTTATAGAGGAAACTCTTTTCGTTTTTATTTTGAAATATGTCCCGATATAAGGGGAAACTCTGCCGAAATTTCCGAGAAATATGTCCCGATATAAGGGGAAACTCTACCGAAATTTTTCGAGAAATATGTCCCGATATAAGGGGAAACTCTGCCGAAATTTTAAGAGAAAATATGTTCTTGACGTTCTTCGTGTTCTTCGCGTTCTTCGTTCGTTCTTCGCGTTCTTAACATGTTCTTAGCGTTTTGATACGAAAAATGAAATTTGATCTTTTCAGGAGCCTTAAAATAGCCTTTCTAAAAACGAAACTCGATAAAGCCTTGCATACACGAGAGAGAGATCTATTAGGTAACGAAATCCTTCCTTTTGCTGTTGGGTTTTCATACGAAATTATTGAAATTCTTGATTTTGTGTTCTTTGCTACGAAGAACCCTAATTTTGGCTATTTTTGAAAAAGTCTGAAAAGTTGCTTTGTGATTCCCACTAAAATAAGGTTTAAGCATCAAATCGATGCGGTGGCTTTGAAAGTTAGGGTTTGGGAGTTAAAATAGGCATCAATACGAGTATATATGCATATGAATAATATATATGTGAGTCTATACTAAGTATTGTTGATTATGCAAATCGAAGACTTAACAAAAGAATTACATCATGGGAATTGATGTGATTTGAGTCGGATCCTGAGAAGGATCGTGTGTCACGATAAGGATGACTGGGAGTAGTACTTATGGTCGGGTATGCAACTTGTAGGTTGTCGGAAGGAACCCGTATTGGTGTTTCCCTACCTAGGTGGTACACGGTTGCCCTGTTATGATAAGTACGCACAAATTGAATGTTTTGCAACGCGTGGTACCGGGAGCCAATATATATTCGGGTTGGAACAACGGAAGATGTGGTCGTGCCATGTGGAGGCACGGGTGGTTCAATAGCGGCTGGTCACGATAACATGTATTTAAAGCCGCTAGGTTATATGATTAAATGTTTAGTCTGAGGTTTTAAGCAACCGAGTCCTCGAGGACGGTGTGCTCTTTTGTTTTTCCAAGCTGAGGGTTGAGACCCTTTTTAATAAAAGAAAAAAGAAATTGTCAGGGTAGTATTGGAGGATTGGTTGAGGCGACGTGCGGCGGCATAAGCTTACTAAGATCAACACAATCTCCAATCCCGAAGTGTCCACAGCTTCGGAGTCCAAGAATGGTGGGGTTCCCCTGGACTAATCCCTGATGTGGAATAGAAAGGAATAGGACTTAAATTAATGAAAAGGAATGAAATTTTTTTATGATATCAAGTTTTGAAAAATTACACAATTTGTTTGCTTTTCTCTTCTTCGTTACTTAGCATTCGCTAATTTTTATCCTATGATTTATGGAAAACCCAACAGGTATCGGTGAGCCATAGCAAGGACTTTAAAAATTCATCCGGCTTACATACTAGACATCCAGCCAGCCACAGTAGCTTTACTCTTTAAGGTAGTTAGTAATCTTTTGTATATTTTCCTTTCAAGCTGATGTACATGTA
The DNA here is from genome assembly GCA_037367405.1 of Ottelia alismoides. Classification (NCBI taxonomy): domain Eukaryota; kingdom Viridiplantae; phylum Streptophyta; class Magnoliopsida; order Alismatales; family Hydrocharitaceae; genus Ottelia; species Ottelia alismoides. The sequence continues at coordinate 6,941 of JAZKJV010002688.1, forward strand.
ATGGTTATAGTGGGACAGTGTATCATCTAAACTTTATTTTGTGAATGGAAAAGTTTTGAAATACTTTCTTCCGAGTATTTTTATTTGCAGTATATTTCTGAATGTTAGTTGTGATTGCTGAATAAATTATTGCTGAGTAACCATATCCGGATATGGGAGGATCCGACGGCCCGGGAAACGGGGCCGTGACAGCCGTCATCTTGAAATGGTGGAAAAATTACCACATAAGCCCCGTGTCTTTCCAGATTCCTGATGCGCTGCCAAAGTTTCAAGAAATTGCATTTAGGCTCCATAATTACTTTTATTTTCTTTTTATTTCAGTCCATACAAGGGACCAAACTGCAAATGATTTCTTTTATTTTTTTACATTTCTACCCCTGGACAGTGTGGACACTTTGGACACCTATTTGATCTCATTTTTCATCGATTTTTGTAGGGTAGTTTTGTAACTACCCTAGTGAGGTTTTGTTATTTTTGTTGTGATTCTTCATCGTGTATTTTTCTTGTTTTAAATTTTCTAAAGTCGCATTTGTTTGAGTATTTTTCTTGCCTTTTTCAAGAAGATATAAAAATCATGAAAATAACACTTTTGCTCAAAAATCGGGATTATCGCTATTCTGCCTCCTTGTGTTCGACCCAGGGAAATTTACATGGATAAATAATTAGTTTGAATAAAATAAGAGAGAGAAGCTGCTTCTTCACTTCATTCTCTATCTCTCTCTCGTATTTTATTAAAATTTTGTTTGATCAATCAGGTTTTTGGTTCAGAGTGATATTTTCTACGCCGATTCTGACACTATTTATAACTCCTCAAAACCTTGGTTATCATTGAACATGAAGAATATATATATGCCCATTGGAACTATGGAAATATTATTGCATTAATTATCGACCTTTTACTATCATACCATTATCGATGATGTAATGATGGAACTCTTATTTTGAATTGGATTTTGGGGATCCTTTTGAGAATTATTTTTGTATGCTCATTGATTACCATGCATGATTCGGTAATTTGTTCGATCATGCAAATTTAATTTGCACACTTCTACCGGTTAGCACGACTTGTTCTTTTACATGATTACTCTATCTACGATAGAGGAAATCTTGCCACATGAAGAAGAAAGAAGAAAAATGTTTGTGCCCAATCGAGTATCGATAACAAAAACAGTGTGAAGCCGCTTAACATAGCGAAAATGTTATGGGTTAAAAATACTCTCAATAATATTAATGTCCTCACCAATAACATTGAAATAATACTTTGACAAGAAAGGTGAGATCAATTTTCTGAGTAATCTTATCCACCATAATCCCACCAAACATGTTCAGGTGGATTATGATTTTTTATGTAAGAAAACTGATGCTTGTCATGTGGATGTCATTCATTATATAAGAAGATTAGACGGACGATATGTTCAATGAGGGCCTTCCCACTATGCAACATGAGATGAAATTGATGAAGGAATTAAATAAAAAAATTTATTTACTACACATCACTAAAATGTGGAATATTTAGCAAATATTTTGTCGAAACAATCTTAGTTCATCGTATGAACTAAAAATATAGCATAATAATTTATCCATTCAGAAATTATAAATTCTAAGAAAACAATTTCCAAAATAATTTTCGATATTCATAACGAATATAAAGAACAAATCAAGGTTAACTCTTGAAGTGTGAGTCTTTAAAAGAAGAGACCTCATGAATCAAGTTTGATCTGCAGAAGTCTATCTCATGGGTATGGAGATGAATCGCGTTGCTTCCCACGAACTCAGACATCGACCAGAGCAACAAAGAGGTACAAGAAAGATGGAGACTCTCAAGACTCTTTTATATCTCAAGGAGCATGAAATTTCTAAGGACTATAGTTCTCCAAAATTATGCTTTAAAAGAGAGAGCCTCACTCTCCTTTTATACTTACACCACATGTCCAACATGTGTGTTGTAGTCCCTCGGATTTTAAATCAAGGATTTAGAGCAAGTCTTAATTCAACAAGGATTATCTTCTTTTTATCTCCAATTAATATTAACTAATTAACAATAAATAAGCAACAACTTAGCTTAAATAAAATTAGTTGAAGTCATTGCCTTTTATTATTAATTAATTTACTTGATAATCCCATTATAAAAATTAGAGAAATTATGAAATTAATCCTCAAATCTTATGAATCATATTCATGAGCCTAAAATTAAATATAAATCCAATTTATATTTAAAAATTAATGTGAATCAAATTCACACAATTTCATAACTTGGAAATTTTATGTAAATCATATTTACATAAATATTTATATGAATCATATCCATATGCATATTAATTATTGTGAATCATTATTCAAATTAATTAATGAGATATATTTGTGGATCTTATTCACAAAATTGACCTTATGCAATAATAACTATTATTATTACAATATTGACATTAAAAGGTATGAGTCCTAATCCAATTAGGACTCATGAGATACAAATGCATATAATAGAAGATAATGTCTGAGAGAGCATACTATCCATGTATAGTAACTTGAAATGTGGATAGCTATCCAATCTATGGGTTTATACTATTTTTGCAAAATCTGTCTCCTACGAATATTGAACTTGAGCTGTAACACTTTATACTCTTAGTGAGGTCAACAAAAAGCATCACACTCTCCATGAGCTGGACAAAGTATTTGTGAACTGAATCTAATTTCCTTGATCATTTCTAATCAAAGTCCAAACCATTTGGAGCTTAATATTGAGATCAAGGAGAATGTATATTTTCATTTCCATAACCATTTCTGTTTCCAACATTTAGACATTGAAATTGGAATTGGAAAATGGATTCAAATGAATTGTGATTTAATCCAATTAAATCACAAATCATCTAGATAAATGGAACCACTAAAATCTATCATGTTTCATTACTCCATCGAAATGGAAGTTTCATGGAAGATGATCTATTACAAGGACGTAACCCTGAGTAGTCCCAATACTCATTCATCCTTCACACTAGAAGACTAATAAATATGAAGTTCAATCCCTAGTTTGATTGTCTCCTTTAGAGCATATCAATAGATTTCTCATTTGATAATTGGACGATAATATTAATCATATACTTTCTAAAAGCATATATTAATATATCAAATTAGTGTCTAATTTCTTAAAAAAGATGACCATAGATGAAAATCATTTTGACCCCAAAATATCTCATGAGTGAGCTCTGTCTCCCAGTTCATCATCTACGAACCTGTATAATTACTTCGAGAGAGCATACACCTCATACGACTTCATATGCACACCAATACACTAGTATATGGACCTTGAATAGGTCACCAACTTATTGATATGTCAAATATGCATACTCAGGCATATGGATGCATCTCTGTCTCAGGTCAAAGGACATGTACCAGATCGTGACAGTTACGACTCATGTCTTAGTTTATCTCTACCTCATCAAGTCAACTCCTTAACTTGATTATTTCAACACTTCTGAATCTCCATTCCTATGTAGAGGACCTTCATCAAGAAGTCAGTTGGAATTCAGTCTGTAGAGAAAGATTACCATCTCTTTCTCAGACTGGGATCTTTATTGAATATCACATGTTTGAAGTCAGTTGTATCCTCCTAGCTACATGGTATTCAATATGACCATGGTACATAGCCCTAATTGTATAAAGGGACCTTATAATAAAATGCATTCATTCAATTATTTATTTCATTTCAGATGGATATGATAAAAACAATAACTTTTATTGCATTAATGGATCTCCGAGGGATTACAAGTCCAACAGTCTCCCACTAACCTTCAAAGCCATTCATGTACAAATCTCAACCTCATTTTAATTGTGCTAATCATCGACTTTTTGTCAAATTTTTGGGTATGCTGAATAGTCACTCTGTCATCAGTGACTATTCTATGTTATGTTACTAACTTGCATACCCTAAGTGAACATTAACTACATCCAATGTAGTTGCCACATCTTATGTAGCCAATGCTTTACTTTATCTAAATAGCCATAGTGTCCTGCTTCTTGCTACACTTAGCTCACAGAGCACTACTGTTCAACAAAATTAAGAACACTTAAGTTGACTTCATATCATCCATATTAGATTGGAAATCTGAATTAGTGTACCTTAAGACTTGGAGATCATTATCTCCGTAAACCAAGACGTAGTCTTAGGTTCTTCTTAAGTACATGAAGATGCTCTTCATTGTAGTCCAGTGTTTCTCTCCATAGTAGGATTGGTAATGACTTACCACTCCCACTGTATGTCAGAAATCTGGTCTACACACCATGCCATTCATCAATCTTCCCACAACTGATGGGTAAGGGCATCCATCCATGGCTTTCCTTTTCCTCAATAGTTTGAGGAGCCATCCTTGAGATAGGTGAATACCAATTCTTAAGAGAAGGAAGCCTTTATTAGAATTATCTGTACTGAATCTTTCCAAGATCTTCTTGATGTATCCAAGGTGACAGTTTTAATATCCTCTTTTATCTGTTTCTGAATAGTTTCAGACTCAAGATGTAAGAGGCTTCTCAGAGATCTTTCATCTCAAAGGTATTGGACAACTAGACCTTAACACAGGTCATCATCCATGTATCATTTCCAATGATAAGGATGTCATCTACATAAAGCACAATGAACATGATGGCGCTCCCACTAAGCTTCTTGTACACATATGGTTCATCTGGATTATGCACAAAATCATACTTCTTATTGTTTCATCAAATCGGATGTTCCAAATACGAGAAGCTTATTTGAGCCTGTAGATGGATTTCTTTATCTTGCACACTTTTCCTTCCTCGATATGAAGCCCTGGGACTGCTCCATATAGATGTCGTCTTTGATACATCCATTGAGAAAAGCAGTCTTGACATCCATCTACCTGATGTCATAGTCCAGGTGTGCAGCTATTGCAACCATTGCCCTGATGGATTTGAGCATAGCCATGGGAGAGAATGTCTCATCGTAATTCAAGCCTTCTCTCTGTGTGTAACCCTTGGCTATTAGTCAAGCTTTGAAGGTCTCTACCTTCCCATTTGGTACCCTCTTCCTCTTGAAGATCCATTTGCACCCAATGGGTTTGACCACTTTAGTTGGATCTTCGAGGTCTATACACCATTTTTCTGCATGGAGTCTATCTCGGAGTGAATTTCCAGCATCCAGCTACCCATGTCATGATCATTCAATGCTTCAATGAATGAAGTTGGATCATCATCATACTCTACTGATACATGTAATCCGCACCTTTAAAGTTATCTTACGACTAGAACTCCTACTAGTAGGTACGGTCATGCCATTTTCAACTATCTCTTCAGTTTCTGGTGTAGGAAATTCATCAATCTTGCTAGATTCGATTAGTTCCTTAACTTCATTATTTTCTTGACTTCAAAGGAATTCATCTTCCAGAAACTTGACATATCTAGAAATAAATACCTTTTGAGTTTCAGGATCATAAAGTTGGTATCCCATACAGTTCTTTACGTATCCAATGAAGTAGTGCTCTTTAGTATGAGATTCCAACTTGCTTGCATCCACATTTTTACCGTGGACCAAACAACCCAAATATTCAAGTGGCGTACACTTGGCTTGGTACCATACCGAAGCTCACGAGAAGTTTTAGCTATGGATTTAGATGGAATCTTGTTTAGGACATAAGCTGCAGTATCTACTGCGTGTCCCCAGAAACTGAAAAGGTAAGTTTGTTTTACTCATCATTGATCTTACCATGTCCAACATGGTTCTCTTGCATCTCTCTGTACTCCGTTGAGTTGAGGAGTACATGGAGGATGAGATTATAAATAATTCCTCTTTCTTTAAGGTATTCTTTGAATTCACCCGAGACCTATTCTCCACCTCAACTAGATCGAATCCATTTTATCTTCTTTCATGTTTGGTTCTCAACCAAAGCCATGAATTCTTTGAATTTTTCAAAGTTTTTGCCCTTGTGACATAATAAGAAGACAACCATACTGTGAATGGTCATCAATAAAGGTCATATAATATTGATGTCCATTTCGAGTCACAGTACGAAAGGGGTCGCATACATCAATATGTATCAGGTCTAATATACCTTCGAATTATTCACATTTCTTAGAGAAGGATGCCTTGGAGATTTTTCACGAATACAATGTTCATAAGTTGTTAAATCACGAACATATAGAAAATCTAAAGGTACGTCCCTCACCAGTCTATTGATCCTGTCAACAGATGCACGTACAATCCTTTGATGCTAGATCATAGTTAAATGATCTCCACAATTCCTTGATTGTTTAGGGGTTTATTAGTGGTATTTATATTCACGACATATTCATGCATGTTTAATTCATAGAGTCCACCTAGTGTTATAGAATCATCTGCTATAAAATTACCATAATGATTTATGATAAGTATATTATAGAATAGGAAAGTATATCTAGGTCTAACCTTCTTACAGATAGATAGTAAGTTCCTCCTAACATCGGGTACATAGAGACAATATCTAATATCTAGGACTCTCCCACTAGATAATGATAGTCTACATGTCCCAATGGTGATGGTTGCAACAATTGCATCGGATCTCATCTAGATGACTATCTCACTTTCATCAAGATTTCTGGTGTCTTGAAACATATGCAACTGATTACATACATGTACAGAGACACCGGAATCAACAATCTAACTTCCTTTTTGTCCTACGAGTAAGTTGGTTTTAATGATGAATGTAGATTTCTCATTTGACGGTGTTATAGTTTTGTCCTTCTAAGGACTTTAGATATTCTGGATGGTTACTCTTCCAGAATCGTGGCTTATTGCAGTAATGGTAGATATCCATCTATATGGGTGTCAGATGTGTTGAAGCTTTAGAAGATTGATCAATAGATTGACCTTTTTTATTCTCTTGGATCAGATCCTTTCGAGATCTATGCTTCCTCTCGTGCTTCCTTTTAACTTGTGAATCCATTGCACTGCTAGAGGGAATTTCTTTCTTCAAATATCCCCAGTGGATTTTAATGTAGAAACAACATGATTTACATCTCCATAAATCTTTAGATTCACGAGGATGTCATGAGTAGATTCAATGTCTATAAGTTGCTTCTAAAGCACATTAGATAATGATCCAAGAATATAACAACGAGCGATTGAATGATCCTCATCTCACTTCTTGTTGAACTCACATGCATCCTTTGTTTAAGGGGTCTCATACTTCATAGACGAGAGAACATACGTTGTATGTTCTGTCTTAAGTATGAGTTCCAAATTATAGATCCAATCCAAATAACTTGGCATGGTCAACTAATTTACCTTAAGTAGAATGTGGATTAGGTTGAGAGATTTCATCTAAAATAAAAGGAAAAATATAATACACTTTAATATCTTGATTAAAGAGATTAAACAATTTAATATTTTTTAAATCAAGAGTTCTCATATTTTTTGTACTTTAAAACGCTTTCTCTTATAAGCTTTAAAAGCATGAGACAGGCTAACCAGAAGCCTCACTACGAGATCTGAGTCTCCTTTCCATTTTCATTACACCCTAATAATATGAAAAAATGCAACTATGATGAAAGAAGCGCGAACTCTTTCCACTTTACAAGTCCAACTTGTATTCTCAGTTCAGTTTTCAACACCCACATGCCCCACATATACGAAGTTGGCATGTTATCGATTAAATCAGCCATCAATGAGCAAATACAAATTTACATTATGCGCAGTCCAATGCCACCTCAATAATATGGGAAATAACATTAGGGTTACTACCCATACATCCCATATCTTTCAAGAAATGAAGAACCTGATTTCATAGCTCTTTGTATTCTAGAGTCATGACTACGCATGAGCGTCTCCAAAAATACAACCCATGGTGACGAAGTTTTTTGTAATGACGAGAGACCATGGATGTCATCATATGGCTTAGTCCATATCATCTTTAATTTAACGATTAATCAATTCAAATCATATTCTCATGATTACTCTAAGGGATAGAGTCAGTACATATGCTTTTTATCTTAATTTTAATCTAATTAAAATAATGACACCTAAGAAGTCCCAACTAGGGATTGATCTTTTATGCACTTGATGTTACCATATAGTATTACACTCTAACTTAGTACAATTTAATGTTCCAATTTTAATTGTTAAAGTATGCCATGACTCCTCATGCCACCTTTCATCAAAATGGATCCAACCAGACCGAACAAATAATGCTAACAAGGAGTTCTTCCACTATAAGTGCAACACATGTGACAATTAAGTAACCATTAGCATTTCCATGGACAAGACACCTTCTCCGAATCAATTCGAGATAACACAATCAGTACATATTATACTAATGAGGTTATATCGATCTTTCGGTCGTATGTGATACTATATAGTAACTTTCAGACATTTTAGGAATTAATTTAATTTTCCAAAAGTTCTAGTGCAACAATCTATATCCTTTTTGAAAACAAAAAATTCTTTTTAATTTCAAAAGGTCTAGTGCAACAATCTAGATAATTTGTGAAATTAACAAATTAATTCCATAATTTCTAATTGTATTTTAACATTAAAGTACATAATTAATCAAGAAAAATATGAAATAAAAAACATTCTATTGTATTGCATATTTCTAAAATAAACAAACAATGATTTCAGGTTCGAATTTAAAAATTGTGACCATCGCACTTCAAATTAGAAAGCATCATATAACTTGGACTTAAAATTCGTTGCGACCCCTCCCCCTAATATTTCTAAAATATCAGGTCCAACTCCCAATGTAAATATATCAAATATATTTCCATCAATTTCAAGTCCCAAAATATGAGAAACAAGTCAATAGGATGATCTAGCCCTCTTCCAACTCCGCCTACGGAGAAATTCAATTTGTCGAGGCCGCACGGTCAGAATCACGTGAAATCTTTCGCACTAATTCAGAACTTGATATTTTACTTATTAATAAGTATATTATCATGTTATATGATCCAAAAATAGTAGCTAAAAATTCATAATTTTAATGCTACGATCTTTGGTCGAAATTAGAGTATGTGGTCATTTTTAACATCTGAATTTTCTTTCGAATGTCAGCAACAATCGATACATATTTGAGTATGATTCCAAACCTTCTAAACATAATATACATCCTAAATTAGGTTTAAAATAGGGCGTAACAGTAGCAACTTTGAAAGCCGCCTAATCATTCGAATCGTTAAAACTATCGCAAGACAATGTACCTGATAATCAGGATGATCTAGCCGATTTTTCATCAGACATGGATGCAATCCAAATCCTATAAACTATGGATCTGATACCAATTGAAGGAAGTAAATAAAAACTTTATTTACTAAACATCACGTAAACGCAGAAAATTTTGCAAACATTTTGCCAAAATAATCTTATTTCATCGTATGAAGTAGAAAATATAGCAAAATAATTTGTGCATTCAAAAATTATAAATTCTAAGGAAACAATTTCCAAAATAATTTCTAATATTCATAATGAATATAAATAACAAATCATGTTTACCTCTTGAAGCTCAAGTCTCTAAAATAAGAGACCTCCTGAATCATATCTGATCTATATAAGTCTCTCTCATGGGTGCAAAGATGAATCCCATTGCTTCCCACGAACTCGGACATCGACTAGAGCAACAAGAAGAGGCATATGAGAGATGGAGACTCTCAAGACTCTTCCATATCTCAAGGGCATAAAATTTCTAAGGACTATTGCTCTTCAAAATTATGTTTTAAAAGAGAGAGACTTTCTCTCCTTTTATACTTACACCACATGTCCAACATGTGTGTTGTAGTCCCTTGTATGTTAAATCAAGGATCTATAACAAGTCCGATGAACGCAAAATCCACCTCTTTTATAGTCAATGATTGTAGTAAAGGAGGAAGAGGTCGTGCTGTCGAGGGCGAGCGACGGAGCGTGACGGAGGGGCAAGGGATCCAAGGCAAAGCAGTTGGTGATCGGTGAGCAGAGTGGAACAGACATGGGAGAAATGCAGAGGACCCGAGGTAGAAGAAACAAGAAAGGTAGAGATGAAGAAAATGGATATTTCGCTGGTAGGGATGAGGAGTGGAACTCGACTCAGGTTCTTGTCGTCAGAGGTCATGCGGAGGGCCTCGAGGCTTGGTTGTACTAGAAGAAGGGAGCAGTGGAGGGTAGCCTCCGGATCGCGTCGGGAAGGGTCGTCGCCAAATTTGGGTTCGTTGTCATTGACCCAACTCCGAGATCTCACTTCTTCATTGGATAAATGCAGATATGGTGGGTGATGAAGAGGGGAGGCCGTTGCCGGCATTTTAAAGGAGGTGAGGGCTCGACGGTTACGACCGTGAGCATAACGACAGGGAGGCGAGCGGGCAGAGGGTGTAGGGTAACGACCACAGGCCGTACGGAAGAGGGAGGAAGGACTGGGAAGGGGTGAGGGGAGACACATGACGTGCACGCGCGTGCGGTGGGAGGAGGAGGCACGTGTGGGGCATGTTCTTGGAGAAATGGAGGAAGGGGAGGGGTCATGTAGGGCGTATGTGACCTAGAGAAGTGAAGAGAGGGAGAGGATAGAGAAAAGAGAGAGGAAAGAAGAGGGAAAAAGATAAAGAACAAATGAAGTGAAAAAGAATTAAAAATATAATATAATATAATATAAGTAAAATAATAATAATAAAATTATGGATTGCATAAATAAAAATAAAATAATATATTAAATAAGAAGAAAATTAAAAATAAGATAAACAACTTCCACGAAGGACCCAAAATCAAAAGAGGTCATCTGTATAGAATGTATTTTTGAAGATTCTCTATAGATAATAAAATGCCTTATTTTTGTACTTTGTGATTTTTGTATTTTTTATTTTATTCTAATAAGTAAATTAATTTATATACAATATATACATACTTAATCTAATTTTTTTAGTTTTTTTATTGGTTAGAAAATTGTAAAATAGAATCAACAAAGAGAAAATATGTACAAAATATACAATGTTAATTTTTTTGTATTTTCTTCTGACTTTCTGATTTTTATAAGTTTTAAATCTTTATGCCAAGTTAGTTAATTAGTAAAAGAATATAATAGAAAAAGAATTAGGTTAAACTTTATTTTTTACATAAATAATAGGCTCAAATAAGGTCAAAAACAAGGTTGTTTAATTACATAATTTGACCATAATTTCAGTACAGTTAATGAATGTCAATAAATTAATTTTAGGGGACTTAACTAAGGAATTATTAAGGGGAATCTGTTAAAAGCACCATATAAGGTAGATGAATCATGGATTCATCACACCCCTATACTTAGATCTTTACATGTCCCCAAGTAATTTTTAATGTTGGAAGATTGAATCCTTGACTGTGTAAGTGCGAATTTCAAGATTTGTCTCATTACGAAAAAATGATCTCAGTGGTCCTACAATTCTAAGTTGAAGCAAGATCTATTCAAAAGGAATCCAACTTCTCTAATTATTAGACTCTCACTTTATACGTATAGCATAAGAGATATGACATTTAGTGTGTACTGCAATCATGAGAGTCAAGTCGAAACGTCACCTAAAGCCTTGATCCAAGAGACTCTCCTCAAGAATCAATTCTCAACACTAGGGAATAAATCAGATCTTGCATTCAATCTACCATCTCTGTAGTTTGTCAGACTTGAAAATGTAAATGAAAGGCTAGCTGATGGAGGGCATAGGTTTGTGTATTTTCTTCTCTCCCTTACATTGGAACAAGGATCATGTCGAGTACCTTGTTACTCAATACATGTATTTTTATTTGTTGACCAGTGTGTCCATCAAGAGTTGTTGAGTCGTATGTACTTGTTTTCTTGGGAGTACATCGAGGTATGTCTTCTTTAAGTATCTAACATACTTACACCTAGACTTGTATCGCTTACGATGTAGAGCCATTTTTTGGTACTAGCCAGACTCATTTGGCCTACTTAGCTTTGATCCAAGTTGACACTTTGAAACGGTTGGGAGCGCTCACCTTTGATTGAAGCTATTTGAATTTGACTTTGTATTTTGAGAGCTCTTTTTTATTCAACACTTTTTTTATAGGCTAACTCCACTACTTTTACTATGTTGGAGCTTATCAACAATTACTTAGTTTCATCACACCCTGGGACATAGGTCAGTATCAAAAGATATCATGTGAACTTGTTCACATACTGGATAAGGCTTGCTAACACTTGTTGGACATGCAATCCCACGATGACCCATTATGTAATAAATGTTATTGCAAATATCATTCCCCGATATGATATAAAGAATAAATAATTTGCATAATAGGTCCCTTAGTACAATTAGGGTTATGTACCATGGCCATCTTGATGATCATACAACCATTGATTCAATTATTGAATCATAGAGGCCAGTGCTTGGATGAATATCTAAAGAGTTAGATTGAGGACTCATCAAGCACCATCAAATGATTATTAAGAGAGCATCTCCATCCTGAGAAGGAGATGGCAATCATTTCTCTAAAGGTTGATATCGGACAGACATCTTGATGTAGGCCCTCTGCATAGGAATAGAGATTTGGAGAGTTGACTTAACGAGATCGAGATAACCAAAGTCCTATGTCGTATGCTGGCGATATAGGCACGCATCCTCTAACCAGAGACAGATGTGTTACTATATGACTGAGCATGTACATCTGGAAGACCAATAGGTTGATGACCTAATCAAGGTCTATACACCGGCGCGCTGGTTTGCATCCAAAGGCATATGAGTAATACAATCTCTTAAAGGGATCATACAGGTTCATCACTGAACCGGAAGACTTGATCTCACTCATGAGATATTGGGAAGAATCAAATTTCATGTGTGGTCATCTCACTTTGGAAGCTTGACTGAATTTGTAAGGTTTGATATATGCTTTTGGAAAGTATATGATCAACACCTAGGTATGATATATGCTTTTGGAAAGTATATGATCGATACCAACTCCCAATGATAAAATGAGAAACTTAATGATAAATCCCTGAAGTAGACAGTGTAAAATTGATCTTATACTTCAGGATTATTTTTGGTCTACCAGCATGCAGGATGTACATGTATTGTGAATACCTAAGGGTGATGTGATCATAACGATTGTATACCTATGACGCTTCCATTCCTAGGGAGTGATGAAACGGGTTTGGATTTTAGTGACTCCTTTCAGTAGAGAAGTGATCTAATCTTGGTCCAAGTTTTAGACAGTGATCTGAATGTGAATCAGATGCAATGAGAAGATTGGATCTATGGCCCTGATTTAATCAAGCATCTATGGGAGGTCCGCAAGATCTGGATTTGAGATGTGATCTCAAAGTCCAAGTCACTATACATGGAACAATACAATCGCATTATCCTTATCTCGAAGTTTTCACAGAGAAAGCACATTATCCTTGAAAGAGTTCATGGATAATTTCATTGTTGATATATGTATCCGAGCATTTAGAAATTGGATAATTAAATGTGATTTATTTATCATGAATAATATGAATTTGATTCATATTATGAAGAGAGTTATCTTGGATAATTGAATGTGGTTTGATTATCAAAGATGTAAATAATGTGAATGTGATTCGTATTATTTGGGCACATGAGAATAGAGATCCAAGATGATTAAATGTGATTAGATTATCATGGATATGAATAATTTGGATAGAACTATCCATATTAATCATATATATTACAATTGTGATTTACTATATATAAGAGAGAGCTATTTGTAATTTATATTTGTTAATCAAATGTTGGTGCGAATTGGATTCACATTAGACAATAAATTGAAAATGTAATTTACTTTATTTTGGGTTGTAAATGTGATTCACAATTTTTCAATGGCATGATTGCAATGTTCACAAGATAAATTGGATTTAATTTTGTGAAATAATTTGCAACAAAAATTGTTGTAAATATTGGGGAAATTCATGGGATAATGAAATCTCATGGAATAAGAGGAGAAAGCCACCTTCCTTGTAGAGAGGGTGGACAGCCACAATTCCTACATGGAATGTCGTGGCCGTCCACTCCTTTCAAGGAAGGAGGCTTGCCTCCTTCCTATTTCTCCAATGAAGATTGATTTGATATAAATCAAATTATATACTATATATATTTTATTTTACTAAATTAATTGTTGTTGTAAATTTACAACAAAATCATGGCCATTGAAAGAAACACAAATCAATGTGAGCCATTGGATTTGTGTTGTCCATGCATTGAGATCCATGGATCCTAAAATATTATAAAAGAAGAGGCACCCTTTGCTCTTCTTGGTTACAACACACAAGTTCTGAACAACAACCTCTCTCTCTCTCTCTCTTTCTCTACATGCCATCTCTCCCTCTCTCTCATTGTGGCCATCCACCATGGAAGCCCTAGAGAGAGTCTCCATCACTGCAGCGTCATCGTTATGTTGCAGGATCATTTGCTCATGGATCTCCGTCTCTTTCGGTGCAACTCGCTCCTGAAGAATACGTCGTATCTCACGTGACGAGATCTGGAGATTCGTCTCATGGATCATTAACTTAGATTGCGAGGAGCACGCGTTTCATCAATGCGCTAGCAAGCGTCTCCTCCGTCGGATCGGTCTTGAGACAGGAGGTCTCTTCGTTTAGAGACTCGATCGCAACTACGCTTCAAGAGATAACCCTAATACGTGATTGTGATTTAGATGAAACGATATGAGAAGTGTTCTTGGATCATGTGGTTTCATCACATGAAAATTTTTTAAATTCCGTTGCCTCGAGCAACTAGTACGATTGGTCGCTCTCGATCGCATACGATGCGATCCTCACACTTTTGTGATGTGCTAAAGGATCTTATCATATCCTATGTCAAGTTGACTTAACGAGATCGAGATAACCAAAGTCCTATGTCGTATGATGTCACGATATAGGCACGCATCCTCTAACCGGAGACATATGTGTTACTATATGACTGAGTATGTACATTTGGCAGACCAATAGGTTGATGATCTAATCAAGGTCTATACACCGGTGTGCTGGTGTGAATAAAAGGGCATATGAGTAATACGATCTCTCAAAGGGATCATATAGGTTCATTACTGAACCGGAAGACATGAGCTCACTCATAAGATATTGGGAAGAATCAAATTCTGCGTGCGGTCATCTCACTTTGGAAGCTTGACTGAATTTGTAAGGTTTGATATATGCTTTTGGAAAGTATATAATCAATATCTAGGTATGGTATATGTGTGTGGAAAGTATATGATTGATACCAACTCCCAATGATCAAATGAGAAACTTAATGATAAATCCCTGAAGTAGACAGTGTAAAATTGATCTTATACTTTGAGATTATTCTGGGTCTTCCAGTATGCAAGATGTACAGAGGGTGATGTGATCATAAACGATTGTATAACCATGACGCTTCCATTCCTAGAGAGTATTGAAACGGGTCTGGAATTTTGTGACTCCTCTCAGTAGAGAAGTGATCTAATCTTGGTCCAAGTGTTGGACAATGATCTGAATGTGATTCAAATGCAATGAGAAGATTGGATCTACGGCCTTGATTTAATCAAGCATCTATGGGAGGTCCCAAGATCTGGATTTGAGATGTGATCTCAAAATCTAAGTCACTATACGTGGAACAATACAATCGCCTTGTCCTTATCTCCAAGTATTTGTGGAGAAAGCACATTATCCTTAAAAGAGATTATGGATAATTCCATTGTTGATATATGTATCTGAGCATTGAGAAATCGGATAATTAAATGTGATTTAATTATCATGAATAATATGAATTTGATTCATATTATGAAGAGAGTTATCTTAGATAATTGAATGTGATTTGATTATCAAAGATGTAAATAATGTGAATGTGATTCATATTATTTGGGCACATGAGAATAGAGATCGAAGATGATTAAATGTGATTTAATTATCATGGATATGAATAATGTGGATAGTACTATCCATATTAATCATATATTATAAATGTGATTTATGATATATAAGAGAGAGCTATTTGTAATTTATATTTGTTAATTAAATGTTGTTGTCAATTGGATTCACATTGGATAATAAATTGAAAATGTAATTTACATTTTATATTGGATTGTAAATGTGATTCACAATTTCTCAATGGCATAATTGCTATGTTAACAAGATAAATTGGATTTAATTTTGTGAAATAATTTGCAACAAAGTTGTTGCAATTATTGGAGAAATTAATGGGATAATGAAATCTCATGGAATAAGAGGAGAAAGCCACCTTCCTTATAGGGAGGGTGGACGGCCACAATTCCTACATGGAATGTGGTGGTCGTCCACTCCTTTCATGGAAGGAGGCTTGCCTCCTTCCTATTTCTCCAATGAAGATTGATTTGACATAAATCAATTTATATACAATATATATTTGATTTTATTAAATTAATCATTTTTGTAAATTTACAACAAAATCACGGTCATTAAAAGACACACAAATCAATGTGAGCCATTGGATTTGTGTTGTCCATGGATTCAGATCTATGGATCTCAAAATATATAAAAGAAGAGACACCCCTTGCTCTTCTTGGTTATAACACATAAGTTGTGAATAACAACTTCTCTCTCTCTCTCTACACGCCATCTCTCCCTGTCTCTCATTGTGGCCGTCTACCATGGAATCACTAGAGAGAGTCTCCATCGTCGCAGCATCGTCGTTATGCTGCCGAATCATTTGCTCGTGGATCTCCATCTCCTTCATTGCGCCTCACTCATGAAGAAGACGGAGTATATCGTGTGACGAGATCTGGAGATTTGTCGCTTGGATCATCAACTTAGATTGCAAGAAGCACGTGTTTCATCAATGCGATCGCAAGCATCTCCTCTGTCGGATTAGACTTGAGACAGAAGGTCTCTTCGTTTAGAGACTCAATCGCAAACACGCTTCAAGAGGTAACCCTAGTACTTGTTTGTGGTTTAGATGAAACGATCAGAGAAGTGATCTTGGACCATGTGGTTTCATCACGTGAAAAAAATTTTAAATTCCGCTGCCTCGAGCAACTAGTACGACTAGTCCCTTCCGATTGCATACGATGCGATCCTCACGCTTCCGTGATGCGCTTAAGGATCTTACCATATCCTTCAATACTCAGGTTTCATGAAGCCTTCATCGATTTTATCCCAGTCTCGAGCATCAATAGATCGGGTCTAGACTCAAATCTCCAGTCCCAATCCCTCAAGTGAAATCTCAACCCATATCATCAATCATTCAGTTGTGTAGATGATGTGCTGATCATATCTTTAGAAAATAGAGATTAAGAGTGCATATAGCACTCATGTTTTTTAAACTTAGGGAAGTGTGGCTTATTAAGTCTCAAACCCCAATGACTAAGAATAGTTAAATCTTAATCAAAGGACCTTGAAAACCCGGGTTTCTCAAACCCTCAAGCCTTGAGTGATAGTGAAAATGTCAGGGATAAAACCTTAAGTTAGTTCTCTTTTTTTGTTTGTTTTTTTGTTTGTTTTTTTAGAGTGATGTAGTGACTAGCCTATATTCGTATAGCTAGTTGCATATACTTTCAGCTAGTATGGGTGTAAGTACGGACCGTATAACGGCTACCTGTATTAGTTTAGGACGGTTCCTTAAACATCCTCCTATAACCACCCAATCTACTAATGAAGATCGTAGTTCCCTCACTGAGAAGTAGGTAGTCATTTTTAAATCAAGTAGTCAAGATAGTAACAATTTTTTTATTTTTTTTGAAAAAGGCTTTAAAACATGTATTATTTACACAATAAAATTTTGTACAGTAAACATAATATACACAACTTATACCCATACCTGATTTTTGATGTGGAAACAATTAAAGTACAAGCTATGGAAAAATATATAGAATATATATACACCCCCATATACTTAGCTTGCGCTATGTTCTCATGGTAGAAAGTGAAATATAGACATAGCTCATACCAAGCATAGTTGAGCATCACAAATATGAAGTTGACTCGCCCCTTATACTTAAGCTTTTGAGGGCCTAAGCATAGTAGAAGAGAAAGAAATGAGGTGGTCGAGGGTGAAGAAAAAAAGAATAGAAGTAGTGTATATACAATGATATCGACCCCCCATACTTAGAATCAAGTCAGCCTAAGTATGATCGAGTAATTACAAGTGGGGGACCAAGTATATTTGAGATAAATGTACAATGGATTCAAGGAGGTTTTCAACAAACTTTCTTGCGGGAATGTGATGGGAGATAGTATGGAGATGTAGAAGGTGGTGAAGAGGGGAAATGTGAAGAAGTCCAACCATCGTCAGAGTTATGCCTAAAAGAATACACACGCAGATGATCTCCAGCTAGTGTCCACTTGGGGAAAGTGTCCTTTGATAACTGTTGTACTGATTGCACTTACCTGATGAACCACTTTAGGACCAGATGAGGACTCTTCAGAAATCACATGATTTCTAAGGTCAAAGGTGACTTTCTTGGTCGATTTGTTTCTGTACGAAGCATCAAGAGGAAGGTCAGAGTTCTTCTCCCTATCATGAGTAACTGGTGTGGCATTTATGGGTTCCTCGTCAGATGAATCACCATAAAAATCAACCCATTCTTGTAGGTTCATAACATGTTTCGGGGGATTTAGCTTGTCTCTGGTGGCAGAGTGAGTGGTGGTTGGGACGATGATATCACCTTATGATATCCATGAATGTTGGTGACATAAAAGGTTTCCTCAATCATACGAGTCAGTTCCTTGTATGGTTCAAGTATTTCATGAATTATCGTAAACTCAAAAATTGGACCATTCAAATAATCGTTGGTCATATTCCTTATAAGCTCATGTATATTGGTTCCTCATAGGAGTTGTAGCAGGGTGGGGGTGTGGTGAGAATCAGAGATCGGTCTAATAGTCAGTTGCTCCTAGGGTTTGTGTCTTTGTTTCATGAGGAGAGGTTTGATCGTGTAGAGTGGCCATCTCCTGATCACAACTTTCGGTGGCTAGTTGTGTTGTCTCAAGGTTGGGCATGTCATTGAGGGCTTGTTCATTGCAATCTATTTGCGAGAATCTTATATCTTGAGTCTCACAATCGATAATTATCTTAGCAGAGGCTAAGAACTGCTTTCCTAGGATGATAGGAGACTCAGACAACTCTCTGTGGTGCTCAATGTCAAGGACAATAAAGTACACTTTATGTTTGTCAACTCGGAAGTTTACGCCAACAGAAACAATTCCTTGTGGTATTTTGGCAAATTGATCTGACGGTTGAACGATCACCCTAGTCTTTTTGAGTTATCTAAGCTTGAGTTGATCAATGATGGACTTTGGGAGGATGTTTAATGTGGAGTCATCGTCTAACCAAACATGAGTGAACATAGAATCCTCAATTTCACATGTGATCTGAGTCAACCATCTGACTTTGCGACTTTTAGTTTTATGATTCATCACCAAAGAACTAATCATAGATATGATATAAAATTCAGTCCTTGATCGCTTCTTGCCCATCTTTCTAGGGTTTAACCAATTCTTTAAAAATCTCTTCAGATTGGGCACATACTTTATGGCCTTGATTAATGGAATATCTAAGATCAGACTCTTGCAAAATGCTTCCATTTCAGAATCATCTATTTTTTTAAATTTTCTGATTTTTAATTTTTTTAGTATTTTCAGTGTAATGGTTAGTAGATTGGTCAGAGGTCAACGGTGGTTGTGTATGAGTGTGTGTCAAATGATGGATCTGTGGTTCACTTGGTGATTTTTCACTGATTGGATGACATCATATATTTGTTTAATCATAGCATCTGCTCTTTGATTGATCTGAGTGATGTCATCCTTAAACATCTCATGACTTGAGAATGAATAATTAAACTCCACATGCTGTGACTATGGCATGTAATTCTGGGAGGAGTATTGATTAGTCATTATAGTTGTAGTCTGGTCATGAATCATATTTCCTTGACTCTGTATTTCACATGAATTATCGAAGGAAAATTGGTCGTACTCAAGAAAAGAGTCAACCTGAATGGGGGACGGTACAAAAGGTTTGCAGTTCATAGTAATTAGGAATCGTGTTTCTCTGTAACAATTGGTTACTTCATTTTACATCCTTAGACCTGCACACTCTATTGTGTCCATATGATATTCAGAATTTTCAAGAGGTCTAATCTAAGAGGAAGTGTGGGCATGCGATGGAATGTATGGGATGGAAGAGAATGATGGATAATGGGGATCAGTTTTGAAGAGAGCGTTCCCTTGGAATGAAGGTTATCGGGACATGGTCGTATACATTGGACTCACAGAATCTGGGTATGAAGACCAATAAGCTGACATCTTCTCAAGGGAGGGATGGGGAAGGATTTGTGAACCAAGATAATCTTGCAATTGCAAGGACTTTGATGCACACAAGTCAAACACAAGTCAAACCAATTGTTTCACCAACTCAACACTTGTGAAGGCCACAAGAATCCAATCGCTTATCTTTTCGGTTTTAATTGAGTGAGAAACAATCTCATAGAAGTGCGAATATGGGGAGAATAGGTTTTGAGCTCTACCCTAAGTGTACGACTCTCTCCTACATACAATGAGTGGGTTGCTCTCCACTAGACACAAGGTTAATTTTATGTCAATTTATTTATAGTTACTTTGATTAACAATCCCGAATTTATTATATGGTTATCACCTAATTCTTAAGTGAGCACAGAAAATATCACACCTAACGAGCAGTCCCAATTCCTTTAAATCCTAAGTTGTAAAACTGAGGTGGACAGGATCGAGAAAGTCGATGCAAGCGTTAAATTAATGATGCACGATAAAGAGAAGACTTATAGTGATACATCACATTCTTCATACGAGATGCTATACAAGGGAACTAAATTCTACACTAAATGATATGCACAGATGAAAGCGCCCTAAGAAGATAGTTCTATTAGCGGGAAGAATTTTAAATTTAATTTAGCTAAGTATGAATAATGAACTAGTGTATCTTGTTAGTGAAAAATGTGCAGCCTAAAAATTAAGAGCACACTCAAAAAAAATTAGGCTAGCGTATGTGCACCTAATTTCTATACCACTCAGTTCGGGTCCCAACCACATAGAAGGGGTTGAAACAGACTCGACACACCAGAAAAAGTTCAGTCCAAAATATTACAGAGATTAGGTTCAATATGAACCTGAAAAATAATGCAAGAAATTAAACTATTCTAACTCTCTCTCACAAAATAAAATTAATAGTCTTCTTCGTAGGTCCTTGATTTTTTGTCCAAAAATTTGTTCTGAGCTATCTGTGATGAGAGAAAATGCAGTTAGTATCTGGAGTCAGAAAAGAAATTTTAATAAAAAATAAAAGAAAATAGATACAAAAAAAATTGTCAGAATATTTTATTACAAAAATAATCTAAAACCCTAAAAATATGTTATTCCCCAACAACAACACCATTTGATGAATGTGAAATCTGCCTCTTTAATTGTCGATAATTGTAGTACAGGAGACAGAGGTGGTGCTATCGAGGGTAAGTGGTAGAGCGTGTAGGAGGGGCAAGGGCTCCAAGGCGGAGCGGCTGGTGATCGGTGAGCGGAGTGGAACAGACATGGGAGAAACACATAGGATATGAGTTAGAATAAATGAGAAAGGCATAGATGAAGAAAATGGAGATTTTACAAATAGGGATGAGCGGAGCTCAACTCCGGTTATTACCGTTAGATGTCCGGTAGAGGGCCTCGAGGCTCGGTTGTACTAGAAGAAGGGCGGCATCGGAGTGTAGCCTCCGGATCACACTGGGAAGGGTGGTTGCCGAAGTTGGGTTCGCTCTCACCCACCCAACTGCGAGCTATCACTTCTTCCCTAGATAAATGTGGATATGGCAGGTGATGAAGAAAGGAGGTCGGCGATGCTCTTTTAAAGGAGGCGAGTGCTCGACGGTTACAGTCGTAAGCGTAATTGTGGGGAGGTGAGGGGGCGGAGGGTATTGGGTAATGGACGTAGGCCATGCAGAAGAGGGAGGAACGATTGGGGTAGGGTGAGGGGCGACACGGGTCGCGTACATGCAGGTGGAGGGAGGAGGAGGAACGTAGGTGGCACGTGTTTTAAGAGAGAAAGGGAGGAAGGGGAGGGGTCCCATGATGCGCACGTGACCTAGAGAAGTTAAGAGAGGGGATAAGAGAGAGGAAAGAAGAGGGAAAGAAGAAAAAATGAAGAGATAAACAAATAAAAATTTAAAATAAAATAAAATAAAATAATAAATAATAAATAACAATAATAAAATTATGTATTAAATAAATAAACGTAAAATAAGATATTAAAAAAGAATAAAAATAAAAAAATGGTAAATGAAGTTAAAAGAAAAAGTGATCAACATAAAAGTTGCTCGTTTGGCAAGAGCTACAACTTTTGTGAAGGTTCCAAAATCAAAAGAGGTCATATGTAGAAAACATAATTTTTGAGGGCTTTGGATGAATTAGACGCAGAGCTGTGTGCTCTATCGTCTATGGTCATGCTTTGATGAGCCCGCCCTTCGAGATGACTAGCTCCACTGGGTGACAACCATGATCTCAATGCCTCTCGGATAGCACCATGTTCACATTGCAGGGAAGGTGGTTGAGATGTTGACTTTGTTGGACAGACAAAATCATCTCCCTTCACAATCTGCTTGCTATGAGCCTCCCCCACGGACTGGCTTACCTTTTTACCAGGTTCAGGCTGGGTTATCGGCAGTGGTTGCTTCTCTCTCAATGCCATACGGTCGGTAGGTAGTGGAAGGTGGCCGGAAGGGCATACAGAGGCAGGCATTCCGGGCAAGAGCTGCTGCGGTCAGACAAGCGCTTAAAATACTAGAAAATCTCAAGAAAATGGGAGCAGTTATAGATAATAAAATACCATATTTGTGCACTTTGTGATTTTTATATTTTTTTATTTTAATTAGTAAATTAATTTATATACAATATATACATATTTAGTCTAATTTTTATGGATTTTTAATAGGTTAGAAAATTGTAAAATAGAATTTACAAAGAGAAAATATGTACTAAATATAAAATGTATGATTTTTATATTTTCTTCTGATTTTCTGATTTTTATTGATTTTGATTCTTTATGCCAAGTTATTTAATCATTAAAAGAATTTAATAGAAAAAGAATTAGGTCAGAATACTTTATTTTTATACATAAAACAATAAGCTCAAATAAGGTCAAAAATATTTTATTACAGAATAACCATAGTTTTAGCATAGTTAATGAATGTTGATAAATTAATTTCAAGGGACTTAATTAGGGAATTATTAAGGAGATTGTGCTAAAATCATCATATAAAGTAGATGAATCATGGATTCACCAAAGTCCTTATTCAATAGGGATTATCTCCTTTTTATCTCCAATTAATATTAACTAATTAACAATAAATAAGCAACAACTTAGCTTAACTAAGATTAGTTGAAGTTGTTGCATTTTATCTATTAATTAATTAACTTGATAATCTCATTATCAAAATTGGAGAAAGTATGAAATTAATAAATGTAATTCCAATTTACATTTTCAAAATTAATGGGAATCAAATTCACATAATTTCATGCCTTGAAAATATTATGTAAATCATATTTACATAAATATTTATATGAATAATATCCATATAAATATTAATTATTGTGTACCTCTATTCACATTAATTAATGAGATATATTTGTGAATCTTATTCATAAAGTTACCCTATGCAATAATAATTATTATTATTACAATATTGAGATCAATAGATATGAGTCCTAATCCAATTAGGACTCATGAGATAAAAATACAGATATTTGGAGATAATGTCGGTAAGATCATACTATCCATGTATATCGACTTGAAATGTGGATAACTATCTAATTTCTTGGTTTATACCATTTTTGCAAAAATCTGTCACCTACGAATGTTGAGCTTGAGCTGTAACACTTTACACTCTCAATGAGCTAAACAAAACGCATCACACTCTCCATGAGATAGATAATGTGTCAGTGATATAAATCCAGCTTCCTTGACCATTTCTAATCATAGTCCAAACCATTTGGAGCTAAGAAGTGAGCTCCAAGAGATTGCATATTTCCATTTCCATGACCATTTAGAACTATTTGGACATTGAAATTGGAATTAGAATTGGAAAATAGATTCAATAAATTGTGATTTAATCCAATTAAGTCACAAATCATCTAGCTAAATGGAGCCACTAAAATCCATCATGTGTCATCATTCCCTCGGAATGGAAGTATCATGGTAGATGATATATTATAATAGATGTAACCCTGAGTATTCCTAATATTCATTCATCCTTCATACTAGAAGATTTTGATAAATCTGAAGTTCAAACCTTAGTTTGACTATCTTCATCAGAATATATCGATAGATTTCTCATTTGATAATTAGACGACAATATTAATCATATACTTTCCAAAAGCATATATTAATATCTCGAATTCATCTCTTATTTCATAAATAAGACAATCATGTATGGAATTCAATTTGACCTCAAAATATCTCATGAGTACGCTTTGCCGCTGGTTCATCAACTATGAACTTGTATGATTCATTCGAGAGATCATACATCTCATATGACTTCATATGCACACCAACATGCCAATATATGGACCTTGGCTAGGTCACCAACCTATTGGTCTGTCAAATATGCATACTCATGCATATAGATGCATATATGTCTAAGGTTAAAGGATGTGTGCCTGATCGTGACATTTACGATTCAGGTCTTAGTTTAGCTCAACCTCATCAAGTCAACTCCTTAATCCAACAATTCTCAATCTCCGTTCACATGTAGAGGACCTGCATCAAGAAGTCTGTTGGAATTCAGTCTTTAGAGAAAGATTGCCATCTCTCTCTCTCAAACTGGGATCTTTATTGAATATCACATGTTTAAGTGAGATGCGTCCTCCCAGGGGCGGAACCAGGAATTTCATCAAGGAGGGGCCGAGTATACAACTATTATGTATGCTTAAAAAATAGAAAAATCTATGTATATTTGAACGCTTTTTTTAAATAGAATTAATATTTTTAAAATGAACCGCTTTCAATCTTGATAAGTGTAGAATTTAAATCTATTATTAATATTAGAATTTCAAATAGATTGGTATTTTCCGTGGTTATTTTTAAAATTGTATAAATATACTAATTTAAGCCTCTCTAAATCCATCCTAAAAAGGCTAAATTATCAAGTGAAATTTTGAAATAAAAAAGTTCATGGTTAAAAGGAAATAATAAAATTTATTTTATTTATAAAGAGTAAAAAATAATGGAAGAGATAAATAAACTCGAATACAATTTTATATCAAATTATTGTAATACTTTGGAAGTGATTGGATAAACCACATAAAAGAAAGTAAAATTGATGGAGATAAGATTCAAACCTTGGTCTCCAAAATATTAGCCTTTCCACTCTACCACTTAACCATTTAATTCTTCAACAACATTATTTTAACAATATTAATTATAATACAACTAAAGAGTGGTCATATTAAAAGCTTAATACATTTTTTAAGTGACGTATAATAATAATGGGGTGGGGGTTATAATGTATACTAGTTCCACCCCTCACTCGATACAATTTTCTATCAAATTATTTTAATACTTTGGAAGTGATTGGATAATCCATATAAAAGAAGGTAAAATTGACGGAGATAAGATTCGAACCTTGGTCTCCAAATTAATAGCCTTGCCACTCTACCACTTGACTATTTAATAATTATGTAACATTTCTCTAACAACATTACTAATAATACATTTAAGGATGGGCCGTATTAAAAACTTAGTATATTATATAAGTGACGCATAATAATCATGGAGGGACCATGGCCCCTCCATAAAGTATACTAGTTCTGCCCCTGCATCCTCCCAGTTACATGGTATTCAATATGACCATGGTAAATAACACTAATTGTATAAAGGGATCTTAATAATAAAGTCCATTCACTCAATTATTCATTCTATTTCAGGTGGATATGATAAAATAATAACTTTTGTTGTATTAATGTGTCGTCAAGGGCTTACAATTTCAACCCTTAACCAAGTTGAGCATGATAGACATCCATGCCCGACTTGACGGGAGTATTGAAATATGCTTGAGTAAATAGCTTATGTGCATGAGTCCATTTATATTCTACTCCTATAAATAATCTACATGCTCAATGGTTGATGATTAAGCAGGAAAGAAGAAAACATAATTGCATATGTGTGCTAAGTAATACCTACATGTGCTTTTCTCCTTCATCGATGAGGACTTTTCACTAAAATAT
This sequence comes from Ottelia alismoides, assembly GCA_037367405.1. Classification (NCBI taxonomy): domain Eukaryota; kingdom Viridiplantae; phylum Streptophyta; class Magnoliopsida; order Alismatales; family Hydrocharitaceae; genus Ottelia; species Ottelia alismoides. The sequence goes on from JAZKJV010002688.1 coordinate 33,073, forward strand.
ACAAGTTCGTGTTTTTCTTTTAATTGTTTGTTTTTCTCTGTTTAAAAGGTCCGCAGAATAGAAAGATCATTAAAATCGTTCATCTCTATAGACTTCTCAGGATTACTAATTATCAAGTTTTGGAGCATCATGGCTCTTGGTAACTATAGACTTCGCTGTTTATTTTTTTTTTGCAAAATCAGAATCCAAACTCTAACCTTACATAGTGAAAGTGTGTCTTCTGATTTATGCGTATATTAAATTTCTTACTTATCCCATATCTATAACACATTCATCTTAAATAAACAAGATCCGACTATTTTTTAAATGGCTTTAAAGATTATTTATCGTGATTGATTTGGACGAAGGATTATGGTTAAGGGACAACAGCAACCTCGGAGCTGTTCCCCCGTTTATAATCGTTAAAAATGTACTAAAAGTAAAAGGCGTCACATCACTCGTATCTTTCTCTACAATATTTTATTATATTAGACAGGCAGTGAAAAAGGAGGGCGACCTGTGTGTGCTCGCCCATTGCAAGCACGCACTCACTGGACAGAAGCAGTCCACGTCAGCAGATCTCTCATCCAAAAGGAACCCATCGTCCATCCACCAATACCATTCCCCGTGAAACCCATCCCCCCCACTCCAAACACCACTCCCGAGCTCACAGGCCAATGGCCGCCGCCGCCACCGCACTTGGCATCTTCAGCCTCCTCCCACAGCACCACCACGCCCCCAAGCCCCCACCCCCCTCCTTCTCCTCCCTCAAGCCCCTCTACCTCCTATGCACCACCCACCAGCCCATTTCCTCCTCTGCCACTCCTCTCGCCACCATCGCCACCGTCGCACTCCCCATCATCCTCAATTCCCCTGTAATTGCAACCCCCCTTAGTTTCCATCACGTCTGTCGGTGCAAGCATGTTTAACTTCGGAGCTCTGATAGGATCATGTCTTCATAACAGGATGCTCTTGCCGTAGGAGGAGAATTCGGGATCCTGGAGGGACGGACTTTCGCGATTGGGCACCCCATCGTCATGAGCGGCCTCTTCTTCTACACACTCTGGGCGGGCTACCTCGGGTGGCAGTGGCGCCGGGTAAGGACCATCCAGGACGAGATCAACCAGCTCAAGAAGGAGCTCGAGCCCGCCCCAGAGGTCGTGGAGGCAATGACTGATCGCAAAAACCCACCTGCTGATCAGCCCGTCCCTACTATCCCGAAGTCGAGGGTCGACTTGCTTACCGAGGTACTCTTGATCTTAAGCATGTAATTCGCTTCGCCACATAACTAAATCGGATTCTAACGCAAGCCCTGATTTGATTCTAGCTTAAGTGCAAGAAAATTCTTTATACTGCGTCAATCCAAACCATGCAGTAATTGGCTTTTTGTATGGGAATCGATTCTTTTGGGCAGGAGAGGAAGGCGCTGTTAAAGGGTAATTACAGGGACCGGCACTTCAACGCGGGATCGATACTGCTCGGATTCGGAGTGCTGGAGGCAGTCGGAGGGTGCCTGAATACGTGGTTTCGCACCGGGAAGCTGTTCCCTGGACCCCATTTGTTTGCCGGTGCTGGTAAGGCTTACTTCTTTGATTCTTGTCTGAACTGTTTACTATGATATCACGTAGGTATCCTGTATAGCATCTATATCTTTCATCTCGTTTATGTGACAATAAAAACAGAGTAATCATAATATATATCGTAAAGCTTCACTGCTGGTGATACAGTGTGATGAAATTCTGAAATGCCATTACAGAAATGAGGTACTGTTAGTACCAACCAGCATCAAACCAGACATTTTTAGATGGATTCTTGCCTGCAGATGAATCTGTTCTTATTCTCTTCAGGCTGTAATCCAAGTTGGTGTTTTTTTTTCTTTTTATTTTGTTTTTTCCGTATTCCATTAAAATAAAAATATCATCAAATGGACTTCACAGCTTTTCCCGCAACTTACAGAACAATGAACTGTTTTACAGTAGCACTATGCATTCCACCTGAGAAGAAGGGATGTTTTATATACAGTGTCAACAAATACATACAAATCAAGGAGATATGTTGATGATTTCCAATGTTCATGACGTATGATTATTTTTATAAAAGTATTATTTCATCGATTTAAGTTCGGAGTTATGAGATTTCTACTTGACTGAAGACGTTGTTGCTGAATTGATATGGAACTCGTGAGAAACTGACACAATTCACTGCTTGGATCCACAGCCATAACGGTATTATGGGCATCGGCAGCAGCATTAGTTCCAGAAATGCAGAAAGGAAACGACACCGCTAGAAGCCTGCACATCGCTCTCAATGCGCTCAATGTTATCCTATTTATCTGGCAGATTCCGACGGGAATTGAGATTGTCTTCAAGGTGTTTGAGTTCACCAGTTGGCCTTGAGTTCCCTTTTGTTCTCACTGAATGTGAGGGGCTGCTGTCGAAGATGTACGAAATAACGTTCTTTTCCTTGTAATCGACGACAAACTCGAGTAGATTCTAACATGGTGCAAGATGCAGCAATTCAAAAAGGGAGAAATACAAAGTTTAGTGTCTATCCTTTTTCTCTTTTTATGATCAGTCTATTTGTCGTTGAGAGATCAGTATGTCGAGTGAGACTTCTGCCACTCCATCAATAAGATGAAATTGATCGTCCCCTTATGCTTTACAAGTATATGGGGAACTTTTATCCAGTTAAAGGGTGTTGAGAACTATGTTCTCCGGTCTCCAGCACTCAGGGCCTGTTTGGTTGCTGGGTTGGGTTGGGGTACCCCTGTGAATAGTAAACTGTGAGGAGGATTGAGAGGGTTGGAAGGAGGGGTACACCGGTGTACCCCAACCCAACCCAGTCCATCCCAGCAACCAAACAGGCCCTCAAGGTGCCCATTACTCTGATACAAGACATGTCCTTTGATGAACCCTGGATTTATCCACCTTTTTCATGAAAATTGAGCTTAGCAAACACATGCATTCATGCATTAATATTGCATTCTTATAAAAACATAAATAATAAATATAAATTGGCATCCAAAGTACTTAAAATAGTCAAAAGAGGAAACAAAAAACGAAGACAAAAATAAGGACAAGATGTATGCATATAGAGATAAAAATGTGGCTGCCCCGTCCCATTTTTCAGTAATTTTTTTTATTTTTTTTCAAAAATACCATCATGTATTTTCATCGCTATATCTCTCTAATATATCAATCCAATTTCATCGGAAACAGAGACTCCTATGCTTTCCATCTAGAACATGTAATTCTAACAGTCTTAGAATTGTTGTAATCGATATGTTCTAGATGGAGGGCATACGAGTCTCTGTTTCTAACGAAATTGGAATGACAATTAGAGAGATATAGTGATGAAAATACATAACGGTATTTTTTGGAAAAAAATAAAAAAAATTGTCGGAAAATGGGGCGGGGCCAACCCCATTTTCCCCACATATATATAAGTAAAATAGGGATGTCCCTGGAGGACTGGAGGAGCTAACTTGGATCCTTTGCCCCATTTTTTCTATTTTTTTTCAAAAATGCTTCTGTGGATTTTCATAATTATATCCGTATATTATGTCATTCAAGTTTCGTGCAAAATAGAGACTTCGACAGCCTCCATCCAGATTCAATAATTCTGTGACCGTTAAAAATGGTTGTCTCGATGGAGGCCTTAGAAGTCTTTATTTCATACGAAATTTAAACGACATAATATATGGATATAATGATGAAAACCCATGGATTCATTTTTTGAAAAAAATAAGAAAATGGAGGGAAATAGATGGGTGGGCCAAGTTAAGCTCCCCATAGGGGATAGCCCCATTTTACCACACACACACATTTATAGAAAGAGGGAGAGAGAGAGAGAGAGAGGAGTGATCCTATGAGAGCAAAAAACTGTAAGAGCATGAGAGCTGTGATTCTAGACCACTATATTCGGTCTTCTCTCTCTTGGTTGAATCTAGTGGCCTAGAATAACTGCTCTCATGCTCTCACAGGTTTTGGCTCTCATAGGATCACTCCACCACACACACGCACACACACACATTAGAGAGAGAGAGAGCTGATCCTATAAGGGCCAAAATATGTGAGAGCATGAGAGCAGTGAATCTGAACCACTAGAGAGGAGTGATCCTATGAGAGCAAAAAACTATAAGAGCATGAGAGCTGTGATTCTGGACCACTATATTCTGTCTTCTCTCTATTGGTTGAATCTAGTGGCCCAGAATCACTGCTCTCATACTCTCACAGGTTTTGGCTCTCATAGGATCACTCCACTACACACACACACATATATTAGAGAGAGAGAGAGAGAGATGATCCTGTAAGAGCCAAAATATGTGAGAGCATGAGAGCAGTGAATCTGAACAACTAGACTATGCTCTTCTCCTCCTGCAAATAATGAGGAGAGAGATGATGTAATTTAGTAGTCCAGAATCATTGCTGTCATGCTCTCACAGATTTTGGCTCTCACATGATAAACCCTTATATATATGGGTAAAATAGCCCCATGGGTGTGGGGGGGGGGGAGGCTAACTTGGCTCCCCCGTGCCATTCCACCCGGTTTTTTTATTTTTTTGAAAATTTTTCCGTGAATTTTCATGAATATATATATATATATTATGTCATTCAAATTTTGCGCGAAACGGAGACTCCTACGACCTCCATCCGGAAGGGTCGTTTTTAGCAATTTTGTTACCGTTAAAAAATGCATGTCTGGATGGAGGCCGTAGGAGTCTCTGTTTCGCACGAAATTTGAATGACATAATATAGGGATATAGTGATGAATATTCACGCAAGAAATTTAAAAAAAATAAAATAAAAAAGCGGGCAAAATACCGTGGGGGAGCCAAGTTAACTCCCCCAAGGGGGCAGCCCCAATTAACCCCATATATATATATATATATATATATATATAGAGAGAGAGAGAGAGAGAGAGAGAGAGAGAGAGATGATCTTGTGAGATGGTGAGATGGGTAATCTCAATCGCTCATTTTAACATCATTCACTACATGAAACCTGGGGGATTTAGATCACCATATATCACAATGGTATCATTCAAAATTCAACTCAATTGAGACTTCTATCCTCTCCATCAAGACTGCAAAATTTTAACGGTATCATAATTGCTGAAATTAACCCTCTCCAGATGGACATATTTGGGGTATTTTTTTACACAAAAATTGAAACACACATTCCACTCATTATTCTATTTAAATCCTTCAAGGTTTCATGCCGTGAATGATGGTAAAATGAGCAGTTGAGATTACCCATCTCACCATCTCACAAAAGCCTCATCTCACATGATCCGCTTCTCTCTCTCTATATATATATATGTATATATATATATGTATATATGTATATATACGTGCAAAGTGTCCAAGAAATCCTGAGTAAATATGCATGCAAGATCTATATACAATCCTCGCCCATAAACCAAGGTTTTAGGCATTGATTGTCTCAATAAATAATGAAAAAATAAGGAACCCTACAAAAATATGCATTCAATTCACAAAAATGATATGAATAACATATTGTACAGAATATAAACAATACACATATAGAAGAACCCATGTCTATTTTTTGTAAAGCTCCAATTGAGTTTATTTTTCATTTTCTTCATAAAATAATTATTGGAAAAATAAAAAAATTTACAAAAATATCACCTTTAATGGGTATTAATAGAAATCAAATTGAATTTTTCAATTTATTATCTAGAGCCAATGAAATCCAATTTGAGCATAATCGTTTTAAACTTCATCATATACAATACTCTAAATTCTAAAATACTTTAAAGTTGAGTTGGACTCATATGTCAAATTCGACTTTTGAGACTAATTTTACAAAAGTGCATGGTTCTTATATATTTTATACAAATTAAATTAATTTACATTTTATTAATTCTTTTATATATTCTATTTCCATCAAAATCTAAAACATTAAGAATTGCACAAATAAAAATATACAAGAACATATTTTTTTATCATAGGTTTATCTGACTTATGCTCGACCTTCTCTATTTAATAACTAATGTAAATTATAAAATCAAATATCAACAAAAATACGATCATGTATCGAATATATATAGAATAAAACATGTTAGACACATATTTTTAATAAGAAAACAAAATAAAATATAAAAAAGATAAAAAAAATCAGGTACTTATTAGACATATAAAGTATTTAACAAAATTCCAACATTCTATTTTAGCTTGTTTATACTTTGCTCTTCATAAAACATATAGATCTCGTTGAGATCTTCAATTTTCAGTTGAGGAAATTATATTTTAATATCAGTTTTATTTATTTTTATTTTTATTTCAATTTTCCCCTTGAATTTTTGTTTATTGATACATGGATGATCAAAAGTATAATCTTTGGACCACATGTATGGTTAACCAACAACGTTCTTTCCTTCCTACTAGCTAGTGATTCGTTTACCCCATCCTCTTCTTCCTCGGGCATTCGCCCTTGTATGTAGATATTGTTAGATGTGTAAGCACATGGAGAGCCATTACACGATAAAAGTTGTTGCAATTTATTTCATTATTTGAATTAAAGAGTAAATCGTATTTGCACTTATAAGGTCCTTTAGTACTATTAGGATTATGTACCATGATCATTTTGATATCATAAAATTGTTGATCTAAAGAGTTAGATCATATATGTTGATGCATGATTATAGATCTAAAGAGTTCGATCGAGGACACAATATACATCATCAAGTGATATTCAAGAAGGATCTTTGGTCTAATAAGATATGCCAATCTTCTCTAAATATTGATATCTGATTAACACTCTTGATGTAGGACCTCTTCATAGAAATAAAGATTCGAAGATGTCAGATGAGTTAAGTTAAAGAATTAACTTGACTAGATTGAGGTACCAAAGACTTGCATCGTATACTATCACGAACATGCATACATACTTCGACCAATGATAGATATGCATCTATATGTCCAAGTACGCACATTTGGTAGAATAATTGCTGGTGGCCTGAAATGTCTATGTATTGACAAGTTGGTATGCATATAAGAAGATTTGAGATGTATGATCTCTTGAAGGAATCATACGAGTTCATATTCTCTAAATCAAAATGCAGAGTTCATTCATGAGATAGTAGGTCACAACGGATTCCATTAATGATCTTCTTATATATGAAATAATATAAGAATTCGAGAATATTAATATATGTTTTTGAAAAGCACATAATTGATATTGTAGTCTAACGGTCGATTGAAAAATCTATTGATAAATCCTTGAAGGACGCCACCAAACATGGGTTGAACTTTAGGCTTTATCACTACAAATAAACTGCTCACTAAACTGCTCACTAGGGGTGGTAGAAGGGGTTGTAAGTACATGATTGTCCCTTTTATGATAAAAGGGGACACTCTAAACCATACCATCTTTATTAACCATCAAGGGAAACGTTCACACACCTTTGTCCCTTATACCATGCTCACCCGATATGGTTGTGTAAACGACCATCCTTTTGATTACAATAGAGGAGAGTCAAACAATCGTCCCACAATCCTCATTATTGCACCACTCTTTAGGTATACAATATTAGGCAGTATGGTTAAGACCATCACTTTATTTTTTGTAAACATCATCGTTAGGCATATACCTCAGGTATGCGTACTCGTAGGAGACGGACGTGACTTTCCTTGAAAACTACCATGCGACACAATTTTTAGATATGTCCTCTCTAAATCAGCCTGTTGGAAAATTTTAGAGGTGGTTGGGGGGGAGGGGTTCCTGACCATCCTTATAGTTACTCATTTGGGATGGTCCTTAAGCGATCGTTTGTTCTAGATCCATTGGAATAAAAACAGTGAAAAATCGGAGGTCATCTGGGATGCTCTTTAGTAGATCATACCCGATCATATGTTTGACCATCCCAGATGGTCCTCTATTATGAAATTGTGTCATCCTATTATTAATCATTCTATTGCACATCCCTACTAAAAAATAGTGTCCCTGACACCTCTCTTGTGCTCCTTTTCTACCGCTCTCACCCCCCTTTGATCTTCTGCTCACCAATGCCATCCCTGCTCTCAATTACCGATACTCTCCATCTTGTTAGCCATGTGAGTCTGAGGCAAACCATCCTACAATAAATGTTATTGCAATATTTAATTTCTCAATAAAAGTTAGTGATTCTTTTCACTCCCTTCTGAGATTAAATGAATGAATGCACTATAAGGTCCCTCTGTACAATTAGGGTTATGTACCATGACCATATTACTAATCATACAGTTGTTGATTCAATTATTGAATCAATAGAGGCTGGTGTCTGGATGAATATCTAAGGAATTAGATTGAGAACTCATCAAGCATTGTCAAATGATTGTTAAGAGATGATCTCCATCCTATGTAGGAGATGGCAATCCTTTTTCAATAGGCTGATATCTAACCCGACCTCTTGATGTAGGTCCTCTGCATGGGAATATAGATTCGAAGGTGTCATATTAGTTAGGTCAAAGAGTTGACTTAATGAGATCGAGATAACCAAAGTTCTATGTCGTATACTGTCACGATATAGGCACACATACTCTCACCGGAGGAATATGTGTTGCTATATGTCCGAGTATGTAAATTTGGCAGACCAATAGGTTGATGACTGATGAAACCCAATTTCATCATCTTAATTTCCAATTATTAACCCCCTTTCTTAGCTTTGTGTCAATAAAACCCAGTTAAAGTCCTGTAATTATCTGTGTCTCTAATAAATTAAAAATCACAAAAAAAAATGACAAAACAAAATTTCGTGGTATTTCTAGCATTAAAAATACTCTTAAAAATATTTTGTATCTTCAGATGATCTCATCTCCACTTTTGTTCAACATGAAACTTGTAGATCTCATCGAGATCTACAACTTTCATGTTTTGAGTTTTCTCAAATTCGGCCATTTGTCCTCTTAAAAGTCAGCTTGAAGATCAGAATAATCTGATTGGGCCACGTGGCTCGTTCTGGGTGAGCCACGTGGCCCGCCCACCTTGCACCATCCACCCTCAACCAGGGCTGTTGGATCTTTTCTTTGATCCAACGGCTCTGCGATATCCACGTACGCCCTTTTTCTTCACCGTCAGATCTCTCCCAGGGCTTCATCACAGCCACTCACTTCCGCCTTATTCTCCTCTCGCCACGTGGCGCTTTGTGCGTCCTTCGATCGCGCCTTCATCCATCCATCTTAGCCGCTCACCATACTTAGTTCTCTACCCTTAGATTGAGCACTGGATCGCATCACGTCCGTCCGCTCGTGTTTCATCGACAAGGCAACACGTGGCGACTCCACCGCCCTTAGATAGCTCCGCACCCGATCTCATCGTACCCGCTCGTGAGCGCTCAAACGTCCGCCGTTGGATTTCCAAATCCAACGGCCACAGGTCGTCGTCAACCTCCAGGCGCTCCTCTTTCACACGATCTCCAGCTCGTGCACCACTCTCGCCCTTTCCATTATCCCGTCGTCTCCGGACATTCCCTCCACTCGCTGACTACCCCACGACTGAGCTCGTTCATCCCGCATCTTCGCGAACCATCACTCTAACCCCTTCATCCTCCCACTCGCTCCACGTTCCTCATGCAACCCACGACTCCACCCACCATAACCCACCACCTTCAAGCTTCAAATACCTCGCACCCTCCTCTAGAAACCGATGTCCACCTTTACGTGGGTAGAGGCCCAGCCCTCCTTCGCCTCCCTGTGACAGGGGGAGGCGTATGGATCGAGCGATGACGACCTTGCCTCCCCGGTGAGACCCTCCGCCAATCATGACGGAGCTGCGGCGCGATCAGCCCGCTCGAGCTGCCTCCACCGGCTGAGGAGGTCCAGCGAAGACCAGAGCTCCGCCATGGAGCTCGCGTACAAGCCAATCGCACCGCTCGACGTCAGGTAAGCCCCTTCTTCTTCTCTTGTATTTTTCTTTAATTTCTCCTAATTATCTAGGCCGCTTCACTCGTCCTCGCCCTTCACCGTTCACCTCTCGAGTTCTGCCACGCACCCTCCTCTCACGCGACGCCCTCCGATCACAGGTCTTCCCTCCACAACCTCAGAACACACTCGAACCTTGCTCTGCCCTTCCCGACGGCGGAGCTCACTGGGCCACCACCTTCCCCACTACATATGGCCTCCATCCCATCCACTTCGCACGTTACTTGTGTCCACGTGCTTCGGCTATGTGCCTAACGCTGCAGGTCGACAAATCCTTCATTGGACGAAGACTTCGCCGGAGTATTTTGGCCTAGACTCGCTTCTGTCGTCAGAGCGTCGATGGCGTAATCGCAGAGGTGCAACGTCTTCCCCGAGCTACCAGCAACCTCGACACACATCCAAGGAGCTCTGGGGAGGTTCACAGCCTTTGACAACGAGGGGCGGAGGAGGAGCGTCATCGCCGGAGTCCAGAGTTTGCCGCCAGCCACAACCGAGGAAGATGCTACAGGCACCGTCGGATGATACTCCTCGGAGTTCATCCAACGGTGCAAGAGCGACCACGTCATTTACCAGCTGAGATCCCAGCTACCGTTAGATCTTCGAAGATCTGACGGTTTATGTGCAGCCACGCGTCATCGCCAGGGATGCCCCGAGCCTAAACATCGAACCTCTGCACCGAGCCTACATCAAACCTACCTGGAGGCTCACATCTCATGAGCCAGCGTCCGAGCCTAGCCGAAGCACCCCGGGCCTCCTCCGAGCCTCAGATCGATCCGAGCCTAGAGATATCACGTGCACAACACGTGCTATATGGGCTAATTGCAGGGAGGCCCCGCCTTCTTCTCCAATTTGCAAATAGGTCCCGATCACGTGCAGTATCACGTGCGCATTGGGTATTTTGCAACCATACCCCTGCGGGTTTCCAAAATTACAAAAATGCCCCTATGCATGTGGGTATTTTACAAGGAAGGCCTTGCACTTATTTTTATTGCATTTTAGTCCCTCCCAGGGACCTGTTTGTAGTTATCTTTTCATGTTTTATTGCATTTATGCCCTTATCTTCATTGTTGCATAACTTGAGCATCATGTTTCCGTTTCAGTTGATTTCAGTCTCATTTGAAAGCTTGTTTGATGTACTTTCTAATGGTATGATCATTTCTCATTTTTAGACACATTAACTTTGATGTATTATTTTATTCGCCATGTGTCTCTGAAAGCTTTAACTTGTGCCTAGTTTAATTTGTCCATCAAGCTTGATTGCTTAATTGAACCTGAAATCGACTTTAGTTAAAATTGCTCATCATTTTGTACTAGGGCATAGTATTTATGATGTATTTCATGGCATTTATTTGCATGATAAAAATTAATTTAAAAAAATGCATGTTCATTCTTTCCTTTAATGCATTGTCTTGTTTTGTCCTCATGCATACTTTGACCTATTGATTGTTTAATTCAACACTTAGTTTAATAGATGAAAATCTGGATAATTAGAGAAAGGCTCGTGTCCCTGAGTTCGACCTTGGTTTCTTGCCAAGTAAAAAAGATAAATTACGACCATCTTATTCTTATTGAAATATCAAAGAGATGGTCTTTTGATGAGCCCATTTCGGCCCGACTGCGATGACAATTCCAAGTGTTAAAATAACACTATTAAAGGGTCGATTTCGCGGTTCATCAAATGGCTCCGTTGCTGGGGACACAGCTCATTTCTTGTATTTTTTGGATTTTTGTTTATTTAATTTAGTGTTCTTTTTATAGGTCAAATTGTTCATTTATCTTGCATTGTAAAATTTTCTTCTCTATCGATCTCTAACCATTGTTTTTGTGGCAGGGCCCTTGATCACTCAAGGAGGCGAGGAGCTGGCACTTCCTGCTGCGAGGAGCCGCAGAAACATACGTGGAGCAAATAGAAAAGAAAGAAAAAAAATGTGTCTTGCATTTTTATTTCCATGCATAAACTTGTAATAATTCGTCTTTTACGGCGGTCTTCGATCGAAGGCTCGCGATTGTAATCGAACAATTGTGGTTGTGTGGGGATCGTCCCCACTTGAGTGTCGACCTAGGACCAGGCACGCAGCTCTTTGAGCGTATTTCATTTTTTATCTTTTACGTGCTTGCTCGTAGGTAGGACACACTAGTAATCAAAGACGCAGTTAACCTTGCTTCACTTAGTCAAATTCAATAGACATTTTTCCCGCTAATAGAAGCATGTTAGGTGCGACTTTTATCGACTTGCATACATATTATGTTGGTTTTTCAAACAGCCCCAAAATTTTTACGTATTTTTGCGTCACTACATGATTTCTCGCTTAGCCTAGATCGCGGTTTTTATCGAATACATGGTTTTTTCTCGATTTCTCTTTCCTAGCTTGATCACCTAGGTTAATGGAAAATGGGAATGAACGGTAGATGATGATTCTTGATTTATGTGCTAACCTTAATTCAGTGACAACCTTAAATAATAACTTGGACTGTTAATTGCAAGTCAACCAAAAATGGAGTAAAATTTGGTTTTGGGAGAGCAACACCTTCGTACGCATTGGTTTTCACTTGATATTTTTCTCCGCATAAACATCAAATGTTTTATCACCAATAAAACCGACAAGATAATAAACCAACCTCGGTTGGTTTCATGTGTGAGTTGGTGAAATTGAGGGTCTTGCTTGCTTGATTGAGCCATGTTTGCTTCGATACACTCCCCAGAACCTTAGTCACTCCATCCATCTCCGTAAATTCATCTGCCCACTTGTATATCCACCCATCTTCTTCGTTCACCTTGGGTCCCTTACAACATCAACTCTCATCTTAATACTTAGGCTAATCTCATCCTAAGTATAGGGGGGACCCGAGTCCCTGTGATTTTCTCCACTCTTCTTTCCTTGTCTTTATACTTAGGTTATTTCTAACATAAGTATAGGGGGAGCCCCTCTTAGCTCCTGTATATTTTTCTATATTTAAATGGACCCATGTACTTGTAACATCTAGTGCTATGAGGACATAGCAAAGTTTAAGTATAGGGGGGTATACCGTATATACCGTATACTTACTTTAGCTATAATCTGAAAAATTTGAAAAATTTAAAACTTTTTTGGCTAAAGTAAAATCCTTTGAACTAAGAGAACTCTAATGTTTTTCACAGTTTTTTCCATACTATGTTACACTATTTTGATAAAAATATTTTCGAAAATGATTTTTCCTTGTTTTTCTTTTGAAAATGTTTTGAAAACTTTTTATTTGTGTGACATGGTTTTGAAAATTTTTTCTATCTCTTTTCGAGGAAAGTTGAGTCTAACTTGTGTTTTAACTTTCTATTAAAATCCATAAAAACGAGAAAAATCCAAAAATCCTTTAGGAGCCATTAGTGACTACTAAGCCCAATTAAGTAAGCCGCATTCAGTGAGGGTTCGCCCTTAGCAGATTGGATGGTTTAGAGGACATCGCGTAAGGCCCCGTCCTCAAGCAACGGGCTTCGACCTATTCTTACATCCATACTGGCTGAATGCAGATGCTCAATTGAGTTTAGGCAGTCCTAAGATCTCTTGGAGTCTTAAAAAAATATCTTGTTTTTGAATGAAGGAGTTGGATTAATCCTCTACACTTACACTTCCACCCAGGATCTGAAATGATCAAGAAAACTTAGTTTTATGAGGTCTTTGAGATTTTAGGTTAACCAACCTTTGCCATCAGGGTCATAGACTTAATCATCCACATTTCCCTAGGTTTCTAGATTTGCATGCTATATTCCATGCTTAGTCTCAGACAAGAAGAATATGATCAGCACATCACATACACGACTGCGGTTTCGACGAGATGAGTTGATTTTTCACCTGAGGGATTGGGATGAGGAATTCAAATTTGGATTTGATCTAATGATGCTCGAGGATGGGATAAAATCTTTGGAGGCTTCAGGAAACCTGAGTGTCAGCAATCTTAGCCAGTATAAGAACTTGATTCTTATACTAATCTCTTGACATTGACCTAAGTACCAGGGTGTGAAATAAAGAAAAAAATGTTGATCATTGTACGCCAAATCTTGGTAAAAGCAGTGGAGCTAGCCAAAAATTATACAAGTCAATGAAATTTCAAAGAAAAGGCTCTCATTCCACAAAGTCAAATATCAAAGACCTTCCACCAAAGGCGAGCGCTCCCAACCATTTCAAAGTGTCCACTTGGACCACCGCTATTAGGACCAGGAGTCGAGCTTGCACCAAAAAAGGGCTCTGCATCGTAAATTCTACAAGTCTGGGTGTAGAAGGTACGATAGGTACTCAAAAAAGGCACACCCCGGTGTACTCCCAGGAAAACAAGTGCAGACGGCTCCAACTTCTCTTGACGGACGCACTGATCAACACCAAAAAATGTGTTGCGTAAAAGGCACTAGAGAGAATCCTTGTTCCAGTGAGAGGGAGAGAAGAAATAACACAATCCCATACTCTCCATTACTGGCCTGCCATCTACATTTTCTAAGTCTGACAACTAAAGAGACGGTGGAATGGATGCAAGATTTGATTTATTCCCTAGTGTTGAGGATTGAGTCCTTAGGAGATTTTCTTGGACCAAGACTTTAGGTGACGATTTGACTCTACTCTCAGAATTGCAGTCAACACTAAATTTTCATATCCTTTATATTATATGTATATCAGAGAGAGTCTGGAGAATTAGAGGAATTGGGTACCTCTTGATTAAGGATGGGTTGAACTCTAGAATTTTGGACCTCTAAAGTTGAGTCGACTATTGGATCATGTACTCACATGCACAAGGGGGTCAATCCACCTTATTCATTCTCTTTGATGCTCGAGGACGAGCATAGTTTAAGTATAGGGGGGTGATGAAACCCAATTTCATCATCTTAATTTCCAATTATTAACCCCCTTGCTAAGCTTTGTGTCAAAAAAACCAGTTAAAGTCCTGTAATTATCTGAGTCTATAATAAATTAAAAATCACAAAAAAATGATAAAACAAAATTTCGTGGTATTTTTAGCCTAAAAAATAACCTTAAAAATATTTTGTATCTTCAGATGATCTCATCTCCACTTTTGGTCAACATGAAACTTGTAGATCTCATCGAGATCTACAATTTCATGTTTTGAGTTTTCTCAAATTCGGCCATTTGTCCTCTCAAAAGTCAGCTTGAAGATCAGAATAATCTAATTGGGCCATGTGGCCCGTTCTGGGTGAGCCACGTGGCCCGCCCACCTTGCACCATCCGCCCTCAACCAGGGCCGTTGGATCTTTTCTTTGATCCAATGGCTCTGCGATATCCACGTACGCCCTTTTTCTTCACCGTCAGATCTCTCCCAGGGCTTCATCACAGCTACTCACTTCTGCCTTATTCTCCTCTCACCACGTGGCGCTTTGTGCGTCCTTCGATCGTGCCTTCATCCATCCATCTTAGCCGCTCACCATACTTACGTTCTCGACCCTTAGATTGAGCACTGGATCGCATCACGCCCGTCTGCTCGCGCTTCATCGACAAGGCAACACGTGGCGACTCCACCGCCCTTAGATCGCTCAACCCCCGATCTCATCGTATCCGCTCGTGAGCGCTCAAACGTCCGCCGTTGGATTTCCAAATCCAACGGCCACAGGTCGTCGACAACCTCCAGGCGCTCCTCTTTCACACGATCTCCAGCTCGCGCACCACTCTTGCCCTTTCCATTATCCCGTCGTCTCCGGTCATTCCCTCCACTCGTTGACCACCCCACGACCGAGCTTGTTCATCCCGCATCTTCGTGAACCATCGCTCTAACCCCATCGTCCTCCCACTCGCTCCACGTTCCTCATGCAACCCACGTCTCCACCTACCATAACCCGCCACCTTCAAGCTTCAAATACCTCGCACCCTTCTCCAGAAACCGCTGTCCACCTTTACGCGGGAGGAGGCCCAACCCTCCTCCGCCTCCCTGTGATAGGGGGAGGCGTATGGATCGAGCAATGGCGACCTTGCCTCCCCGGTGAGACCCTCCGCCGATCACCACAGAGCTGCGACGCGATCAACCTGCTCGAGCTGCCTCCACCGGCTGAGGAGGTCCAGCGAAGACCAGAGCTCCGCCATGGAGCTCACGAACAAGCAATCGCACCGCTCGACGTCAGGTAATCCCCTTCTTCTTCTCTTGTATTTTTCTTTAATTTCTTCTAATTATCTAGGCCGCTTCACTCGTCCTCGCCCTTTACCATTCGCCACCCGAGTTCCGCCAGTCACCCTCCTCTCACGCGATGCCCTCCAATCACAGGTCTTCCCTCCACAACCTCAGAACACCCTCGAACCTTGCTCCGCCCTTCCTGGTGGCGGAGCTCACTGGGCCACCACCTTCCCCACTACATATGGCCTCCATCCCATCCACTTCACACGTTACTTGAGTCCACGTGCTTCGGCTATGTGCCTAACGCTGCAGGTCGACAAATCCTTCATTGGACGGAGACTTCGTCGGAGTATTTTGGTCGAGCCTCGCTTCCGTCGTCAGAGTGTCTATGGCGTAATCGCGGAGGTGCAACGTCTTCCCAAAGCTACCAGCAACCTCGACACACATCCAAGGAGCTCTGGGGAGGTTCACAGCCTTTGACAACGAGCAGCGGAGGAGTAGCGTCATCGCCGGAGTCCAGAGTTCGCTGCCAGCCACAACCGAGGAAGATGCTATAGGAACTTTTGGATGATACTCCTCAGAGTTCATCCAACGGCGCAAGAGCGACCACGTCATTTACCAGCTGAGATCCCAGTTACCTTTAGATCTTCGAAGATCTGACGGTTTATGTGCAGCCACGTGTCATCGCCAGGGATGCCCCGAGCCTAAACACCAAACCTCTGCACCGAGCCTACATCAAACCTGCCTGGAGGCTCGCATCTCCTGAGCCAGCGTCCGAGCCTAGTCGAAGCACCCCAGGCCTCCTCCGATCCTCAGATCGATCCGAGCCTAGAGATATCACGTGCACAGCACGTGCTATCCGGGCTAATTGCAGGGAGCCCCTGCCTTCTTATCCAATTTGCAAACAGGTCCCGGTCACGTGCAGCATCACACGTGCATTGGGTATTTTGCAACCATACCCCTGCGGGTTTCCAAAATTGCAAAAATGCTTCTGTGCGTGTGGGTATTTTATAGGGAAGGCCTCACACTTATTTTTATTGCATTTTAGTCCCTCCTAGGGACCTATTTGTAGTTATCTTTTCATGTTTTATTGCATTTATGCCCTTATCTTCATTGTTGCATAACTTGAGCATCATGTTTCCGTTTCAGTTGATTTCAGTCTCATTTGAAAGCTTGTTTGATGTTCTTTCTAATGGCATGATCATTTCTCATTTTTAAACACATTAACTTTGATGTATTATTTTATTCGCCATGTGTCTCTTAAAGCTTTAACTTATGCCTAGTTTAATTTGTCCATCATGCTTGATTGCTTAATTGAACCTGAAATCGACTTTAGTTAAAATTGCTCATCATTTTGTACTAGGGCATAGTATTTGTGATGCATTTCATGGCATTTATTTGCATGATAAAAATTAATTTAAAAAAATGCATGTTCATTCTTTCCTTTAATGCATTGTCTTGTTTGTCCTCATGCATACTTTGACCTATTGATTGTTTAATTCACACTTAGTTAAATAGATGAAAATATGGATAATTAGAGAAAGGCCAGTATCCCTGAGTTCGACCTTGGTTTCTTGCCATGTAAAAAAATAAAATTACGTCCGTCTTATTCTTATTGGAATATCAATGAGATGGACTTTTGATGAGCCCATTTCGGCTCGACTGCGATGACAATTCCAATTGTTAAAATAACACTATTAAAGGGCCAATTTTGCTGTTCATCAATGACCTAACCAAGGTTTATACATCGGCAAGCTGGTGTGCATATGAGGGCATATGAGTAAAAGGATCTCTCAAAGGGATCATACAGGTTCACTTGTGAACCGGAAGATATGAGCTCACTCATGAGGTATTTGGACCAATCAAATTCCATGCATGGTCGTCGTGCTTTGGAAGCATGATAAGAATTTGTAAGTATGACGTATGCTTTCGGAAAGCATATGATCGATACAGATTCCCAATGACCAAGATTGAGAAACTTGATAATGAAACCCTAAAGATGAAAGTGTAAATTTGATCTATATTATCGGGTTTACCATAGATCTTCCAGTATGCAGGATGTACACGTATTAGGAATACCTGAGGGTGATGTGATCATAAACAATTGTACAACCATGACACTTCCATTCAGAGGGAGTAATGAAACATGTCTGGATTTATAATGACTCCTCTCAATAGAGAAATAATCTAATTTATGTCCAAGTGTTGGACATTGATCGGAATGAGATTCAGATGTTGTGAGAAGATTAGATTTACAACCTTGATTTAATCAAGCATCTATGAGAGGTCCGTGAGATTTAGATCTGAGATGTGATCTCAATATCCAAATTGCTATACATGGAACATACAATCACTATGTCCTTATCTCCAAATATCCGCAGAAAAAGCGCACTATTCTTGAAAGAGTTCAAGAATAATTTCATTGTTGAATTATATCTAAGAAGTGAGAAATGGATAATTAAATGTGATTTAATTATTATGAATAATGTGAATTTGATTCATATTATTTGAATGCATGAGAATGATAATCCAATGTACTTAAATGTGATTCAATCATTATAGATTTGAATAATGTGGATACTACTATCTTAATTGTTCATAATATATTATAAATGTTATTTATAATGTATTAGAGAGAGCTTATTATGATTTACATTTGTTAATTAATTATTGATGTGAATTGGATTCACATTGGATAATTAATTGAAAATGTAAATCACATTTTATTTTGGTTTGTGAATGTGGTTCACATTTTTCCAATGGAAAGATTGCAATATTCACAAAATATTTATGAATTATTTTTGTAGAATAATTTACAACAAGTGTTGTTGTAAATCTTAGAGATTTTCAAGGAATAATGTAATCTCATGAGATTGCACCCTTCCATAATGGAAGGGTGGACGATCACCCAGTCCCATTAAGAAAGGGTGGTCGTCCACTCTATTCCATGGAAGGATGTAATCTCCATTCCATTATCTCCATATTTGGTTGATTTAATTTTAAGATTAATTTATATTGATTTATCAATGTATATTAATATAAATTAAATTAATTGTTGTTGTGTTTTTATAATAAAATCTTAACCATTGAAAGAAGCACAAATCAATCTCTCCGTTGATTTTGTGTAGTCTATGGATTGTGATCCATGGACTCCTAAAACCCTATATAATAAGAGGCACCCCTTGCTCTTCTAAGTTACAACAACTCTTACAACATCAAGCTCTCTCTCTCTCTATCTTTCTCTCTCTTTCATTCTTATGCATACTCTCTCTCTCTCTCTATGGGTGGTTGTCCATCCAAAACCTAGAGAGAAGGTGCCATTGTCGTCGCGTCGTCGTTGTTCTGTCACCTCGACTGCCTTTGGTTCTCCGTCTTCTTTGGCGTGCTTTGCTCGTGAAGAAGATGTTCGATCTCGTGTGATGAGATCAGGAGTTATCTTGCTTGGATCAACGAGTTGGATTGCAAGAAGCACACGACTCATCCCCACGCTCGCAAGCGTCTCCTCCGATAGATCGGACTTGAGACAGGAGGTCTCTTTTCTTAGAGGCTCAATCACAATCACATTACAAGAGGTATTCCTTCATCTATTATGTGGTTATACGAAATGATCCAAGAAGTATTCTTGGATCATGTGGTTTCATCAATTAAAAAATTTTAAATTCTTTTACACCGAGAAACTAGTGCGACTAGTCGATCTCGATCGCATATGATGAGATCTTCATGCTTCCATGACGTGCTTAAGGATTCTTTTATATCCTTCAAGTGGTATCAGAGATTTAGGTTTGAGGTTTTAGATGCGATCCATAAACTTAGGAAGACTTGGGCTCGTTAGGATTTGTGAAAATTTTATCGCATTTGGTTCACGCAGCCCTATTTTGTGAATATTTTCGGCCCTGTTTAAAATTTTTAAACACAAAATTATCACTTGTGTTAGGTTCCCTATTAAATAAGGAAACTGTGAGATTTGAGTTTGCGTGATTTGGAATCTGATTTCTCAAGTTATGATCATTTTAATGAACATGTATCCACTATTTCGGAGATGACGAATCTTGATGTAATTAAAGAGTTAATTACTATTTTGAAACACCTAGAAATGCATTCAAATCACTTGAGTTCTTTTTTAAATAAAATTAGCAAACTTTAAAAACTTATTTTACTTGATTTGGATTTAAATTGATAAAGATATGCTAATTTTAGTAAGTGAGGGTCACTGATGGAAATTACACTCCTAATCAAGAACCATGTGATTATCATTTAGTAGAATAGTGAAATTAAATGTTAATTTCCTTGAATAATTATGATAAATATTTGAGAAATATTTGATGATAATTATTTCCTTAAATGACATTATCTTAATCAATAATTGATTAGATATAATCTAGATCACAATCGGTTACACAATTTTCTTTCCAACAAACAAACTGGCTTGAACTGGATTGGTAATTTGTTTAACAAATTTCTTTATAATGTAAATCAAAATGGTTTTGATTATTATTATTATATGGTATAACTTTAGTTGAAAAACCAATTATCATCTCAAGTACAAAGTGATCAATTGACATTATCTTAATCTGAGGCGGATATGGTGTCTAGTCGGGGAGCGTTGGGATAGCAGATTGCTCCATGAGCGGTCTGTCCCACTCCCGTTTGTACAGGGTATAACAACGGGTAGGGAAGGGATAATGCTTAAGAGATCATGATGTATTTTTCTAATTATTAAAATTCAAAATAATACGTATTTTTGAGATAATACCATCCTTTCAAGTAACAATCAAGTTTGTGGTTGACTGAATTGGATTGAAAAATATTGATTTAATGTGATTAAATTCCAATCTAAACACTCTATTATGAATAGATGTGTATTTCCCTTGGAAGAACTAATTATGTGAATGTGATTCATGATAATTAATTAGAATTTGAATATGAGGTGGAGGATCACATAAATGACATCCATGTTTTCCCATCAAGGCAAAGGGTTCCGTCGCCAGGGATTGTATTTAGGAGACGCTTGTCCGAAATGACAAGTCCTGCATACAAGCGCATTTGGATCGGGCTCTTTGCTTCTCGAAAGAGTGAGGTCATATACGTAGTGACCCCAACATCGAGTCATCATATTATTTGGGCAATATTGGATTGCATATAGAGAGTTTTAAGTACGTTGACGGTTGATTCAACTAATGACGGGCCAACCTTACGGGTGGTGGGCCTGGGTGTTAAGACTGAATTGGGAAATGCAAGTTGGACTTGAAAAGCAGAATGTGTTCCCACTTCTTTTTATCCGAGTTGCAAGTTCTCATATTATTGGGATGTAAAAAAGATAAAGAGGATATCCCTGATCTTGCTAGAGATATAGAGGTAAGTATATCTCTTGTTTTGAAAGTGATTAAGGGAATGAACTTTCAAAGTTGAAAAGGCAAGATTAATTTGATTAAAAATTCTTTAATCAAAGGAATACAATTGAATATATAATTATGTTCTAATATAATGCATTCTTAATTTCATAAAATGAAGTCCACGAACCCACTTAGTAGTCTCCTAGAGGTCAATCAGTTGACACGACCAAATTATTCAGATTGGATCCAAAATTTGGATCTTGTCCTTTCTACTGAGCGCATCTCTTATGTGTTGTCAAAGGACAAGTACACATACCCGAAGACTCCGGAAGAAATCTCTTTTAATGAAAAATATGATGAAAATCATAATCTGGAAAGGCATTACATTTTGGGTTCATTATTCAGTGTGCTTCAGAAGCAACATGTTGAAATGGACAATTGCCATGCTATTATGATGAATCTGAGAGAAATGTTCAATGATGTAAAATATGCATAACATTAAAATATAATGAGAGAAATTATTAGCTGCAAGATACAGGAGGAGACCTCTGTCAGAGAACATGTACTCAAAATGTTTTGGTACCTTTCTGAGCTGGAAATCCTGGGAGCTGACATGGATGAAGATATGCAAGCTGACTTCATTGTTGTCGCTCTTTAAGTCTTTCAACAACTTTGTGGTCACTTTCCACATAAGAAAAGTTGATTGTACTAACGCTAGGCTATTGGTTGTATTAAAGTCTGTTGAAGACGTAATGGGGAAGGATGGTCCCTCTAGCAGTGCAATGGTTGCACAAGTCAAAGGAAAGCACGGTCGGAATCAAGGTTCTCGAAAGGGTCTGGCTGAGAAGAGAAAGAAGAAGAGTCAATGCGTTGGCTCATCTTCCAATGCATCCATTTTGATAGCATCAAAGAAAACCGATGTCTGTCACCACTGCAAAAAGCAGGGGCACTGCAGGCGTAATTTCCCGTAATACCTGAAGTCTGTTGACAAAGGTAAAGTCCTGCAGGTATGAAATCTACTTTCATCATTGAAACTAATTTTCTCGTTGGAAGAGAAGGAAGTTGGGTTATAGATTTTGGTGCTTCTATTCATGTATATAATTTGTTGCATCTATTTCAGGAAACTAAGAGTCTTGACGAAGGAGAGATAGTCATCCAGATAGGATTTGATGCAAGTGTTGCAACAGTCGCCATCGGGACCTGCCGACTATCATTATCTAGTGGAAGAGTCCTAGTACTTAAGGAGTGTCTTTATGTACCTGAAGTCGGAAGGAATTTAATATCTGTATCTCAGCTTGTTAGAAGTGGATATTCTTTCCTTTTATATAATAAACTAGTCATAAGTCATTATAATAAACAAATTGCTGATGGTATTTTGACTTCTGGTGGACTCTATGAAATGTGCATTGATGAACATGTCATGAATGTTACCGCCACTTATAAAAACCCTAAAAGATCCAGGGTGGATGGAAATCATCAAACATGATTTGACATCAAAGGCTAGGTCATTTATCTGTTGATAAGATCAATATATTGATAAAAGATGGACCCTTAGATTTTCTACAGATTCAATCTTTGCCTATTTGCGAACATTGTATTAAAGGTAAAATAACTAGGATGCCTTTTCGTAACAAGGTTACACGATGCAAAGGTATTCTTGATCTAATACATAGTGATGTATGTGGTCCCTTCAGTACAGTGACTCGAAATAGATATCGATATTATTTGATGTTTATTGATGACCGTTTGCGATACGGGTTTATCATCCTACTGCGTCATAAATCTGAAACCTTTGAAAAGTTCAAAGAGTTCAAGGATTTGGTTGAGAACCAAACCGATAGGCATATTAAACAGATTCGATCTGACCGAAGTAGCGAGTACCTCTCAGATGAATTCAAGGAATACCTTAAAGAGAATGGAATTGTCTTCAATCTCACTCCTCTTGGAATCTCCTAACTTAATGGTATTGCTGAATGACGCAACATGACTCTCAGATGATTTCTCGATCTATGCTGATGGGTTTGATGCTTGTCTTGCTTTCCTAGACCGTGTACTTCAGTGTTGTATCAAGGTCCATCTTATTTTATATTGGGAGAAGAGGTGCTTGGCCATATCATCTCCAACATGGGCATGGAGGTCGATCCGACCAAGGTAAATATCATCAGGAAACTCAATCCACCGTCCAACTTGTGGCAGTTGCGGTTTTTTCTAAGGCATGTCGGTTTATACTAACTATTCATTCAGGATTTCAGCAGGATTTACCGACTGCTTATTGATCTGCTAACGAAAGACACTGAGTTCATTGTAGATGATAAGTGTCTAGCGTCCTTCAAGACTCTCAAGGGATTAGTTGTCCAGGCTCCTGTCCTTCAGCCGCTTGATTGGTCTTTCCCATTCAAGATCATGACGGATGCTTCTGATTTTGCCATAGGGGTTGTGCTAGGACATATGAGGGATGAATTATATTATTCCATTCACTATGCTAACCGTACTTTGGATGCCACCCAGCGGACTACACTATCATAGAGAAGGATATGCTAGTCGTAGTCTTTGCTTTAGATAAGTTCATATCTTATATTCTTGGATCCAAAGTGACGATTTTTACACAGATCATACTGCCATCAGGTACCTTATGGCAAAGAAGGATGCCAAAGCGAGATTAACCAGATGGATCCTTCTACTCCAAGAGTTTGACATTGAGATTAAAGATAAGCCTGGAGTCAAGAATGTGGTGGTGGATCACCTCTCCCGACTAGAGAACCTTGAGGAATTAGAGTAGATAGCACCTATTACTAAGACCTTCCCAGATGAGGCGAACCTTGCTATCGCCTCGCTTCTATGGTACGCCCACATTGTGAACTATCTTGTCGCTAAGAAAGTTCCACAAGGTTGGCCTAGGCAGCGATTTGAGACTTTCATTGCGAAGGCCAAGTCGTACCATTGGGAGGATCCCATCCTTTATCATGAAAGAGGGGAAAGTGTTTGGCGTCAGTTCATCCTCGAGAGGAGCACCACAGCATCCTAACATACTGCCACAAGCTTGAGGCAGGGGGGCATCATTCTGGGAGGAGGACAACACAAAAAGTGCTCCAATCCGACCTATGATGGCCTACCCTCTTCAAGGATTCTGATGAATTTGTGAAGAGGTGTATTGACTATCAGAGAATGGGCACCTGTGGAAAGCATGATATGATGACGATGTAGCCCATTCACTTCTGTGAGGTTTTTGACGCATGGGGCATCGATTTCAAGGGTCCATTCCCTAAGAGTCAGGGATTTGATTACATTCTGTTGTTTGTGAATTATGTGAGTCATTGGGTTGAGGCCATCCCCGTCCGAACCGCAGATGCTAAGACTATTTACCGATTTTTGAGGAAGAATATCATTTCACGATTCCTAGAGTGTTGATATCTGACGGGGGACTCACTTTATCAACGACAAGGTAAAGGCCCTTGCTAACGAGTTCAGCATAGACCATCGAGTTGCCACTCCATATCACCCTCAGACCAATGGCCTTACTGAAGTATCGAATAGGGAGATCAAGACTATTTTACAGACGTCGTCCGCCCAGACCGAAAGGATTGCTCATAGATTTTGGACTCAGTCTTGTGGGCATATCGGACTTCCTTCAAGACACCTTTGGGTACATATCCCTTTCATCTCGTTTATGGCAATCCATACCATTTACCTATGGAGATAAAGTACAAGTCACTAAGGGCAGTCGCTGAGTTATTATTGGATCTAAAGAGTATTGGAGATAAGAGGAAAGCAGAGTTGGCAGCTCTGGAGGAGCTTAGAGACATAACATTTTTAGTAGCCTGCAGTATAAGGAGAGAGTGAAGATATGACATGATTCTCATATTAGCCATAAGCAGTTTGAGCCAAACTAGCATGTATGGCTATTCGATTCCAGGTTGAGGTTATTTCCAAGGAAGTTGCAGAGCAAGGGGAAGGGACCATACTTGGTCCGAAAGGTACATGACAATGGAAGCATTGATATATATGAGATGTCGTCTGAGTCTACCTTTCGAGTTAACGGTCAGTGCCTGAAGCTTTATCTAGATCATGATCCGCTAATCGTTGACACCGCCCTTATTCATTTAGCATTAGATATGGTCTTTGACTCACATCATTTGCATCTCATGCCTGATTATCACTTCTTCCTCGCAGCCGTATAGATCTAGTTGTCCATATCGCACATTCTTTGGTCTAACACCTCATCTTCATCTTCTGATTAGTAGGTTGCACTTTACCCTAAGTATAGGGAGGTGTCAGACTTGTGATTATATGTTTGTTTCTTTTTACCTCTGCTTTGTTGCCTATACTTAGGGATATTTTACCCTAAGTATAGGGGAGGTAGACCCTGTACATTCTATCTTTCAATTTTCCCTTTGTGTACAGACTTCTATACTTAGGATTACTAGATCCTAAGTATAGGGGGATCACCGACTTCTATTCATTATATTCTTTTATTCGCCGTTGTAGTATAGCCTTCCTTTTCACTTCTCAATACTCAGCATGAGTTATGTCTTCCTTTTATCGCTCTTTAATCACTTTGAGGACATCGCTCGAGCTAAGTATAGAGAGTGCCATATATATTATATATATACTTTATCCATAACTCGTACTTTGTGTGAGCGTGTTAATAAATAGAATGGCTAAAAACATTATACCTAAAAATCATAAAAATTTTAGAATTTTCTTGCATTCTTTCTTGTACATACATGTTTGTAAATAGCTATTTATAAAAATTATTTTTGTACAAATGTTTGTAAAAATATTTTATGTATAAAACTTGTGTAAATATTTTTGTATCAAAATTATGTATATAGTACAAAATTTTTGAAAAATATTTGAGAAACAAAAGTTTGCAAAAATCTGTTTGTAAATGTGTGTAAATATTTTGCAAAAACTTTCCCTTCGTTCTTGCATTCAAGCATTTGTCAAAAATTTTGGATTGCATCAAAAAGAATGTTTTACATATTTTTGTATATTCTTCTGAATCATAGTTGACATTTAAACTAGTCTGGACTTAAATTGAAAAATGCAGCTTTGTTAAGACATTAATCCACTGAACTTTTAGAGGAACCTTATAGGATTTGGGGTTAAGACTTTTCAGGTCCATCAGTGACTTAATTCTTTGAGTCGACTAGGCTATGTTCACATATCATCTTGATACGCCTAAGTAGAACAATTAACAATGCACACATGACTCTCACAGACAATGGCTTTACATGGACCAACACATTACACATAGCTCCACACGGATGAGGTGATGAGGAGGCAGAATTCTTTGGCTTGGAGTAGCATATGAGGGTAATACTTCTAGGCAGAACCTCTCGTCTTCCTTTAGGGAGGGATGTGCATCTCAACTTGATCTAGTAGCATTGAGGTCTAAAGACATGAGTCATAGGTTGCAATAATGCTTTAAAAAACGGATAGTCTACGGGCTCAAGAGGAAAAAGTACTTATGTAGATGCTGCACCATGTAGATATGTTGTACATATTCACATAAAAAAATGCAAAATCAAGAAAAAAAATTCCAAAAAAGTGGACAAGCCTGATTGAAAATATAATCCCCGACGGAGTGTATAAATGAATAAAGCAAAGCTTATGTATCCCACCTTCTCATCTCATGATGCTGCAGCGGGAGACTTAGCTACATTGGTTGAGCTCCCAGGGATACGTGACTACACTGGTCACGATCCATTCTTTTCTTTCCCTTCTTCTTGAGCCGGTTGAACTTGAACTTACAAGGGAATACCCCGCTCCTCAAGGAAAGAGCTGCTGGACTAGGGAATTAGAGTTACCTTGTTGAGGGAGGTTGTTGCCTTGTCACTTCTGAGGTGGGGAGCTACCTACCACTTACATAGTACAAGAAAAGATGCATAGTCATTAGAATTTGCGTTTGTAGACTTGTTCTGACCTGGTTTATTGAGGAGCCGTGACCATAGAATGGTGGAACTTAGAGATTGTTGAGTCTTAAACCTATTTCCCAATAAGATTCCAAGAAACTAATAATCCAAAGGTCTGACTGAGCTCCATACTTCAATTTAATGAAAATAAGTTTAATAATCAGCCTTTATTCTCTTCCTTTTTCTTTTTCTTTTCTTTTCACTTCTTTTTCAAATAAGTGTTAGCTAAGGGACTAGCAAAGATAAAGTATAGGGGTGATGAATCCCTAATTCTCACTCTTTATTATTTTATTTTAGCTATTTTTCTTGGCAAAGCATAATGTAAATACTTGTAAAAACAATAGCTTAGCAAATTGCATACATGAGTTAATATTACATATTTAGCATGCATTTTTGGCAAAAATAAAAGAATAAAAGAAAAATAAAAGGAAGGAGGTATTTAGAATAAATACAGATTGGCCCAAACCTCGAGAGAAGGTCAAGCCTTAACCTGATCGCAAAATAAAATAAGTAGAGAGAGATAGGGTTCACTGTGTTGTGCATCTTACCTATATTTGTATATAACTTTTTTTGACAAAATAGAATAAAATTATTATTTTTACTTCCTTGTACATACTTCTAGAAATAATATAAAAATAATATAACAATCAGAAAAATTAAACAAAAATAAAAATAAAATCCTCCACTCACTGTACAAAACACATGTGTACATATTACTTGTACTATTTATTAAATACATCTAAATAATTTATGAAAATAAAATAAAAATTATTTTATACTTTTAAAATTACATTGTAAATAATTAAAATATAGAATGGGGTTATTTGTGTAAAAATAAAATAATAAAAATACGTGTACATAATACATAAGTATATTGTACCTGTATATAATACTGTATATTGTATATACACTAATTTATTTTTCATAAAAATAATTAAAAATCATAGAAAATAGTTTGAAAATTAATAAACATGTTTTAATTTATACCTTTTTATTTTAAATTCATTTACTATTTTTTATTGAATTTGTAAGTATTTTGTAAACTCGAATTTTCTGATTGGTCCAGGATGGTTTGTTGACCCCGATCAACACCCCCTCCTAGCTCGGGTCGGGTCAAGTCTTCATTGTCGGAGCATCTTCTCCGAATTTTCCCACTCGATTCCGAGCTCCTCTTGCCTCGAGACCAGGACCTGAGATTCCTTGTATATTCGACATTCTCGCAGGTCCTTCAGTTAATCTGAATCGCTTTAGGGTTTCGTGGGACACGGTGATCTTTCTAGACCCTTGAGTTGGCTATAAAAGCTTCGATTATGCCTCCTAGCATCGTAGCTCGTGCCTCGCCCCTTCCTTCACCCCTAGATACCTTCAGTCGAGTGTCAGCAGCTCGGAGGTGCCTTTGGATTGAAGCTTGGTGGCTTGAAGCCGCACCTCGACCACGTGGCCGAAGATCTCCGCCGCGTTTATCCTCCCCGCCTGCCGCAGCGAGGTTGAGGCCACTACCCCGACGTACACCTTCACTCGAATCTCAAGAACGTGTTCCAATCTTCAGGTATTACCTTCATCAACTACACTTCTCGTTTCCGTCAATTCTTCCATTTCATATCGTCGTCGTTCACTCGCTCAGACCATCCAGTCGGAGCCCCATCTTGCATCCCTATCTGTAACGATCGAACAACTAACAATCATTGTACCTTCTCACGCAACCTGTCCCCTTGAATCTTGCTCATTAGAGAAGGATCAAGTCGGGTCTCTTTCCCCCACCTACGTCGGAGACCCAAAACGCACCCCTCCATCGCTTCTTCCCTTTTTATCTGCAATAAACCCGAGCGAAGCCACGTCACAAGTTCCTTCTGCCATTTGCATGTCCTATAGTGCGCGAGGAGCCCCTTTCTAGCCTCCAGTTTCTCGGGCGGAGTAGCTCCAGGTGGCCGGCCATCGTCGCGTCCATCCGACCGTCACAACCTTCATCAGATCCCTCTGCCCGACGCGCCACACCTCCACGAATCTGTTGGACCCTCTCAATCTTCCATCGGGTTGGTAGATCTCCTCCCCTTCTCGATCGAAGCTCGGCCTAGAGGAGTTCTTGCAAACCCTTCCCCAGCCGTCGGGTGAGCCCTCTCTCTCTAGATAGCATTTGAGCCACCGACCGTTGAAGCCTTTCAGCTGTTAGATCTGAAACCCTCTGACACATCTGACCGCATGTAGCTGACATTCTCTAGACCGTCAGATCTGGGGGCGCCAGTTGATCAGGTCCGTACGCCAGTGCCTCCACCGGAGCCCGCCACGTGTCCCCACATGCCTCGCACGCATCCTGCAAGGGTATATTCCCTTTTTATCCCCGTTAGTTTGGTATTTAGTCTTTAGTCCAGTAAAAATAAAGTTGTACATATATTTTATAGTTTGGACCTCGTATTTTTGCATATATGCGGTTTAGTCCAGTTGGCTTGAACTCACGTGTAGTCCCACATGCCTTTCTGGGTTCTTTGCATTATCTTCCATGTACTTTATAAATGTTATCATTTGAATGGAAAGTTTCAATTATTTGCATTTATACCCCTGTTAGCCTGACTCACGTGTAGCGTGCGTGTTTGCCTGGACGTTTTGCAACTTGTGCCCTGTGCTTTCCACATGTGTTATTGGTTGGCCCTCGAATTTTATTTTAATTGCAAGTAGGTCCCTATGAGCTGTCTGTCTCTTATTTAATTTAATAAATACAAATTAATTCCAAAAACTCTTTAAAAATTGTTGTTGGCTTCTGTTGACACGTAGCATTTTTGGTGATTTTTATGGATTGATTTTTTGCATTTATTAGTTTTAAAAAATCAAAAACCCCTAAAACGTGCACTGTCTATTTTTGAAAATACATAAAAATTCGAAAAATTACCTTAAAAATTCCACAAAAATTTTTATTTGTGTTTTTTGTGTCTAGCTCCTATAGCAATTTTGTTTTGAAACTCATCATAAAAACCCTAAAAATGACTAAAGATCTAAAAGCTTATAAAACCATAAAATTTAAGAAAAATAAAAAATATCATTTCAGTTACAGTTCATAGCATTTTCTTTCTAGTTTAACATAAAATTGCCCCCATTACTTTAGGGCACTTTGAGTAATTTTAATTTATAATTTAGTCATGGCTGGACACTGTTTGTAGTTTTTTCCATTGTTTGATTTTATAAAATCAGAAAATCATTTGCAAAACCTAAGAAATTACCCAAAAACACCTTAAAACATTAAAAACCCAATATATTTTTATTTGAATTTTTAAGCATTTTTAGTCTTAAATAAAAATTCAAAAAACTTGTTGTGCCTTGATTTTTGAATTGCTTCATTTTATTTCTTTATTCAAAAATAAAAAATTCGCAAAATTAAAAATCACCTAAAATTATTTTCCTTTTATTTTTTGAGATTTGACTACTTCGTACATTTTCGTACCCCTTCTGTTCGACCATGATTGCTATAACAGATAAAAATAAATAGCGAAGACCACTTACATTTTTGTGTGCTTGATTGTTATCTTGGCCTGAGTGATTTTTGTTTCTTCTTCTTACTAATTTCACCTTGTGATCCAGGTCGCAATAACCCTTGATTATTTACTTTCCTAGAACGAGATGCAAGACGAGTCACCATCGATGTTAAATGAAATCTCTAATTAGACTTACCCATATATATGTCATGCTATTTAACTATTTGTTATAAAAGTTATTTTGTATAACATATTAATTTATTTTCTTTTTTATTTTATTGTATTTATAGTTAAAGTAATTTTGATGTGATAAACTATTTAATTTCAACTTTACAAACATATTCATATTGAAATTTTAGCTTATCTATAAGATGATCCATATCTATTTTTAAATATTCTTATCCAATATGTAACTATTTGTTTGCATATCTGTATCCATATTCTAAGATATGTTTTATGATTTTTATTATCGACAATATACTGTCTGTATCTCTATCCAGATTCTAACAAAGATAAGAACATGGTAACACCTACATCAGTATATTCGTCGTCTATTTGCATCCATACTTATAACTCTCTCATTCTCACTTTTTTATGAAACCAATTTTGTTTGAATGCTAAACTTGAACTCTATATTTTTACAAGTTTCATGAATTTACGAGGTCATAAAATTAATGAAAACTTTTGAATGAAAATATGTGTTTTAATGTTAAAAACTAATATTATATCATCATGATCGATTTTTGGTCTCAATTTTGGAAATGATGTGGTTCTAATGTAGACCTATGTGCACGTCAGAATTTGTTGAAAAATGTCGAGCATTGAGGCTCCTAGAATTTCAACAAAATCTTTCTTGCTGGAATTATGGTGAACTCATCTTGCATCATTTTCGAAAGGTTTTTTTTATCACACTTGTATCCTTCTTAACTTCTGCAATATTAGCTATGCCTCTTCTTTTTTTTCAAACATTAGTTGTGCACCTACTTTAGTACATAATCCACAGTTCTGCCCTTTTGTGATATTAGTTATGTCCTTACTTTACCTTTACGGATGGACGGAACTGTTAATTTTATAAGAAGATTGGAGCATAACTGATATTGCAAAAATTAAGAAAGTATAAGTGATAAAACTTTTTCTGAAAAGTAAGAATACCCCAAAATGATCTTATCTTGTAAACCACCGTAAAGCAAATATATTGAGGACAGGAGCCATCCACGTCAGCAGATCTCTCATCTAAAAATGGGCCCCATCATCTTAGAGTCAACTCTAAACACCGGAGGCTCTGGAGCTCGCACATCCAACAGCGACCCATGGCCGCCACCGCCACAGCACTTGGCCTCTCCAGCCTCCTCCCACAGCGCCACCACGCGCCCAAGCCCCCACCCCTCACCTCCCTCAAGCCCCTCCACCTCCTATCAACCGTCCACCACCCCATCTCCTCCTCTGTCCCTCCTCTCGCCACCATCGCCGCCGCCACACTCCCCATCCTCCTCAACTCCCCTGTAAGCGCACATCATTAATTTCCTTCTTGTTTGGCCGTGCTTGCACGTTAGAACTTCGGACTTCTGATAGAATCCTGCTGTTTACACAGGATGCTCTCGCCGTAGGAGGAGAATTCGGGATCCTGGAAGGACGGGCTTTCACGCTTGTGCACCCCATCGTCATGGGCAGCCTCTTCCTCAACACGCTCTGGGCGGGATACCTCGGTTGGCAGTGGCGCCGCGTAAGGACCATCCAGGCTGAGATCAACTTGCTCAAGAAGGAGCCGCCTCCAGAAGATCAGCCTATCCCTCCTGTCCTCAACACGAGGGTGGAGCTTCTCGCCGAGGTACTGGAGTGTTCTTAATCATCATCTTGGAACGCTTTAGTTTCGCTTAATTTCGATCAATGCAGAGATTAGATTTGTAAGCCGCGAATTTGGCTCTAATTAAGTACAAGAAAATACCTGAACTGTGGCAATCCAAAAGATGCACTCATTGGTTTTGAGATGAGAGTCGATTCTTTGGGCAGGAGAGGAAGGCGCTGCTGAAGGGTAATTACAGGGACCGGCACTTCAACGCAGGATCGATACTGCTCGGATTCGGAGTGCTGGAGGCGGTCGGAGGGTGCCTCGATACCTGGATTTGCACTGGACAGCTGTTCCCCGGACCGCATTTGTTCACCGGAGCCGGTAAGGTTGCTCCTTCAGACATTGCGATATCTGGTTGTGAAGTTTGCATTATATGTTGTAATCACATTTTTAATGAGGTGTTGATAACAGCCAAAAACAAACTCGTAATTAAGCAGGACAAACTTCGATCGATTTCAGATTGTTATTATGAGATTTCTACGATATATTCTTAAACTGAAGGCCTTGCGGCTGAGATGAGAAACTGACACAGTTCACTGCTTGGCTCCGCAGCCATAACAGTCTTATGGGCATTGGCGGCAGCATTAGTTCCAGCGATGCAGAAAGGAAACGACACGGCGAGAAGCCTGCACATCGCCCTTAACGCCCTCAATGTGATTCTATTCATATCACAGATCCGGACGGGAGTTGAAATTGTCTTCAAGGTGTTTGAGTCCTCCAGTTGACATTGAGATCTCTTCTCTTCTCACTGAATGTGACGTTGTGCAGTCGAAGATGTACGAAATAATAATGTTGGTTTATTTGTACTCGACGATAAATTCCGATAGATTCTAACATGGTGCAACATGCAATCAATTGCAGGCAATTTAAAAAGGGAAAAAAGCAAGTTTAACTGGTAATAATAAAAACAAAAGCTTGACGGAAATGAAAGCAACATCTGTGGTGAACTGTATATAACATGAACAAACCACTCAAAATCGACATAATATTCTTAGGACCTGTCTGCATTCTTAGGACCATCTCAGATATTCGCATCTTCCTGTCTTTCACCAAAATTTCCTTGGTATAAGTTGGCCCAGTCTTGATGAAATAATCATCCATATTCTAGTTGAACCGCTGGATCGTGAGATTGAGTAGGGTGCTATCAGATTATGCATGAATACTTGTACAATACTCATGAAATAGCATCCTCGTATGAGGAAACAAGGATGCCCACCCATAGGGTCCGTTTGGTTATCATATTACCCTGAGGTAACCGGTTTACCTCTCTCCATTTTTGGGTTGGAATTCCATCGTAATTGTGACATCACGTCACATTCCAACCCTCATAACCATCCAAACAATTACTATTCACATGAGATTACCTCAACTCACCCAATCCCAGCAACCAAATAGACCCATATGGTACTAGTTGGTATTCTCCGCGAAAAGATTGTCACGAGAATATTGACCAACTAGATTCGCACACAGAGAAATCAACCAGCCTCCAATGAAGGGAGTCGTCAAAGGCTCGCACATCACAGAGGCATAATGATCATATCGTATACGATCTAGATTGACTAGTCATACTAGTCGTAAGGAGCAGAGGAAATTAATTTTTGTGATGACACCTCATCAGATGGGAACGATTGTCAAGATGCTACATCATGATCACACACGAGTAATAGAATTACCTCTTGAAGCGTGACTGCGATCCACGAGTCTAAGCGAAGAGACCTCCGTTCTCAAGTCCAATCCGACGTAGAGAGCACTTGTGAGTGCGTGGATGAGATGTGTGCTTCCTATAATCCGAACGGAGAACCTCCTGATTTCATCTCACGAAATCTAATGTCTCCTTCATAAGCACGAAGCATCAAAGAAAACGGAGATCCTGTTGGACATGCGAGCCCACGGCGAGCCATTATGCAATAAATGTTATTGCACATATCATTCCCTGATCTGAAACGAAGAATTAATAATTTGCATAATAGGTCCCTTAGTACAATTAGGGTTATGTATCATGGCCATCTTAATAATCATACAGTTGTTGATTCAACTATTGAATCATAGAGTCTGGTGTTTGGATGAATATCTAAAGAGTTAGATAGAGGACTCATCAAGCACGTCGAATGATTATTAAGAGATGATCTCCAGCCTGAGTAGGAGATGGCAATCCTTTCTCACAAAGGCTGATATCTGACCGACCTCTTGATGCAAGTCCTCTGCATGGGAATAGTGATTCGGAGGTGTAAGATTAGTTATGTCAAAGGGTTGACTTAGCAAGATCGAGATAACCTAAGTCCTATGTTGAATGTTGTCACAGCATAGGCACACATCCTCTAACCATAGATAGATTTGTTGCTATATGTTTGAGTGTCTACATTTGGCAGACCAATTGGTTGATGACCTAACCAAGGTCTATACACCGACGCGCTGTTGTGCATGTAAGGGCATATGAGTAATACGATCTCTCAAAGGGATCATACAGGTTCACTTATGAACCGAAAGACATGAGCTCACTCATGAGGTATTGGGGCCGATCAAATTCCATGCATGGTCGTCGTGCTTTGGAAGCATGACAAGAATTTGAAAGTATGATATATGCTTTGGGAAAGCATATGATCGATACCAATTCCCAATGACCAAGATTGAGAAACTTGGTGATCAAACCCTGAATAAGATAGTGTAAAATTGATCTACATCTTCAGGTTGATCATAGGTCTTCCAGTATGCAGGATGTGCAGGTATTGAGAATACCTGAGGGTGATGTGATCATAAACGATTGTATAAACATGACGCTTCCATTCTGAGAAAGTGATGAAACAGGTCTGGATTTTAGTGACTCCTCTCAGTAGAGAAGTAACTTGATCTTAGTCCAAGTATTGGACATCGATCTGAATGAGATTCAGTTGCAATTTGAAGATTAAGTATAAGGACTTGATTTAATCAAGCATCTATGGGAGGTCCATGAGATCTGGATTTGAGACGAGATCTCAACATCCAAGTCACTATACGTGGAACAATACAATCGCCCTGTCCTTATCTCTAAATATCTGTAGAGAAAACATATTATTCTTGAAGGAGTCCAAGAATAATTCCTGTGATGAATTTTGTATACAAGAAACAAGATGTTGATAATTAAATGAGATTTAATTATCAAGTATAATATGAATAAGATTCATATTGTGAGAATGATTATCCAAGATAATTAAATGAGATTTAATTATCAAAGAAATGTAGATTGTGGATAGTACTATCCATGCTATACATAATATCTGTGTATATATTATAAATATGATTTATAATATATTAGAGAGCGATCACATTTGTAAATAGTATTTGTTAATTGTTAATGTGAATTGGATTCACATTAAGCAATTAATTAGAAATGTAATTTACAATTTAGTTTGGATTGTGAATGTGATTCACATATTTTCAATAGCATGATTGAAATATTCACTAATTAATTTGGAATTAATTTAGTGGATAATTTTGCAATAAATTTTATTGCAAATAATTAAGAGATAATGATATAAAATAAAAAGAGGAGATAATACACCAAAATATGAGGTGGCATCACCCATGACTTGGTCATGGGTGACACCCCATTATTTTGGGATGGATTATAATCCTTTTGATTATTATCTCATTATCTTCTGATAATTGATTTTTATTGAATTAAATTATGTTGATGATAATGTAACATATATTTAATTTAATATAAATTAATAATTTGTTGTTTTTTGAATAACAATGATCATAGCCATTGATTAAATACACATATCAATTCAACCATTGATTTTGTGTATGCCATGGATTGTGATCCATGGACTCCCAAACTAGTATATAAAGAGGGAAACTCTAGACTCTTAGAGATACAACATTGTGCACGTCGACTCTCTCTCTCATCTCTCATTCTCGTCATCTCTCTCTCTAAAGGTGGTCGTGCACCTTGTGATTTTGAGGGAATAACAATCGATTCTACGCCGTCGTACTGTCGCTTCGATTGCTCTTGGATCTCCATCTTCTTTGGGACTTCTTGCTCTAGAAGGATATGTCGGATTTCATTGGACGAAATCAGGAGATTCAAGGCTTGGATCTTCATCGAGGATTGTGGGAAGCACGCATCTCATCATCGCGCCTGCAAATGCCATCTTCATAGATCGGACTTAAGTCAGGAGGATCTCTTGCTTTAGAGATCTAGTGATCGCAACCATGCTTCAAGAGGTATTTCTAATACTTTGTGGTTAGATGAAACGATCGAAGAAACGTTCTTGTGATCATGTGGTTTCATCTCATGATTTAAATTTTTTAAATTCCGTTGCTCCTAGCGACTAGTGCAACTAGTTGCTTCGATCGCATAAGATGCGATCATCACGCTTCCGTGATGCGCTTAAGGATTCCCCATATCCTTCAAGTGGTATCAGAGCCAGGTTGGAAAACGTTTTGGATACGATCCGTAAACCTAGGACGACTTGGGTTGGAAGGGTTGCGAAAGTTTTATCGCATTTCAATTTTCGAACCTCTGATTAATTGGATTTTTCGACACTGTTTAAATTATTTGAAACGAAATATTCAATTGGATTTTGTTCCCTATTAAATAAGGAAACCATAGGATCTGAGTTTATGTAATTTGGATTCCATTTGCTCAAGATATGGCCCTTTGAATAAAGATGTATTCACTGTTATGGGAATTGCAAATCTAAACGTAACTAAATAGTTAATTAATGTTTTGATGTGCCTAGAAATACGTGAAATATCACTTTTTTTCATAAATCAAATTAGCAATCATAGGAAACTGATTTTGCGAAATTTGGATTTAAATTGATCAATATAAGTTGATTTTAGTGAGTAGGGGTCACTGCTGGAAATTGACAAACTTGATCATGAACCTTGTGATAGTCATTCAAATAAATTGATGAAAATTAATTGTTAATTTTTTGAGATTATTATTGATAAATATTTGTGAAATATTTAAAGATGATAATCAATTCCTTGAATGACATTCCACTAACCAAAATGATAAGATAGTTGATCTTGATCATAATTGGTTGATATGAAATCATCAACAAACACTGTTTTTCATGCAAGCATCTAGCTTATCCTACAATAGTTGTATGACAACTTTTACATGCAAAACCCTCTTGCTTGAATAGGATTGGAGATTTGTTTAGCAAATCTCATTGTAATATTATCGAAATGGTTTTGATGAATATTATATGGTATAATTTTGGTTGAAAAACCGATGAGTATCTCAAAGTACACAATGATCTATCTGCCATTATCCTTACCTGAGGTGGATATGGTATCTAGTCAGAGAGCACTGGGGTAGCGGATCACACCGGTTGCGGTCTATCCCACTTCCATCGGTACTAGCCATGACAACGGGTAGGGACTCGATAAAGCCGGAGAAATCAAAGTGTATTTTTCTAATTATTAAAATTTGAATAATACGTACTTTGAGATTATACCTTCTATTCAAGAAATAATCAAGTTTGTTGATTGAAAATTGGATTGATATTTAATTTAATGTGATTAAATTGATTATATCCAATTAAAGGCACTCTATTATGAATAGATGTGTATTTTCTTTGGAAAAATTAATTGTGAATATGATTCACGATAATTAATTAATTATAATTTGAATATGAGGTAAAGGATCACATAAGTGACATCCATGGTCTTCTGTCAAGGCAAAGGATTCGGTCGTCAGATGTTGTATATAGGAGACGCATGTCCGAAGTGACAGATCCTGATATGATTTATTTGGATCGGGTTCTTTGCTTCTCGAAAGAGTAAGGTTGTATACGTAGTGACCCCAATATCGAGTCCTCATATTATTGGGACAATATTGGATTGCGTATAGCGAGTATTAAGCCTGTTGATGGTTGGTTCAATTAATGACGGGTCAACATCACCTTAGGGGTGGTGGGCCCGGGTATTAAAGACCGAATTGGGAGATGCAAGTTGGACTTGCAAGGTGGAATGTGTTCCCGCTTCTTTTTATCGGAGTCACAAGTTCTCATATTATTGGGATGTGACAAAGATATGAAAGGAGATCCCAGATCTTGCTAGAGATATAATGGTAAGAATATCTCTTACATTGAAAGTGATTAAGGGAATGAACTTTCATTGTTGACAAGGCAAGACAACTTTGATATAAAAATTTCTAAATCAAAGTAAAACATGTATATATAATATATATATATACCCTTATGCAAATTTTCTTGTTTCAGATAATCCTTCATTAAACCCACTCAATGTTATACTCAATAATAACCAGTAAAATATCATGGATTGGACTCATGATCCAGATATTGTACTTGCAATTGGACACATAATGTATGTGGTTGCAATGTGCGAGTTTCCTCAACATGATGAGGAATGACAATTAAATAAGACAATAAGACATCACCTTAGGGTTTGTATGTCTCTATAGTCTTGATCTTTCATCGAGTGTACTTTGGAAGTGACATGTAGATGATGATCGCAATTGTCAAATAATCCTTATAAAATTTCAGAAGATGTTCTGGCATACATATGTGCTCTAGACATTTAATCATGAATGACATGGTTCTCTGTATTATGCAGAATGGTAGCTCATAAGAGATTGATGTATTCAAAATGTTTGAATACCTATGTGAAGCTAAGTCTCTAAGAGTTAAGATGTATGTAGATATGATGAGTGTCATCATTCTACTATCTGTACTCAAGTCATTCATGAAGCTTCATAATAATCATTTTGTATGAATTTAATGAAGCATGTATAAATGTTGAAGTGCTCTTGTATTGAAATCTTTTGAATTCAATATAAGAGATTCTTTGCCTTGAACAATGTTTGTTTATAGATGAAGAGAGCACAGTGGAAGCATGGGTCGGACCCATGTGAGAAGGAAAGTCAAAGAGTTGATTGTACTTCTGTGAATCCCATATGACATCCATAGAGTTGGATGAATGCCAATACTGTAATAAGTTGATGTGTTGATAGTATGACTATCAAGTCCGTCTAAAATCCTTAGTGAAGGACTCAGATAGAGCATCATAATAATCTACATATAATCATTGACTTTAACTTACTTATTTCATAAGATAAAGTCTGATAATTGTATCCCAATCTTCTAATGACACTTGCAATTGGTTGCATATATATATATATATATATATATATTATCGCCATTCATCAGCGCCTCTTCGAGGGTAAATTGCTAAATCCTCCCCCGTACTTTTTGTAATTATTATTTAGTTCTGTAAAATAACTGTAACGTTAAAAATAATTGGGTTATTTGCATAAACCCCCATGTATTAAATATAGATTATATTTAGGTCCTCCCCAGCCAGGTCACGTGTTGTTCCACGTGACTTGGGGGAAATTTTGCAATGAGGTTCTTCGAGTTATTGAAAATTACATTATGGTCCCTCCGTGTCTGGATCACGTATAGTCCTACGTGAGGCACGTGAAATTTGCATGTAACCCCCTGGCAGTTTTGTTTATTGAAAAATGAGTCCAGAAATTAAATAAATGTTTTATTTAGTTGGTATATTTGCAACTAAGCCCATGTCTTTATTTTTAATTGCAAAAATACCCCTGCTAGGCTGTTTTATTTTTATGTGCTTCATGTTTTTATTAAAAATACCTAGCTTGCTCCTAAAAATCCACAAAAATTAGAATAAATGCTTTGTGCCTTATAGATTCACGTTGTATTTTTGTTGATGGCTATTTTGTGCATTTTATACATTTATTAAAATTGAAATAGGAGCTATTTTTGCATTGTTTAAATTATAAAATACCAAAAAAATAGAAAATGTTTTTGAAAAATTACAAAAAATATATATATGCTATATTTTGCTATTGATTGAATCCAGGAACCAAAAACCCATAAAAAGAGTAAAATAAAATTAAGAAAAAAAAGAAAACTTCAAAATTAAACAAAAAAGTATAAATATGCAACAAAAAATCCAAAAATATATTTGTCTATTCTAGAATTATCTAGATATTATTATTTATGTATAAAAATTAGTTTGGGTAATGTTGGGATTTACTTACTAATTTAAAAACCCAAATTAGTTTCAGATATCTAGTTAATCCCATTACAGGGATATTTTTTACATTAAAATGCATAAAAATTAGAAAAATTCCAGAAAAATAACAAAAAAATTAGAAAAATATAAAAGGTCTAAAAACATTGTATTTCTTATATTTTGGGTACTTATATATATATACCTATATATTGTATATCTCTCTCTCCCTGATATGAATATCTATATATATAGACATATATATCTATTTTCTATAATTAAAAATATAAAAAGAAAATATATATATATATATAATAAAAAAATATCATAAAAAATCATAAAAAAATATCAAAAACCCACAAAAAGAGGATTCATTTAAGGATGACTGGGATGTACATAAATACCTATAGGCTACCCATTTTTCTTGCTCTATGTGGTTCGACCTCTACAAACTTATACACTATGCACTTTATGGTAGAGTTAATAAATTTTAATTCACAGTTTTGGGACTTAATTGACTTATTATGTATTGTGGGTTAATTTCTGTTTGATCGGGAGTTATTGAGAGGTCACCGCATCGACTATCGATCCGCCTTGTGGATCGATACGACCCTTGACCATTCCCGTTCACCACAATGGAAGAAGACTTCTTAAAAAATGATGGCAGCAATCGAAAACTAGCAAAAAATGAGCAATTGGAGCGTGACATGAATGTACCCTTTCTGGGCACGAGAGTAGCACATAAAAATGTACCGAATTACTCAAGAAAGGAATTTGTTCCTAATCTAGAATAAAAGGCAAAAGCATTACAACAAAAAAGTGTGTAACTTATAGAAAAAACTCGTCGGTGGGGTTAATAAGAGAGCATAATATACCCTTATTGAGCATATCGTATAGGAGAGTTTAATGATCAAATACATGGTAATAAGGATAGCATCTTGTCAATAAATCTTGGGAACCTTTATCTAATACAATGGAGTTTAAAAAACATCCATCTAATGGCATACCTTCATTTCCATACTCCCTTTATTACGAAGTATAATAATAGAAAGCATGACGCAAAGCACCCTAAGAAGTAAAATAACAAGCAAGCCAAAATGTGTAAATCCCAAGCACATTGCCAAACTTGAACACCTTAATAGATAGAGAAAGCATATTTTTATCTAAGTAAAAATGCTCAATAACATAGTTAGTCTCACATATGTCCTTTGTTAAATAAACCAACCAAGACAAGTCATTGCAATTATCAACTGGGATCATATGTTTTGCAAACTGATGTGCTTCACAATCAAAAGTCTTTAGTGATGAAAATTAAGGTAACTTTTAAGAGAGTTTTGAAGTAGATTGATGTCTAAGATGAGGATGTCATAATATGATATCGACAGAGATTATCAAATCACAACCAAAAGCAAAGGGGATATCTATGTAACATACGCCTTTATTCCATACCCCATCAATTATCTGACTCGTGCAAATATCGTGAAAGTAATAATAGTACTCATTATATACAAATTTCTAATGAATTTTTGCATAATGTATAAACTGACAGCACATTCGTAAGGATCTTATATGCACAAAGAACCAAGGGTGGATCCATATATTTGAGTCAGAGAGGGCACCATATTATGTGAGACAACCATGCACGCTAAATTACATTTATAAAATATTAACAAGATATGTTACATATAAAAATATTGCAATAAGAATATTATATCACGATGATGGTATGTTCTTTTTCGTTATATGGGTAACAATCGTTGTTTACTTAGCAATATTTGAAGAAAATTTCCTTAAAGACATGTATGGAGGAGGGATAAGAAATAAAGTGAGGGTAAGAGATAAGTAGGATGCATCCATCACTCTCATGTGATTGGTTTTATTTATAAGGAGAAGTCATATATTTTAGACAAAGACATGATGAACAATGTAATCATATGCGATCGGGAGCGACTAGTTGCACTAGTCGCTTGAGGAAGTGGAATTTAAAAAAAAATAAATGATGAAATCACATGATCCAAGAACACTTCTCGGATCGTTTCATCAAACCACAAATAAAGTATTAAGTTTACCTCTTGACGCATGGTTGCGATCGAGTCTCTAAACGAAGAGACCTCCTGTCTCAAATCCGATCCGACGGAGGAGACGCTTGCGAGCGCGTTAACGAAACACGTGCTCCTCACAGTCCATGTTAATGATCCAAGCGGTGAATCTCCTGATCTCGTCACACGAGATCCAACATCTTCTTCACGAGCGAGGTGCATCGAAGGATTCAGAGATCTACGAGCAAATAATCCATCAACATAACACGATGCTGCGGCGATGGCGACTCTCTAGAGCTTCATGGTGGACGGCCACAATGAGAGAGAGAGAGAGAGAGAGAGTTGGCGGTAGAGAATGAGAGAGAAAGAGAGAGAGAGAGCATATGTTTTATCTCTTTTTGTGATTTTCAAGAGCAAGGGTTGCCTCTTTTTGTATAGTATTTTGGGAGTCCATGGATCTCAATTCGTGGACAACACAAAATCAATGGATGATGTTGATTTATGTTTCTTTCAATGGCCATGATCTTATTATAAAAATATAACAACAATTAATTTAATTAAATTTAATATATATTGAATAAAAAATATAAATTACTTTCAAATTAAATGAATTATCTTTGGAGATAATTGAAAGGAGATAATCATTCACCAACTTTGTTGGTGGATGGCAATCTTCTTCCAATGAGATTACATTATCTCATTCCAACATTATCTCACAATGATAATTCACAATTATCTTGTAAAAATTGCAATCATGTCATTGGAAATGTGTGAATCACATTCACAATTTAAAATAAAATTAAATTATATTTTCAATTAATTATCCAATGTGAATCCAATTCACATCAATAATTAATCAACAAATATAAGTCACAATAGGCTCTCTCTAATATATTATAAATCACATGTATAATATATCTGATTAATATGGATAGTGTTATCCACATTATTCATATACATGATAAATAAATCACATTTATTATCTTGGATATCTATTCTCATGTGCCCAAATAATATGAATCAAATTCACATTATTCACATCTTTGATAATTAAATCACGTTTAATTATCTTAGATAACTCTCCTTATATTATGAATCGAATTCATATTATTCATGATAATTAGATCACATTTGATTATCCTTTTCTCAATGCTCGGATACATTATCAACAATGAAATTATTCTTGAACTCTTTTAAGAACAATGCGCTTTCTCCAGGGATAATTGTAGATAAAGACAGAGAGATTGTATTGGTCCACATATAGTGACTTGGATATTGAGATCACTTCTCAAATCCAGATCTTGCGGGCATCTCATAGATGCTTGATTAAATCAAGACCACAAATCTAATCTTCTCATTACATCTGAATCATATTCAGATCAGTTTACATCATTTGGACTAAGATCAGATCACTTATCTACTGAAAGGAGTGATGAATCGTCCTGAGTGGGTATATTAATCAGTACCTATTGTAGCATGACACTCAACCAATTAATCATAACCGAATCAAATGTCTCTATGAAGAGGATTCGGCTTAAATTTATATCCCGGGCAAGTCCGGGATCGAATGTAGGGAGGAAAAGGAACAACTTTGGGTCAACTAAGATCACTTAGCTCAAGATTTTCAAAATGGTATTTTTTGTTTTTTTTTAATGCAAAAATAAATGCGAGCGCAAAATGTGGTTGAATTAAGTTAATAAGAAAA
Source organism: Ottelia alismoides (assembly GCA_037367405.1). Classification (NCBI taxonomy): domain Eukaryota; kingdom Viridiplantae; phylum Streptophyta; class Magnoliopsida; order Alismatales; family Hydrocharitaceae; genus Ottelia; species Ottelia alismoides. The sequence continues at coordinate 77,358 of JAZKJV010002688.1, forward strand.
TACACAACTTATCCAAATAAATTTTAATATGAAATTAATCCAATTTAGCGAAATTATATTTTTCCTAAAAACCTAATCCAGTGATGAATGCAAAATATATTATTTTAGAATTTTATGGGTTAAAATGCAACAACAAAAAATGCACTTTTTATGGGTTTTCATGTAATTTTTCATACACACAGAATGCAAAAATTATGAAAATATTACTAGAACTTAAACATGATGAAATGAGGCATGATGAAATGAGGCTACACTAATTTTTTGGAATTTTCTGAGAATATATGATTTGTTATGAACTTTTAAATGAAATAAGAGTGATAGTGAGCTATTTAATTCCTAATAAATCCACATTATCAATTCATCCATAGCATGAATTATCTCAATAAGGAATTTTAATATGCAATCCATGAGAGTTGGAATTTCGCAAAAATAATGTGTGTGGATTTGATTACAAATCATTTACTAAAATCATGCTACAATTTATTTAAAGCACAAGACAACTCCATCTTGAATAAAATTTAGAAGCATTTCAAGGCATCATTTTCGATTTTTGAGGATTTTATGGAGCAACCGTGAGTTAAATATGAATTTAAGACCACAAATTTGGTAAACTATATAATTTTTCACTAAAATAATTTTAGTTAATTACCCAAATATCACAAAAATTCAAATGAATATCCGAATGATAGAGAATTAGTTTCTAAACAAGACGCCATTTTTTCATTAAAATAAACAATGACCAAAATTATATCCAAATTAATGCATGAATATAGGGGTATCTGTGCAGTTAGGGAAACTAAAAATGACAATGCAAACTTGTACCAAGGCACTTTTGTAATTAAAAAAGTTAACGAGGAAAATATGAATTTTTTTACAAAATTAACAAAATAAAAACAAAAAGGAGACCTTCTTCATGCGATTAGGGTACAGATGCAGCACCGTGGAGAAGGGAGCGACGGTGGCTGTGCACGGGCGCACGGGGAAAGAGGGAGCAGTAGCAGCCGCTCCACGCTGCAGGGGGAAATGAGCGGAGGCGGACAGTCAATGGGGTTGCACATGGGCACGTGGGAGGCACGCTCATGGCGGCGGGAGGCCGTTGGCGAAGCTGGGCTTCGAGGTGGTTGGGTGATAGCACGCATGGGCACGGGGCACACGATGGTTGGAGAAGGAGGCGTGACCGTGCGTAGGCTTAGCGCACGGTGGGTTGGGCAGCCGTGGAGTAGTGTGGGGTCGTAGGAGGGAGGTTGTGGATTTGTTGCTAGAGGTGTGGAGCGCAGGAGCACTGGAGGGCAGCTATAGGTGGGTGGCCACGTGTGGGCGTGGTGGAGGAGAGTGATGTAGGCAGCGGTGGTCTGGCTGTGGGGGGCAGCGACCTGCAGCAGTTTTTATCTTCTCTTTTTTGATTTTTTTGAATTTTTTTGTGACTTTAATTTTTATTTTTTCAAAACAAGTAACAAATGAAGATGATAATGAAGATGTGGGGATAATGAAGATGAAAATGAAGGGAGGTGATGTGGCGAAAAAAAAGGAAAAATGTTAGATAAAATAAAATAACAAAGGAAATGAGAGGGAATACTTACCTGAGATTTGTCGGATTTACGGAGCAGCTACGCTGGATTCCTGTCGTGGCCTCGATCTGATTGGCAAAAAAATCGGAGAAGTTATGTGAGCTTTATGGGAAACTCGTAGCGGAGAATGTGGTCATCGCGGATATCGCTTGAAAGGAAGTCGTCGCTTCGTATCGTGGTGGAACGCTATCACCGATCGACCTCGATGAGCTCTCTCTTTTTCTATAAGAATGGCATATAAAAAGAAAATGAAGAATATGAGATGAATAAAAAGAAGAATGGGAAGTTGGAGAAATGGTGGAATGGTGGAGTTGAATGGGAGGTTAAAAAAATGGTGGAGTTGAACGGGAGGTTAAAAAAATGGTGAAGTTGAATGGGAGGTTAGATGGAGACTTGGTGGTTAATGGAAGAAAAGAGAAGTTAGTATAGAGAATAAAAAATAAAAGAAAAGAAAATAGAATAAAGTATGCTACTAAAATAAAAATAAAAATAAAAATAAAAGAGAGTGGAGAATTTACAAAAGTTAGTCCACAACTAAAAAAATTATGTACATTTTTCTACTTTTCTAATTTTAATTTTTTAAATTTTAAATAAAATATATTTACAAAATAAAAATAAAATAAAATACTAGAAATAAAATAAAACACAAAAAGTATTTTTTTAGATTTTTAATAATTAAGAAAAAAATAAAAAAGGAAGACAGAAAAATATTTACAATTTACACGTAGGTCCCAAAAGCTATATTTTGCAAACAAGCTCCGATTTTAATGAAACCACTTCATTGGATAAATAATTTTCTAAATTAAACTTCTAAAGTGAGTTTGGTGAATTTGGAGTTCATACAGAGTGGGACTTTGGCCGGGAAGTTGGACTTAGTGGCTTTTTATCTTTGGGATCTAGGAGTATTTATTTATGATGAAATTTATTTTGAATTTTTATATTTTTATATACATTTTATAAACAAGTCAGATAATGAATTAGCCAAAAAGGAGTTGACATGAAATTATTATAAATATAAAGTTTAGGCTATTTACAAGTGAAAAACTCCTTTATTTTACGGGTTTTTATTATTAATTTATTTTTCACAATAAAATATATAATAATTAGTGTATTTTACTTATAACAGTCATTTTGTTAATTTATTGATTTTATGAACATTTATTTGAGACTTTACTCAGGGATTTTGCTAAGATTAATATATTGAGATGATGAATTGTGGGTTCATCAAGAAGTCACTAAAATCCAGACCCATTTCATCACTCCCTAGGAATGGAAGCATCATGGTTATACAATCGCTTATGATCACATCACCCTCAGGTATTCTTAATACCCATACATCCTGCATACCAGAAGACCTACAATAAACTCGAAGTTTTAGATCTCTTTTAGACTGTCTCCTTCAGGGTTTTATCATTAAGTTTCTCATTTCACTATTGGAAGTTGGTATCGATCATATGTTTTTCAAAAGTATATATCATACCTAGGTGTTGATCATATACTTTCCAAAAGCATATATCAAACCTACAAATTCAGTCAAGCTTCCTAAGCGAGACGACCGTGCATGGAATTTGATTCTTCCCAATATCTCATGAGTGAGCTCATGTCTTTCATTACAGTAAATGAGCTTATATGATCCCTTTGAGAGATCTTATTGCTCATATGCCCTTGTATGCACACCAGCGTGCAGGTGTATAGACCTTGATTAGGTCATCAACCTATTGGTCTGCGAAATGTACATACTAAGACAAATAGTAACGCATATGTTTCTGATCAGAGGATGTGTGCCTATATCGTGACATCTTAAGACATGGGTCTTTGGTTATCTCAATCTTGTTAAGTCAACTATTTGACCTAACTAATCTGACACCTCTGAATCTCTATTCCCATGTAGAGGACATGCATCAAGAGGTCAGTCAGATATCATCCTTTAGAGAAAGGATTGTCATCTCCTTCTCAGGTTGGAGAACATCTCTTAATAATATTTGATTGTGCTTGATGAGTCCTCAATCTAATTCTTTAGATATTCATCTAAGCACCAGCTTCTATGATTCAACAATTGAATTAACATCTGTTTGATCATTAACATGGCCATGGTACATTACCCTAATTATACTAAGGGACCTACTATGCAAATTAGTTATTTTTCGTTTCAGATCAGGGAATGATATTTGCAATAACATTTATCACATAATGGCTCACCGTAGGCTTGCATGTCCAACAATCTCCCACTAGCCCAAAAAGCCATTAACAGGCTAATCTTTAAACCCACACTCATGTGACAATCATAGGCTATTTAGAAAAATAGCAAGGTAAGCTGGTCAGTCACTCTATTCCCAAGAGACTACGCCAAGTCCTTTTACGACACTTGCATATCTCCTAGTAACAGTATTCGCATCCAATGTGAATGTTGCATCTTATGCAATCAATACTTAATATTGTCAGTTATAGTGTCCTTGACACTACAGCTCAATAATTATTATAATTAGTAGTTTCATTATCCTTATCAGAATACCCTTATTCCAGGAGATCTCTATCTCCTAAGGTATCCGCAGTTAAGACCTTTTTAGATCTCCATCTATAAAGTTTTAATTTCTTGGAGATAAGACTTAGAGATCATTATATCTAAAGTCTTGTCGTCTTTTAAGATTTTGTTATTACTGCAATCAAGTGTTTTATCTCCATAGTAGGATTAGTAACAGATCACTACTCCCACTGCATAGCAAAAATCTGGCTTTGGTACACTTCTAGCATATAGAGAGCTTACATAGCATGCACCTTTGGCATTCACATCCTCAACTCTTTGAGGTGTTATTCCGTTAGATAGATTATTACCATATCTTAAGGAAATGAACCTTCCTTGGGATTTACAAAGAATGGAACGTGTCCAAGGTGTATCTCTTAATATGACAGCCCCGATACCCTCTTCTCTTTGCTTCTGAACAACATCATGACTAAGATTCAAGAGGTATCCTTGAGATCATATCTCATGGTATGGAACAACCAGATTATAAAATACTTATTACTATCCTTATATCATTCCAAATGATTAGGATATCATCTACATTTAGCACTATAAACACAATGGCACTCCCACTAAGCTTCACATGGTTAAGATTCTATCTGAAATCATAACATTTATAATTTCATCAAATTCAATGTTCCAACTACAAGAAGCATATTTGAGTCCATAGATGGAGTTCTTCAGCTCGCACACCTTGCTTTCCTCAACTATGAAGCCCTAGAGCTACTTCATATTTATATCCGCAGAGAGTTATTCATAGAGGAATACAATAATTGACTTTCATCTTGTAGATGTCAAAGTCAAGTTGTGTAACTATAGTTAGCAATAATCTGATGAGTTTAAGCATGGTCATTGAAGATCAAGTCTCGTCGCAAGTGATGTATTCTCTTCGTGTATATCTTGTGGATACGAGTAGTGCTTTGAAGGTCTCTATATTCTCATCAGGTTCCCTATTTCTCTTGAAGATCTATTCACACCTTATGGGTCTTATCCCTATAGGTGGATCCTCGAGGGTCCATATACAACATTTGTATATGAAGTCTACTTTAGACTTTATTGCTAACATCCATCTTTCCATGTCATGATCCTCATATGGATCATTGTCTAACTTGTCTAACACATGGAATCCATCCTCAAACTAATTTGAAGGGGTATGAGTGTATATCCTTAATTGTCCTTTTAGTTTCCAATTTTAGGAGCCTCATTATCTTCTCAAGATAAAATGAGTTCCTTTCCTTCATTTTCATATTGATTCTCAAGAGAGTCATCCTCTAAGAATCATATTCTCAAATATGAAATCTTTTAAGAATCTCGAGATCATAAAGTAAGTATCCAATACCATCCTTTATATTCCTAATGAAGTAACACTTTCTGGTGCTAGATTCCAGCTTACTTGCATGGAACCTTATTAAGGATATATATTATAGTCTCTACTACATATATACCTTGAAACTAAGAGATAATTATGCTAAGATCCATCATTGATCAAATCATGACACACATGATCTAGTTTTATCTCCCTACAACTCAATGGAGTTTAGGTGTTTCAGAAGGAGTGAGATGGAATGATATTCCTATCTCCATAAGGTATTTCTTGAATAAATCTAATAGGTACAAGCTACCTTGATTAGATCAAATTCATTTCATCTTCCTTCAAACTTTAGTTCTAAACCAAATTGTGAAATCTTTGAACATTTCAAAGGTTTTTAAGGTGAAGGGAAGAAATCTCATATCACAAATAATCATCGAATGATATCACATACCATCAATGTTTATAATGATACAGATGATCCACATTCAATATGTATGACATCTTGAATACCTTGGCATCTAACACCATTCCTAGAGAAGGGTGCATTGGAAATTTTCTACTTTGAATACCATATTCACAAGCATGTAAGATTTGAAATTTCAGACATTCTAAAGTTTCATCTCTTACTAGTCTATTGATCCCATCAATAGACATATGTCCAAGGCTTGATGATAGATCGTTATCAAATGATCTTTATCCTCCTATTGATCTTTTAATGTTTTAAATTTTCAGTATTAGAAAATTTAATAAATCATTCATTAATATTCCAATTTAGCAGAGTCCTCCAGATGTCATATTACTGTTTGAAATATATCCATCATAACTATTTATGATAGGTCTATTCCAAAATTCATGTTTATTTCATATTTAGTAATAAACAATGAATGTATTCTAATATCTAGGTCATAGAGACATTCTCTAAGACCAAGGGCTCTCCCACTGAAATTATGAAGTATATCTATCCAATAGAGATTGTTGCAACAATTGCATCATTATCCATTAGATGACTATTAAACCTTAAGATCAAATTTTCCAGTCTTCTAAAACATATGCAACAATTGCAAGTGTTATTTAAAATAACGATATACAATTATTAGACTTTGATCTTATCCAATAAGCATGTCAATTTCAATGATGATATGTAGATATAGATTATTCCGATGCACAATCCGGGTACTCTAAGAATCCAAGATAGTCAAGATAGTCATACTATCAGTACATCGGCTTATTGCAGCATTAGCATTCATCCAACTTTTTGGATGTCATATGTATGGAAGTCATAGAAGTATAGTCAACTCTTTGACTTTCATTCTTACATGGGTCAAACCCATGCTTCTACTGCACTTCCTTCATCTATAAACAACAATTGCTTAAGACAAAGGATCTTTTATATTAAACTCAAAAGATTTCAATATAAGAGTATTTCAACATTTATACATGCTTCATTCAATTCATACAATATGAATATTATGAAGCTTCATAGATGACTAGAGTATAGAGAGTAGAATGATGACGCTTGTCATATCTCAACTATTAAAGACTTTTGGTTCAAGTAGGTACTCAAAAATTTTGAGTACATCATCTCTTATCGAGCCACCATTCTTCATAATGCAGAGAACCATATCATTCATGATTAAATGTCGGTAGCATATATGTTTATCAAAACATCTTCTTAGATTTTATAAGGATTATTCGACAATTATGATCATCATCTACATGTCATTTTCAAAGTACATTCATTGAGAAATCAAGACTATAAAGATATACAAGCCCTAGGGTTGTTGTCCTATTATCTATTTAATTGTCATTCTTCATTATTATGAGGAAACTTGCACATTGCAACCACCTACCTTATGTGTCCAACTACAGGTACAATATCTTAATCATGAATCCAATCCATAATATTTTATTGGTTGTTATTGAGTATAGTATAGAGTGTGTTTAATGAAGGATTGTCTGAAATAAGAAATTTGCATAAATAAATATAAATATATATTTTACTTTGATTTAGGAATTGTTATATCAAAGTTATCTTGCCTTGTCAACAATGAAAGCTCATTCCCTTAATCACTTTCAATGTAAGAGATATACTTATCATTATATCTCAAGCAAGATTTGGGATCTCCTTCCTTATCTTTGTCACATCCCAATAATATGAGAACATGTAACTCGGATAAAAAGAAGCGGGGACACATTCCGTCTTGCAAGTCCAACTTGCATTCCCAATTCAATCTTTAACGCCTGGGCCCACAACCTCAAACGTGATGTTGACATGTCATTAATTGAACCAACCGTCAATAGTATTAGCACTCTCTATGCGTAATCAAATATCATCCCAATAATATGAGGACATGATATTGGGGTCACTACGCATACGGTCTTGCTCTTTAGAGAAGCAAAGAGCCTGATCTTGATGTGTTTGTATGTAGGAGCTATCACTTCGGACAGGTGTCTCCTACATACAATCCTTTACGACAGAACCCTTCGCCTTAACGGGAGACCATGGATGTCACTTATTTGATCTTCTATATCATGTTTAGATTCTAATTAAATATTATGAATCATATTCACATAATTATTTCTCTTAAGGAAATAACAACTCTATTCATAATAGAGTATTTTAATTTTAATTGAATCTAATTAATTTAATCATGTTAATCAATTATCAATCCAATCAATCAACCAACAAACTTGATTGTTACTTGAATGATGGTATGATCTCAACAATATATATTATTCGAATTTTAATAATTAGAAAAATACATCATGATCCCTTCAAACATTATCCCTCCATTACCCGATGTCATGGCCAGTACCGACGGGAGTGGAACAGACTGCTCATGGACCAACCTGCTACCCCAATGCTCATCGACTAGACATCATACTCAGGCTAGGATTATGTCAATTTATCACTTGTACTTGAAATGATAATCGGTCTTTCAACTGAAGTTATGCCATATAATAATAATTAAAATATTTTTTATTAATATTATAAGGAGATTTGCCAAACAAATCCATAATCATATTCAAGCATCAATGTTTGTTGGAAGGTTCATGTAACCAATTGTGATCTAGAACATATCTAATCAAGTTATTTATGGACATTGTCATTCAAGGAAATAATAATCATCATTAAATACTTCACAAATATTCATCAATAATTATTTCAGAAAATTAGCCATTAATTTCCATTTGTTTAATTGAATGGCAATCACAAGTTTATGATTGGAAAAGTAGTTTTTAGCAATGACCCCTACTTACTAAAAATAGCATATCTCAATCAATTTAAATCCAAATCATGCAATATAAGTTTTCAAAGTTTGATAATTTTATTTATAACAGAACTCGAGTGATATTCACACATTTTTAGGTGTTTTAAAACAGTAATTAACTCTTTAGTTACGTCAAGATTCGTCATCCCTGAAATAGTGGATACATGTTCACAAATATGATCATAACTTGAGCAATCGGATTCCAAATCAAGCAAACTCAAATCACACGATTTCCTTATTTAATGGGGAAAATTATCCCAGTGATATATGTTTAAATACTTTTAAAAAGGGCAAGAAAATGCACTAAATAGGGTTTCGTGAATGAAATGTGATAAAACGTCACACAAGCAAAAACACATGTCATCTTAGATTTATGGATCATATCCAAAACCTCCGACCTATGGCTATGATACCACTTGAAGAAAATGATAAGATCCTTAAGTGTATCACGGAAGTATGAGGATCGCATTGTATAGCGGCGGAATTTAAAAAAAAAATAAACGATGAAATCACATGATCCAAGAATACTTCTCGGATCATTTCATCTAACCACAAACAAAGTATTAAGTTTACCTCTTGAAGCATGGTTGTGATCGAGTCTCTAAATGAAGAGATCTCATGTCTCAAGTCTGATCCAACGAAGGAGATTCTTGCGAGCGCATTGATGAAACATGTGCTCCTTGCAATCCATGTTGATGATCCAAGCGACGAATTTCCTGATGTCGTCATACGAGATCCAATGTCTTCTTCACGAGTGCGGTGCACCGAAGGAGACGGAGATCTACGAGCAAACAATCTGACAGCATATCGACGATGCTGCAGTGATGGCGACTCTCTCTAGGGCTCCATGGTGGACTGCCACAATGAGAGAGAGAGAGAGACTGTGTGTGTGCGTGTGCGTGCGTGTGCACGTGCGCGTGCGCGTGCGCATGCGTGCGCGCGCGTGCGTGCGTGCGTGCGTGCGTGCGTGCGTGCGTGCGTGTGTGTGTGTGTGTGTGTGTGTGTGTGCGTGTGTGTGTGTGTATTGGCATGTAGAGAATGAGAGAAAGAGCATATGTTGTGTCTCTAGTTGTAATTTTTAAGGGCAAGGGTTGCCATTTCTTATATAGTATTTTGGAAGTCCATGGATCTCAATCCATGGATAACCTAAAATCAATGGATGAGATTGATTTGTGTTTCTTTCAATGGCCATGTTCTTGTTGTAAAACACAGCAATAATTAATTAAATTAAATTAAATATATATTTAATAAATATAAATTAATTTCAAATTAAGTCAATTATCTTTGGAGATAATTGGAAGGAGATAATCATTCACCAACTTTGTTGTTGGATGGCAATCTTCTTCCAATGAGATTACATTATCTCATTTACAACCTTATCTCACAATGATAATTCACAATTATCTTGTGAAATTTGCAATCATGCCATTGGAAATTTGTGAATGACATTCACAACCCAAAATAAAATGTAAATTATATTTTCAATTAATTATCCAATGTGAATCCAATTCACATCAATAATTAATCAACAATTATAAATCACAATAGACTCTCTCTCTAATATATTATAAATCACATTTATAATATATCTGGTTAATATGGATAGTGTTATCCACATTATTCATATCCATGATAATTAAATCACATTTAATCATCTTGGATATCTATTCTCATGCACCCAAATAATATGAATCACATTCACATTATTCACATCTTTGATAATTAAATCACATTAAATTATCTTAGATAACTCCCCTTATAATATGAATTAAATTCATATCAACAATAAAATTATTCTTGAATTCTTTCAAGAACAATGCGCTTTCTATGCGGATACTTGGAGATAAGGACAGAGCGATTGTATTGTTCCACGTATAGTGACTTGGATATTGAGATCACATCTCAAATCCAGATCTTGCGGACCTCTCATAGATGTTAGATTAAAATAAGACCGTAAATCTAATTTTCTCATTACATCTGAATCATATTTAGATCAACATCCATCATTTGGACCAAGATTAGATCACTTCTCTACTGAGAGGAGTCACTAAAATCCAGACCCATTTCATCACTCCCTAGGAATGTAAGTGTCATGATTATACAATCGTTTATGATCGCATAACCCTCAGGTATTTCTAATACATGTACATCTTGCATACTGGAAGACCTACACTAAACCCTAAGTTTTAGATCTTGTTTAGATTGTCTCCTTCAGGGTTTTATCATTAGGTTTCTCATTTGACTATTGAGAGTTGGTATCGATCATATACTTTCTAAAAGCATATATCATACCCAGGTGTTGATCATATACTTTCCAAAATTATATATCAAACCTACAAATTTAGTCAAGCTTCCAAAGCGAGACGATCGTGCACGGAATTTGATTCTTACCAATATCTCATGAGTGAGATCATGTCTTCCAGTTCAGTAAATGAACATGTATGATCCCTTTGAGAGACGTATTACTCATATGCCCTTGTATGCACAACAGTGCACCAGTGTGTAGACCTTGATTAGGTCATCAACCTATTGGTCTGCCAAATGTACATACTCAGACATATAGTAACACATCTATCTCCGGTTGGAGGATGCGTGCTTATATCATGATAGCATACGACATAGGTCTTTGGTTATATCGATCTTGTTAGGTCAACTCTTCGACCTAACTAATATGACACCTTCGAATCTCTATTCCCATGCAGAGGACCTGCATCAAAAGGTCGATCAGATATCAGCATATAGAAAAAGGATTTCCATCTCCATGTCAGGCTGGAGATCATCTCTTAATAAGAATTTATGGTGCTTGATGGGTCCTCAATCTAACTCTTTAGATATTCATCCAAGCACCATCCTCTATGATTCAACAGATGAATCAACATCTGTATGATCATTAAGATGGCCATGGTACATTGCCTTAATTGTACCGAGGGACCAATTATGTAAATTAGTTCTTCTTCCTTTGAGATCAGAGAATGATATTTGTAATAACATTTATTGCATAATGGCTTGTCGTGGGATCGCATTTACAACATCCTTACATTCAAACTTGGATTAAAAAGTCAATGGATAACTATTATGATACGATTCGTTGCTTAGAATATATAAACGGAAATTATATTCGTTATCAATTTCAAGAAATAAAGATAATTTCAAAGTTTAATTATTGTTGTTATAGATTTAACATTTAAAGTTGTAGGAAATAAATTCTCAAATGTTTTTTGAACTTTATAATGTAGAATGTGAGAAAGGGCACAATCTTGTTGCACTAATATGTATGATACATTGGATTTAACTATATAATGTTATTTAGGGAAATGAGGGGGACTGTAAGAGAAAGCACCTTAGGGAATGGTCACAAACCATCTCCTCGCCAAAAAAATCATCTCCTTTGATCAGAGGGGATGACTGTTGTTGTTGCATCCCCTATGCATGCATCTCATTTGAGAAGAGGGGAGACAAAGAAGGTATGTCCCCTCTTGAAAGAAAGAAGAGACAGTCGCGGTTGTCCCCTCTGTTCGTGCTTGTTGGGATCGGTCATTGAACGTCCCCTCCACCAAATCAAATAAGACGGTCGCAATCATTTGTGAAGGCATGAGCCGAAGGGATGGTCATGATCATCTCAATGGTAGATGACGTGGACCATCCCCTCCTATTTTCTACAAGAAGCTCTTTCGATAGAACGCACACAAAAGCATAGAGTGGATGGTTATAATCGTCCCATCCGGCTTTGGGTTCCCATAATATTGACCAATTAGCCACCCCAGGCTAGAAGGGATGATCTCAGCCATCACTTCCTCTAACTAGAGGAGACAGTTCACGACCATCTCCTCCTATTTTCTATAGGAAACTCTTTAGATGCGGTGCACACACAGAGGGACAGTTATAACAATCCCCTCTAGCTCCAGGGCCCCCAAATTTTTGACTAATAATCCTCCATGGGCTAGAGGGACGATCTCAAACGTCCCTTCCTCTAAGTACAAGGGACGATTCATGACCGTCCCCTCATAGTTTCCATAGGTGGCTCTTATTCACCAACTAAAGATGCAAAATGGAGTCTAGGGTTTACAGGAGTGGTTTCGACAAAATCTCAACCGAGGCTCAGCCAATCAAGAAAAACCCTTGAGTTCACCAACTCACACATGAGGACCAAGAAGTTATGGTCAAATTATCTTGTCCATTTTATTAGTAAGAATCCAAAGTTTAAGTCCATTATGCACATGTATAATATAGGATTTGGGAACTATCCTATCGATGCATCCCCACCTCGTAACATGCATAACAAGTACGTGTGAATAATGTGGGATTTGCTCTCCCAAATACAAGGTTGAATTCAACTCCATTTTAATTAAGTCAACTTGCATTTAACAGTGCTAGCTTAAAGTTTAATTATCACCGATTAAATGTAAGCTCATAAATCATTACCTAACGACATTGTTGATTCCTTTTTAACCTAAGCTGTAAATCAAGAGATGGTTGGGAAAAGTTGATGAAAGCGAGAAAATCATGACGCATGCTTAAGATAGAGATACTCACAATGCATCCCAACTCTCTCCATGTGAATTCTATACTGGATTTAAAATCTATCTAAATGAATGCAAGTCAAAAAATCCAAACCTAAACATAAGCTCTATTAGCGGGATAAAATGGATTGAATTTGGCTAAGTCAAATGCAATTTAGGTGCGTATAATGATTTTAAGATGGAATGTGAATCTTAATATGCAGTTAGTGTATCCTAATTATGATTCAAGTGCATGAAATATAAGCCTAAATTAGCTCTAAGAACTGTGTGCCTAAACCCTAATTCGAGCACTCAAGTTGAATCCCATCCGAGTTAGGGGTGAAACAAACTCAACACATCAACATAGAGTCCATAGTCCATTACATATATAATATAAACACAACAATATACATCAACAACTTGATAAACTTCAATTTCCTTAAGTCATCGTTCGCATCCTCTCTCAACTAAGACGTTGAGCACCAGCTTCTGTACTTCTTTGAGCATCCTCGGATCCACAAACCCTATCACAAAAGAGAGATGATTAGAATATATCAAAGAATTATCAAGTCAATGCACATCATATTAAATAAAATAAATACAATGCAACAAGTCAATACAAACAATTTTGACCTAAATGACATAATAATCATCTTTAAAAAATTCAAAATCTAATTAACTATATCAATGAAGTTGTATCCCCGACAATGGTACTACTTGATGAGTCGCTAATTGGCTATGTTAATATGTACTCGTTGTAATATGACCGATTAACAACTTATCAGAACAAAGTCAAATAATCTCTATGAAGAGTAACTCTGCTAAAATTTATCTTGGATAAGTCTAGGGTCGAACAAAATGACATGAGCTATTAATAGAATTAATTAAATCATAATGTCAATGTTAAATATTTAAAGATATTATCTAGGTCAAAAAGAAACAAGCAAAGCAATACAATATGTGACAAGGAATGAGTATGTATTTTATTTTGATTTTTGTCCATGTTAAATAATCAACATGATGAACAGAATGTAACTAAATAGAAACATATATGTATATATGTAAATTCTGAATAATTGTATGACTAAAGCAATATGAATAATTGATTACAAGGTTCAATTGATGCATGAGAAGAAGTTAGATAAAATTAATGGAATTAAAGAATATGAATATTATATTAAGAACATCTCTAACTAATTAGTCATTATTTAATCATCAAATCAGAGAATTGACTATGCCATCATATAGATAATGAAAATAGCTTCACAATACAATTTAAATCAACTCAATTAGAGTTCACATGCAAAAGTTATTCAACAATTACTCCAGGGAATAAGTTTAATAAAAACAAATAAAATAACATATAATGTCACAAACAGCTCCCTGAAGGGATTAAAATGAAAATAAGCAAAGCACAACTCATATTTTAATATTAACCCCTTGTATGGGGCATTTCTACAAAATAGAGAAGACGATGGGCATGAATGCAAAATCACCAAGGGGCACATGTGTAGCATGCGCCCTTGGACATGGATGCAAATCTGGAGAACTTAGGGCACTTCGATTGCAAATACCAAAGCCTACGCATGCTTGGCACGTGTGGCAAGGCTTAGATCAAGGCTCGGGGTAGATGTAGGTGTAGAGGCCACGTGGACTGCCTCTGTGCCTCAGACATTTCCTCGATTCCATCGAGGCTGGGGTTCGGCTCCAAGGCTCGTGGATCATATGGGTCATCCAATCCTCCTGATCGGACGGTGCATGTACTTCCTCCTCATATGAACTCCATTGTACCCGGCAGCGTGGAAATAGACTCCAACGAGCCCCTCCTATCTCTT
This sequence comes from Ottelia alismoides, assembly GCA_037367405.1. Lineage (NCBI taxonomy): Eukaryota > Viridiplantae > Streptophyta > Magnoliopsida > Alismatales > Hydrocharitaceae > Ottelia > Ottelia alismoides. The sequence continues at coordinate 92,365 of JAZKJV010002688.1, forward strand.
CTTTCATCTTCTTGCCTCGTAGAAGGTCTTGAAGCATTCCTGAAGGTCCCGTAATAATCATGGAGATCTGATGGACAAGTGGAGTGTCTGATTCCTCTTATCGATGAAGGTTTATCAGTGAAAGACCTCTAGAATGGGTAACATCTGAAACTTTCGACTAGTGAATGGGATAAGAGTTGCAATCATTGGCAAACAATCAAAAGCATGTGTGTGTCGGGAGTGTGGGTGAAATGGAGGCATAAGCAGTGGAGAAAGTAATGTCCTAATGGGTCTTCTTCACCATGAATGGAGAAGAATGCATGAGGTGGTTTGAGGGTGGAAGGACAGGAGATGGGGAGTGGACCCTCTTACATGCATCGTCGATGCACAGTGGAGGTAGGGGCATGCTTAAATTGGAAAAAGAACCTATGCACAATGTGGGGAATTCAAAGAAAACAAGAGAAAATCAAACCTAAATTACATGAATCTCGAAGATGAACGTAGGAAGATGATTGGCTTGGGCTCGAGGATCCAATGACCTCGAGATCTTCGCTTCACTTCCTCAGTAGGAAGAAGCTCGAATAGCTTTCATTTACATGTTGTAGCATGGCATGTTGGCCATGGGTCATTACCAAACCATAGTTCGTTGTGGTTGCCTCAACTCCCCCTTCTCTTGTCACGAGAGGAAAAAGCAGGGATGGGCCTTATCCCTTACAATGGTGTACAGACGGAATTCACATCGGTGGCATAGTATTTAAAGGAGATGGTGGTGGTTACAGGTGGTTATCGTGAGGATTGCAACTTCCAGTAGGGAAGTTAGGTGAGGTGGTTAACTGACATGTAGGTTAGCGCGAAGTGAAGGGGAGTTAGGGCTAGAGGATGGTGTATGAATCGAAGATATATGAGGATGGACAATGTAGGGGAAATTAGGAGAAGTTGGTCGGTTGCTACCTCATGCCTCTTGGAGATAGAGGGATCTGGAGGTTGGGGATGACTCCCCAACCGTTAGATGGAAATAGGGTGGATGGCATTTAGGTGCGAGTGGAAGCTCAGGATGCGCTTGATAGATTGCAATCAGAGGGTTGAAGTTTAAGCGCTAATTAATGGTTATGATGCATCCAATCAAAGAGATTAGATGATGGAGGAAATCCAACGGGAGAGAATAAAGTGTTGGCATGTGTAATTATCTAATTGGGTCACGTGGCCCAATCAAAAAATTCAATGCCAAAAAGAATGTAAAATTAATTTGAAATAATTAGAGTTTGATTAGTAAAAACGTTCAACTTAAAAGTTGTAGATATGTTTGATATCTACAACTTTTATATAGAACTCAAAATGAGAATACATCACATTTACATAATATTATTTTTGTAAGTATTTTTAATGTATGAAAAATACTTATTTTATTTTCTTTTAGTTTTTTGTATTTTGGATTTATGTTTAATGTTAAATTAAATTATACAATGATAAAGTAATTTTTATTTGATTTTTAATAATAAAGGAACACATAAAATAAAGGACACAATAATGTATTATTTATATACAATTATTAGTGTTAATTAATTACATAGGTTTAATTATTGAATTGAGTTATTTGTTAATTATTAATAATGAAATGCTTTAGCTAGAGGGGAACTAAATTGATAACCTGATGATAAATATGAGATTTATCAGAGTCCCGAGAGTGATTCGCAAAGTCAGTATCAATCTCATGGAAATCACCATGAATTATTGGATATGTCAACCTATGGGAAATCGATGTTGGTGTTCGCGGAGTCCAGACTAAGACATCCCTTAGTCGACATCTTGAAAGACAATACAAGGGTGGATTCAACAATTCTACACAATGAGTCATAAAATTTCAATAACAATCTTGGAAATTTTATTGGTTGTTCTCAAGCAATCTTTTCAAGCCTAGTCCTTAGGGCTACCCTTATAGTAGAGTGAGTACTCACCCGATAAGTGTCATGTACTTTCCACTTCCTTTGTAACATATAGCATGTACTTTTTGAAGGGTTGTTATTATCGTATCTGGACCCACCACTCAGCCAAAGAAGTAGGGGAAAAGGAAACTGATATGGCGAATCAAATACTTTCTACTCGGACATGGGACGATGAGACAAGGACATGCCATCGTAGTTCCCCTAAGCTCAAATACTTCAGACTAAGTCCGCAAGCAGACTCGGCTCTACTCGCCCACACATTGATAGAAGTGCCAATACTTTGTGGATCCATATGATAAACAAGTTAGTATCCAGGCTGGGTTTTCGGCTATAATCCTTAGGGGGCACGCCTCACTCTATTTGGAATGTACCTAACAACAATGCGGGTTTTAAGCACCCAAGACAATGAAATCCAAGTAATCAATTTTATTTGGTCAACTTATCTTAGCAGTCCCTTTTTTAGATTTTTTTGGTTTTCCCTTTTTGAATATTTTTATGCAAAGGCCTAACAAATTTCTTGATTTCCTTTGTTTATGCTATGTGATCAAAATTAGAGGGAGAGGTCGGAAATGCAATGCAAGTCAAAAATAAATGATGAATGCTAAGTCAGAAAGGCTCGCCTTGCTTCCCAACGCTCCATGCGGGATGCTAGACAAGAATTGAAATTAAACTACATGCAATGCAACGATGAAATCACCCTAAAATAGGAATTTCTATTACGTGAAGCTCCAGTTAATTTGATCTAAGTCCAAATGTATCAGTCTATATGAACATGATGTAATTTGGGCTTTGGACTCAAATTACTCGATCAAGCAAATCCTAAGTCTAAGGGTTCAATCAGCGATGAATGAAAAATAAAATGGAAAACTTAAATCATAGAAAACAAAATGAAACAATGGGGAAAATACAAATAAATAAAGATAGAATGCAAAAAAAAACTTGGAAAACCAATTAGGCCCCCAGGTAATCAATCACCTAATCAAATAGACCTGTGCAAAATTCTAAGTCTGAGTCTAATTAATTAGTACAAATTCTAAATGTGCGTCTCTCTCACAAATAAAACTAAGCTAATCTAAACTACAAAAGAAATTGCAACTATCTCCTCTGATCTTTTTTCTCCTTGGCTCTCTCTTGCCAACCCGAGTAGTGGGGTCGGTCTTTGCCTTTCTCGGGTGCACAGGATTACTAAGTGATCTTCCCTAGCTCCAAAGGCCCTCACACAAAGAGAAACACAAGAGCGATTAGACATTTCAAAATGATTAACAGAAAAATAAAAGAAGTAAAAGCAGATAAAATAAATAAGCTATGTACAAAATATCTATCCTAACCATTGCTTCCCCAATAACACTACCATTCGATGAGAAGGATGGGTCGATCTGCTAAGATAACAATCTAGCCTAACAATAGTTGTATTGACCCACTATCAAATCATCAACAATCAACCCACAATCATTGTGGAACAATATGTGTGCGACAGACAAAGTTTATTATAACTCTGATAAATATGTGTATAGGGCAAATAGTTAGAGTGTCGAACTCAGGAAAGCAAAATGAGGAGAGATGAAATAATTATTAATTATGGTAATTAATAGGCATTTTTGGATTTGTGTTTCGTTTGTTTTATTTGTTTTTCTACTTTTTTATTTTTGTGCGATTTTAATAATATTCAAATTTATTTTTATGTTTTATATTTTTATGTTTTAATTTTGCAATTTTTTTATTCCTTTTTAATTTTAAAAATAAGATGTTTAATAATATAAATTGAGATATTATATATATTATATAGATAAAATAAGTAAATATGTTTTTGGATTTTCCTTTTAAGTCAAATAGACCCAAAATAAAGCAAATAAATTGTTTTTGGTTTTAAATGTTTCTTTATTTTTAGTGATTTTATGGAATTTTCTAATTTTATGGATTTTTAAAGTTTAAAATACATAAAATAGTGGATATTTTAAATAAAGAAGCGTATTAAGGGTTTTAAAAATAAATATCAATGGAAATAGATCCTAAACTAATTTCAATATATAGTATATCCCAAAGTAAATCCAGGAACAAAAAACAATTTTTTGATTTTTTTTATAAAAATTTTTGAATTTTTATAATTTTTCAATATTTTGTAATTTTTAAGGTTTTTCTTTTGATTTTTTAATGATTTTTTGTCAGAAGATAAAATATAAAAATATAGACCTACTGTATTTTTTGGAATTTTTGAAAATGTTTTATATTTTTTATGGATTTTAAATAGCTAAACATGAGAAAATATCACGGTTTTTAATAAATAACAAAAAAATTAATGCCTTGTGAAAAATATATGTGATGAATATGGGTTCTAAGCATTTAGTATAATTTTCCTATAATTTTTCTCCTAAACATAAGATTTAATACACAAAAATGCAAGAAATAGAAATAATATAACTAGTTGGGACGTGATTGTATTTAAAATAAGTATTTATGCATTTAATAACACATAAATAAATCATGGGGCATACATGTAATGTCTGCATATGAAAATACAAAATATTCGTGCATAGCAGGGGTATAAGAGTAAAATAGAAAAGTTCAGATCTAAATGTACAAAATTGCCTAAAATATTACACTAAATTTATAAAATACGGGACTAAAGAGAAAAAATAAACCCATAGGAGGCCCCTTGTAAAATACTAGGTGCCTCACGTGGAGAACCACATGTGGTGACCTGGCACTATACCAAAGTACAAATAAAGGAAAGCTTGGGGTCCACACGAAAATATTACAAAACTATTACACTTCATACAAAAGTTTAAATATTAAAAGTAAAATACAAAAAGGCACGGGGTGAAATATTAAATATACCCAAAGTCACTCACTACATGTGTCTTCACTTAAGTGATCGGGAAACTCTGATCGGATGATCCTTCATCGAGGGACGAAGGGGATTAGATCTTGGGCTTGGTCAACAGTCGAGGCGTGGCAAGATCTGATGGCTCTGGTGCAAACTAGGACCTCCTCAAGATCATACACCTCTGAGATTAGGACAAAGAACAAGGAAGAATAGAGCCTTCCCCAACCTTCAATCTATTATCGATCCTTCATCTGGCGATGAATCGACTCGATGATAAGCTTAAAAGGGTCCCGACAGCATTCCACTTTGATCTGAGGTTTCTGATGTGTCTGAGCCTCAACATAGGAGGAATGAAGAGCTTCGACAGTTCAAGGCACCTAGGAGCTTCATACCATGTTAAAACACCCCCAGGTGCAGTCCTTAGGACTCGGAACCTGCACCAAAATGACTAGGGCTCGAAGATAAACATCTTCAACACTAAGGTTACTCAAAAAGATGGTGGAATGTAGGGGAGGGGGATCTTCGACGTGAGGTGGGGAAAGGAGATATGATCTCCTGATCTTTGCGAGATCATGGTGATTGGATGGGTCGAGAAGGTGGAGAATGCGATGAGGAATGAAATGGGTCTATGAGGGAGTCGGAGCGAGGTGCAAAATAAGTGGGACAGTGTTCGGAGCCTAGAGCTCCAACAAGATACTTTTTGGGATTTTTCGGCTAACTTAGATGAAATTACATGAAGTAGAAACCTAAACTAAGCTAATGATTACTCTAAGAATCAAAAAACAGAAAATAAAGGGCTCACTTAGTCGGAGTGACCTGGGAGCAGAATCACTTGGAGAAGCTCTTCGTTGATGTTGAATATGCCCTCCTCCTCCTTATCCACACCTCGAAACGATGGGAATCTCCTCCTGTCAAATTGGAATGCACTCCAGTAGTGATTTCAAGGGGTTACAACTCAGGAATTGGGATTAGGTTTGATTAGAGGTGGATGAGGAATTTTATTCTATGACTGGAAGGGTGGTCTTTGATTAGGGTTTGTGCTTGAATCGAGAGTTGACCACTATCATTCATTGATTCACGTGAAAGAATGTTGGAAGGCTAAGATATTTCATGAAAGAGTCGGGGGAAAGGAGGTCTGGATCAAGCTATAAATATTGGCAAAGAAGAGGAAAAATCATGCTTGGGACCGATCTGAAGGAGGGGAAGGGAGTTGACCCTGGTCTTCCCAATACGTGCCCCGATTGGTCCATGTTGACCAAATCAAGATAAAATAGAAAATAAAAGGAAGGGAAATTTAAAATGAAATAATAAACAACTTTATTTAAAAAACTTAAAACATGAAAAATATTTCTTATTTTACAAACTATTTTTAGGTTATTTTTATTTATTTTTATAATACTATTTGTTGTATTTCAATATTTACATGTACATATATATATATGTGTGTGTATATACCAATATTTTATATATTTTATTTGTATTTTATATACATATTATTATATTTACAAATTTTATATATTTATAATATTATTTATTATGTATTTACATATTTTTATTTTATTTTTATTGTTTTGTCTATGTGTGTAAATAATTACATGTATAAATAATATAGGAATAGTATACCTATGTATTAAACGTTATTATCTATTTTGGACTTATTTTAAATGTATTAATTTATGTTTATAATTTTTGTATTTTATATAATATATACAATTATGTAAAATATAAAGGGGGTAAAAATGTAAAGTCTTAAATAAGATGATATTATATACAGATGCCATAGTACAATGGTGTCCTAAAAAACTACATTTTGTATCTTAGCTCTATTTCAAATGAAATACCATCATTTCAAAGATAATTTTATTTGAATTACACTGGAGGTGAGTTTGGTTTAATTTGAGTTTATATGGAGTAGATATTGATCAATGAAATTTTGTTTGTGGCTTTACATCCGTGTGTACCATGTGCATTGTGCGTGATTATATTGGCTATTATTTTTTCTATACAATATTATATACATGTTTCATGTTGAAACTTTTATTATTTATGTTGTGTATGATTGTAAATAAAATAGTGTAAAATGGGTACTTACAGAATATATTTAATTAGGGTTTCTTCTATTTCTATACAGTATTTGACCCTTATCTCCCTCTACTTTCTTCATGGTCGACCTACTAAATATTTGAATTGGTCTCAGGGTTTAGGGTCATTCTGTATGTTTTTCTATTCATTTATTTTTCTTTTCTTTATTCTTTTATTTTGAGGTTAAATACAATGTTTACATGTTAATTACATATCAATGTTAGATGTTAATTTATACAAGTTAGTGACATTTACATGTATTTGTCTAGGGTTTGATAATAAAGTTGATTGAATGGCTCTTCTTCATGACTAAGCATTGAATTATACATGACCCCAAAATATCTCATGAGTTAGCTTAGTCTCCCGGTTCATCAAGTATGAACATGTATGATCCCTTTGAGAGATCATGTATCTCATATATTCTCACGTGCACACCAATGCACCTATATATCGACCTTGGTTTGGTATTCAACCTAATGTTCTGTCTAATGGGTACATTCAGACATATAGATGTATCTTTGTTGCTGGTCAAAGGATGTTTTCATGATCGTAATAGTTATGATTTAGGGTTAAGTTTATCTCTACCTCATCAAGTCAAGTTTTTGACTTGATTATTCTGACATCTCTGAATCTCTATTCCTATGTAGAGGACCAACATCAAGAAGTCGGTCGGAAATCAGTCTTTAGAGAAAGATTGTCATATCTTTCTCATACTAGGTATCATTATTGAATATCACATGTTAATGCCAGTTGTATCCTTCCAACCGCATGGTATTCAATATGGCCACGTTACATAACCCTATTTGTAAAAAGGTGCATATTATTAAGTGCATTCACATTCATTCATTTCAAATAGGGATGAAAACACGGTAACTTTTATTACATCGATTGATCACCAAGGGCTTACAAGTTCAACAGTCTCCCACTAGCCCCTAGAGCCATATATACAAATATTAAACCCATACTCATTGTGTTAATCGTTGACTATTTTATTAGATATCTTGGTAAGCTGATTATTCACTCTATCGACGGTGATTATGACCAGTTCTGTTACAAACTTGTGTATCTCATGTAAATAGTAACTACATCCAATGCAGTTACTACAGCTTATGCAGCCACTACTCGATATTGTCGAAACATGTGTAGTATCCTGAATCTTGCTACACTTAGCTCACAACACTATTGTTCAACAAGAACATGAGCCTTGAGGTTGACTTCCTGTCATCCAAATCTGTTTGAAAGTCTTAATATGTGTACCCAAATACTTGGAGATCATTATCTCCATAAATCAAAACGTAGTCTTGAGTTCTTCTTAGGTACTTCTTAACATATGTACCCGAATGCTTTTCCTACAGTCCAGTGTTTCTCTCCATAGCAGGACTGGTAACGACTTACCACACCACTACTTGGCAGATGTTTGGTCTTGCATACAACATAGTATACATCAAGCTTCCTATGGCCAATGCATAACAACATCCGATTTTCGCTTTCCTTTACCTCAATAGTTTGAGGAGTCATCCCTTTAGATAGGTGAATAGCATGTCTTAAGGGAAGGAAGCCTTTATTGGATTTATCCATATTCAACCCTTCCAAGATCTTCTTGATATATCCTTGTTGTGATTAAAGGTTATGGGAAAAAACCTTAAATGCATCACGGAAGTATGAAGATTGAATCATATGTGATCGGGAGAGACTAGTCATACTAGTGGCTCGGGGTAGTAGAATTTAAAAATTTTAAAGCAATGAAACCACATAATCGGAGAACACATCTCAAATCATTTCACATCGACCAAAAAGAAGATATAGGATATCTCTTGAAGCATGATTGAGATCGAAGCTTCTAAAATAAGAGACCACCTATCTCCAGTCCAACCCAATGAAGGAGATGCTTACGAGCATGTTGATGAAACGCATCCTTCCCATAATCCAAGATGTAGATCAAAGCGATGAATCTCCTAATTTTGTCATACAAAATCTGAAATTTTCTTCACGTGCAAGGTGCACTGAGGAAGACGAAGATCCATGAGAGGTCTAAGCGACGGCACGATGGCATAGCAACGATAGCAATTCCCTCAAGGTCGAGAAGTGGACAACCACTCTTGAGAGAGAGGGGGCATGTATGATGAGAATAAGAGAGAGAGAGAGAGGCTTATAATTATGTTGCGTAAAAGAAGAGCTAGGGTTGCCTCTTCTATTATAATAGTTTGGAAGTCCATGGATCGCAATCCATGTATAATACAAAATCAATGGTTGAGATTGATTTGTGTTTCTTTCAATAGTCATGATTTTTTTGTAAAAATTTACAGTAATTATTTTAATTAAATATATATTAAATAATCATTAATATAAATTAATTCAGTCAAATCAATACACCATAAAGGATTAGGAAGGAGGCAAAGATCCTTCCAATTGGAGGGGTGTTGGGGGGAGACCACCTTGAGTCCTAATTCAAGGGTGGTCATCCACCCTTGCCATATGGAAGGGCTCTCCTTCTTCCTATTATATGAGATCACATATCTCATATAATCCTTCATTATATGCAACAACTTTTATTGCATATAATTTGAAAAAAAATAATTCCAAATTATTTTGTGATAATTTCAAGCAAGCCATTGGAAATTATAAATCATATTCACACACCCAAAATAAAATGTAAATTGTATTTTCAATTAATTTTCAATGTGAATTCAATTCACGTCAACATTTAATTTATAAATATTATTTACAAATAACTCTCTTTAATATATTATAAATCACATTTATAATATGTATGATTAATATGGATATTACTATCTACATTATTCATATCCATGACAATTTAATCATATTTGGTTATCTTAGATCATCATTCTCATGAATATAAATAATATGAATCATATACATATTATTCAAGATAATTAAATCACATTTAATTATTAATTTCTCAATGCTTATATATACAATTTAACAATGGAATTATTCTTGAACTCTTTAAAGAATAATGCACTTTTTCCATGGATACTTAGAGATAAGGATAGTGCGAGTGTACGTTTCACATATATAACTTTGATATTGAGATCATGTCTCAATTCCACATCTCGGAGACCTCTTATACATGCTTGATTAAATCAAAGTCGTAATTATAATATTCTCAAATCTGATATACATTCAGATCATTGTTTAACATTTGTACTAAGATTAGATTACTTCTCTATTAAGAGTCACTAAAATCCAAACATGTTTTATCACTCTCTCGAAATGGAAGCATCATGGTTATACAATCATTTATGATGACATCATCCTTGAGTATTCCTAATACATGTACATCCTGCATACTGGAAAATCTAGAATAAAACTGAAGTTTTAGATCTCTTTTAGACTTTCTTCTTCAAGGTTTTATCATTAAGTTCTCATTCAGTTATTAGGAGTTAGTATCGATCATATGCTTTCCAAAACCATATATCTCTTGTCATGCTTCTAAAACAAGACAACCATGCATGGAATTTGATTGTTCTCAATACCTCACGAGTGAGCTCATGTCTTTCGGTTCGGTAGTGAACATGTATAATCCTTTGAGAGATCGTATTACTCATTTGTCTTTATATGCACAACAGCTCGTCGGTGTATATACCTTGATTACGTAATCAACCTATCGATCTACCAAGTGAACATATTTAGACATATAGCAAGATATCTGTCTCCGGTAAGAGAATTCATGCCTAAATCATGACAGTATACGATATATGTCTTGGTTATCTCGATTTTATTAAGTCAACTCTTTACCCTAACTTATCTGACACCTCCAAATCTCTATTCCTATGTAGAGGACATGCATTAAGTGGTCGGTCAGATATAAGCCTTTAGAGAAGGATTGCCATCTCCTTCTCATGTTGGAGATCATCTCTCAATAATCATTTGACGGTGCTTGATGAGTCCTCAAACTAACTCTTAAATACTTAAAGATGTTCCTCATTGCATTCTAGTGTTACTCTCCATAGCAGGATTGGTAACGGCTTACCACTTCTACTTCATGGTAGATATCTGACCTTGTGCACATCATGACGTACATTAGGCTTCTCACAGTTTATGCGTAGGGACATCCAACCATGACTTTCTTATCCTCAACACTTTGATGAGACATCCTTTAGATAGGTGGATACCATGTCTTAAGGGAAGGAAGCCTTTCTTGGAATTCTCCATATGGAAACGTTCTAAGATCTTCTTAATGTACCCATGTTGTGACAACTCTCAAAAACCTCATTTCTTTATTTCTGAACAGCTTCAGCCCAAGATATAAGAGGTTTCTCTAAGATCTTTCATCTCGAAGGTATGGGACAATCAAATCTTAACACTAGTCATTATTCACATATCATTCCCAATGGTAAAGATGTCATCTACATAAAGCACGATGAACACAATGGCACTCCCACTAAGCTTCTTGTACATGGTTCATTAGGATCCTGAACAAAATCATAACTCTTTATGGTTTCATCAAATCTGATGTTCCAGCTATGAGAAGCTTTCTTGAGCCCAAAGATGGATTTCTTCAGCTTGCATAGTTTGCATTTCTCAGTTATGAAGCTCTGGGGTTGCTCCATATAGATATCCTCCTCGAGGTATCCATTAATGAAATCCATCTTGACGTCCATATGCCATATGTCGTAATCAAGATATGCAGCTATAGCTAGCAGTGCCATGATGGACTTAAGCATAGCCACATGAGAGAATGTCTCATAGTCATTTCCTTATCTCTGTGTAGCCCTTCACTGTGAGATGTGCTTTGAACGTCTCTATCTTCCCATCATGTCCCCTCTTTCTCTTAAAGATCTATTTACACCCTATGGGTTTTACCCTTCTAAGTGGATCCTCTAGGGTCCATACACAATTATTACGCATGGAGTCTATTTCAAACTTCGTTTCTAGCATCCATCTATCCATGTCATGATCCATGAGTGCTTCATCAAATGAAGCTGGATCATTATCAATTTTACCCGACACATGGAATTTGTACCCTTCAGGTGGTGCAACCAGCCTCGAACACCTTCGAAGAGGTACAAGTGTTACATTTTCGTTTACATCTTCAGCTTCTGGTTCAGGAAGCTCAATATCCTTATGGGATTCAATAAGTTCCTTCACTTCATGTTTGTCTTGACTCTTAAGGAAGTCATCCCCCATAAATTTTACATCTTTAGAGACGAAAACCTTTTGAGTCTTAGGGTCATAAAGTTGGTATCCAATATCATACCCAATGAAGTAGCATTCTCGAGTGCGAGATTCTATCTTACTTGGGTCCACATTTTTCGCATGGGCAAGCAACACCAAATCCTTAAGTGTCTAACATTGGGGTGCACCATACCAAAGCTCATGAGGAGTTTTAGGTATAGATTTACTAGAAATCTTATTTAAGATATATATTGTAGTCTCTACTGCATATCCCTAGAAACTAAGTCGTAAATGTGCTTTACTTATCATTGAATGAACCATGTCCATGATGGTCTTGTTGCATCTTTCAACAATACCATTAAGTTGGAGAGTTCCAGAAGGAGTGAGATTGGAGACAATTCCTCTATCTTTGAGGTACTCCTTAAATTCATCTGAGAGGTACTCGCTACCTCAGTTAGATCGAATCCGCTTAATCTTCCTATCGATTTGGTTCTCAACCAAAGCCATGAAGTTTTTGAACTTTTCAAAGGTTTCATGTTTATGACGTAGTAGGAATATAAACACATATCATGAATGTTCATCAATAACTATCAAATAATACAGATATCCATTTCGGGTCGCGGTACCGAAGGGGCTACATACATTGGTATGTATTAGGTCAAGAATACCCTCGCATCTTGTAGCGTTGTTACGAAAAGACATCCTAATCCTTTTACCCTAAATATAATATTCACAAGTAGGTAAAGTTTGGACATGTAGAAAATTGAAGGATCCACCCTTTATCAATCTATTGAACCTATACACAGATAAATGACTAAAGTTTTGATGCCAAATCATGTTAGAATGATTTCCATCCTCCCCGATTCTTTTAAGGTTTTTATCAGTGGTAGTAACATTCATGACAGATTCATCAATGCATAATTCATAGAGTCCACTAGAAGTTAGAACACCATCAGCAATATATTTATAATAATGACATATGACAAATTTATTATCGAACAGAAACAAATATCAATTCATAAATAACTTAGATAAATATATAAGGTTCCTTCTAACATATGGAACATAAAGGCAGTCTTTAAGTACTAGGACTATTCTACTAGGTAATGATAGTCGGCAGGACTCTATGGTGATTGCTATAATAGTTGCATCAGATCCTATCTGGATGAATATCTTTCCTTCATCAAGATCTCTAGTTTCCTGAAATAAATGCAACAAATTAAATACATGGACAAAAGCATCAGAATTGATGATCCAACTACCTTCTCGTCCTATGAGAAAATTGGTTTAAATGATGAAAATAGAATTTATACCAGATGGAACTTTACCTTTCTATGCATTTTTAAGGTACTCTAAGAAGTTATGCTTACAGTTCCCTAACTTCTTGGAGTGATGACAGACATCAGTCTTCTTCGATGCCATCAGTGTGGAAACATTAGAAGATGAGGCAATATCTTGACTCTTCTTCCTCTTTGTCTAAGGGATCCTTTCCACACCTTTGCTTCCAACCATGCTTTCCTTTGACCTGTGCAACCATTGCAGCGCCAGAGGAATTCTCTTTCTACATTACATCTTCTACAAACTTAAATGGGACGATGAGATCAGTGTTAGATAATCTCATTTTATTCATGTAGTACGATATCACATAATTGGTGAAAGACTTAGAGAGATAACAGAATGAAGTTGGACTGCATATCTATGTCCATCTCAGCATCGAGAGTCTCCAGCTCCAAGAGTTAACAAAATATTTTGATTACATGATCGGGGACCGAAGTTCCTTCCAACATCTTGCAGCAAATAGTTACTTTCATGACATTATAATGATGGATGCGGTTAACATCGTCGAACATCTCTTTCAGATTATGAATTATATCCTTGTAGGGATCCATATCCACATGCTGCTTCTGGAGCACATTGGATAAAGATCCCAGAATATAACACCGAGCCAATGTGTGATCTTCATCATATTTTTCATTGAACTTGGTTTCTTCAGATGTAGTAGGGTTTGTGTACTTGTCCTTAGAGAGCACATAAGAAATGGGATATGCTAAAAGGATAAGATCCAAATTACAGATCCAATCCGAGTAATTTGGTCTGGTCAATTGGTTGACCTCCAAGAGCTTACTCAGTAGGGCCAAGAATTTCATTGTCGGAAATTAAAAATGTACTATATTAGAACATGTAAATAATTATATAATCAAGAATTAAATATTTTATTAAGGTTTTTTTAATCAAATTAGTCTTGCCTTTTCAACTCTGAAAGTTCATTCCGTATTCACTTTCAAAGTAAGACATATACTTACCATTATATCTCTAGCAAGAAATAAGATCTCATTTTTACCTTTGTTACATCCCAATAATATGAGAAACTATAACTCAGATAAAAAGAAGCAGGAAATCATTCCGCCTTGCATGTTCAACTTGTAATTCACAATTTGGTCTTTAACACTCAAGCCTACCAACCCTTAGGTGATGTTGACTCGTTGTTAATTGAACAAACCATCAACATTATTATAACTCACTATACACAATCCAATATCATCCCAATAATATGAGGAACCGATATTGCGGTCATTATGCATATGACCTTACTCTATTGAGAAACAAAAGCTCGATCCATGTGCGCTTGTTGATGAAAGCCCGAAATCAACTCTTTTATTATCGATAATTGTAGTATAGGAGATGAAATTCGGTCAATCAAAAACCAAAATCTTTGAATGTTGTGGAGAACTTTTACTTGGAAACTCTACCAAGGTCGAGCACAGGGACACGAATCTCTTCGTCTATTTATTGAATATTATTGATTAATTAATGAGTGATTATTCTCATAGGCCTAGGTCTTCATGCAGATGTGATATGCAATGCAGATAAAACAATGCAAAGACAAGTGATGCGTGTAATTTTTGTTTGATTTTTGGATGCATCTAAAAAGATATGCAATGTATGCACAAAATTAATGGGATGTAAATAAATGTATACATGATAAAAATATACAAATATTTCCTAAATTAATCACATCCATGAGCAATAGATTAAGGGTTTACTTCAGAGTCAAATCGAGCATTAAAGATGATTAATGGCATTTAATTAAAAAGCAGGGTACACTATAAGTCATAAAAAATCATCATATTCAATTTTTTCTCAAATCATAAAATAAATGATGCCATTAAAAGACAATGAAATAAACTTCAAAACGACACTAAAATCAATTAAAATGAAATCTGTATGCTCAAGATATCAAAGAAATAGTGCAGGGGCATAAATGTAATAAAAATACATGTAAAAGTAAAGAAATATTATAAATAGGTCCCTAGAGGGACCCCTTTAACTAAAATCAGGAGGGGCCCAGTGCAATTTCTCCTTTTACATGTAGGGGTATTTCTACAATTTCGCACAACCGGCGGGGCCTCGGTGTAAATCACCACAGGCGTGCACGTGAGGCATGCACCTAGGGTCTTTCTTGCAATTTTGCCTAAGTTCGAGGGTACGAGTGTAATTTTCCCAAATCGCATTTTGAGCATGTGTGCGGTCATGTTAGGAGCATGGTCTAGGCTCGGAGTACACGTGGCACCTGTGAGTGGTTCGAGAGGTCGTTTGGTCACCCGAGCCTATTAGATAGACGTGGAGGCCCGTGGCTTAAACAGAATCGTCCGATCGAATCGATCGGATGGTAACTGCTATTCGAGCTTTGCCTCCTATCACCAGAGAAGGATGCGCTCTGGCAAAGATCCCAGAGCTCTACCGCTCCCCTACATGTGTCCTGAAGGTCGAGGAGCGATCCTAGGACCTTAGCGATGGAGTTCATGAAGAGAAGGAGGCGTGGAACCTTCTGAAGCGAGCCAGCGAGGGATGCTCACTGGAGGCCATGCTTTTGAACGGAGCGGGGGATGCAGCTCCAACCATTGAGGATGGTGAACACCTGCAATTGATTAGTATAGCTGAAGTGTACGTGGAGGGGGTCATGCAAGTGAAGTGAGGTCCGTAAGGGGGCGGAGGAGCGAGGGACATGGATCTCCTCTCCGTTGAGCTGCAGAGGAGGTAAAGCGGAGGTTATTAGGTTGTGGAGAAGGGGGAAAGGTAATAGGATGTGTTGGAAGACATGGAGGTGACATGGCAGAGCTAAGTGGATGGTTAGGCGATGACAAGGATGGTTGTAGGAGATGGGAAAATTAAGAAAAATCGAATAAAAATAAGGAAGCAGAGTACCTGGTCGGAGGTGAAATCGGGTGGAGGATAGCTTGGGCTGAGGTTCCATTGGAACCTCCGGTCGTCGCTCGAGCTAGTCAACTACACCAGCGAGCTTATCGACATGCAATGGCAGCCGCATCTTGGCTGGAGGGGACAAGGGTCACAACGGGGCAGTAGGTCATCAAACCTCCATTATCCGCCCCTCCGCTGTCACCAGAGGGGCGGGCGAAGCTAGACCTAAGAACGTGATTGGTGGACGAAGGAGAGATGCAACGGATGGGGGGTATTTGTATGTGAAGGTTGGTCGTTACAGATGGAGGAGCGGTGGAGTTTTGTACAGGTGGATGGAGCAAAGGTGTGTGGGATTCATTATCATTGAATGCTGGCAAAGATGGTGGGTGTTAGGGTCATGCGAGGGGAGTGTTAGGTCATAGTATTTATATACCCCATCTCTAACTCCAAGTGTGTGTCCCCCCTTCATGTTGTCCCAAATAAGTCAGGAATTCAAATGGTCACCAACGAGGAGGGAGTTGAGATTGTAACACGAATACCCACGTCGTAGTACGTTTGTGTCGATTACAAATGTCTGAAAGCTACGACTAAGAAAGATCACTTCCTTTATCTTTTATTGATCAGATTTTGGAGAGACTAGTGAGGAAGGAGTTTTTTTATTTTCTTGACGGGTACTCAGGATACAATCAAGTAGCCATCACCCCTAAAGATCAGGAAAAGACCACTTTTACTTATCTTTCCAGTATGTACGCATTCTGACGCATGCCAATTGGGATGTGCAATGCCCCAGACACATTTCAACGGTGCATGATTGTCATATTTGCCGACATGGTGGGTGATTTCCTTGAAGTCTTCATGGATGATTTCTTGGTCCACGATGATTCAGTTGATTCATGTTTAGTGCACTTGGACTAAGTTCTTCATAAGAGTAGGCAGGTCAATCCAGTACTCTCATGGGAAAAAAGTCACTTTATGGTTAATAGGGTATCGTGTTAGGACATATCATCTCCAAAAAGAGAATGGAAGTTGACTCTACTAAGGTGGATGTGATCAAGAAACTTGATCCACCAACCAACATCAAGTCAGCGAGGTCATTTTTAGGGCATGTCGGATTTTATAGATGGTTTTTTCAGGATTTTTCTAAGATTGCCTGACCATTGACTGAGCTCTTAGGAAAAGGCACCGAGTTCATTGTAGATCACAAGTGTCTAGAGGCCTTTTAGATCTTAAAGAGAAAGTTTTGTGACTCTCCTATTCTGCAATCTCCTGATTAGTCTCTTCCCTTTGAGACCATGATTGATGCTTCAGATTTTTCTATAGGAGACGTACTGGGGCAGAGGCGAGATCGGATCATGTTTGCCATTCACTACATGAGTAAATTTTAGACCCTACACAAGACAATTGTACAGTGATGAAAAGGAAATACTCATCGTAGTCTGGGCTCTTGAGAAATTTAGGTCATATATTTTGGGTGCAAAAGTGGTAATTTATATTGATCATTCAACCATTAGGTATCTCATGGAAAAGAAGGACGCGAAGGCACATCTTCTTACGTGGATTTTATTACTCCAGAACTTTGATTTGGAAATTAATGATAAATCTGGAGTCAAGAATGTAGTGGATGATCAGTTGTAAAGAATAGAGATGAAGGATTCTCCTGATCTAGAACCTATCAGAGAGACCTTCCTAGATGAGTCGATTTGTGTTATCGATTCTCTTCTATGGTATGCCAATATGGTGAATTTTCTTGTCTCCAAGAAAGTTCCCCAGGGTTGGACTAGGCACCGTATTAACCAATTGAAGCCGGATTCAAGGAAATACTACTGGAGGATTTGTTCCTCTAGAGTGTCCTCGCACATTGTCATTCATTATAAGTTGGAGGACATCATTTGGGAAAAAGAACCGCACACGAGGTGCTTCAATGTGAACTATTATGGACGACCTTGTTTAGAGATGCCACTGATTTTATATGATCGTATCATGTCTGTTAAAGAATGGGAGGGCAAGTTAGCTACAGAGGTGAGATGCCCATGCAACCTGTGATTTTTTGTGATATGTTTGATGCATGGGGCATAGATTTCATGAGCCCCTTTTTCCAATAGTCATGGATTTGAATATATCTTGTTGGCGATTGACTATCTTTCGAGATGGGTAGAGGTTATCCCAACCTGAGCCGCAAATAGTAGGAATGTCTATAAGTTCATAAAGGATCATATTATTTCAAGGTTTGTGGTCCCAAAAGTTTTGATATCTGATGGGGGTAGCCTTTTTGTGAACAGAGATATGAAATCTTTAGCTAGGGACTACAAGTTTGAACATCGAGTAATTAGTCCTTGCCACCCTCAATCGAACGACATGGCAGAGGTTTCAAATAGGGAGGAGAAGAGTGATATTCAGAATCTAGTCCTCTTCGATAGGAAGGATTGGTCCCAATTGTTGGGCCAAGTTTTGTGGGCCTATAGGACGGCTTACAAGACCCCTTAAGGAACTTCACCTTTTAGGATGATATATGGCAAGTCATATCATTTTCCTGCTGAATTGATTCACAAGTATGAATGGGCAATAAAGATGATTAATTGGAGTTGACACTTAGGTAAGTTGTGTAGAGACATGAACCTTAATGAGATAGTGGAAATCTGCAACCGAGCATATGACAACAGCAAGATCTGTAAGGGCAAAGTTAAGAAGTGGCATGATTTGCTTATTAGATGCAAGAACTTCGTTCCAAGATAGAAGGTATGGTTGTTTAATGAAAAGTTAAAGATTTTTCGTAGGAAAATTAAGTCTAAATGGACAGTCCTTATATAGCCAAAGAAGTGCATGGAAATGGCAATGTAAAGATAGTAGATCTCATAGATGATGCACCTTCCTTCTTGGTCCAACGGCCAGCTGTTGAAACACTTTTTTGAATCAAAAAATGATTAACTGCAGTTGAAGTGATTGACTTCATACCGATTGAATCATTTGCTAATATTTCAGAAATAACATGAAGTCGCAGCTAAAAGATTCACATCAGATAGATTTAGCATCTCCCAGATTCATCTATTCTTTTACTCACACTGACTTATCTTTTGTGTTTGTGGATTCTTCTTGTGTTACTTTCTTACTCCTAACATAGGCTTGTGAGAGCCTACGTATAGGGGGAATTCTACCCATTATTCTGTACATTCTCCTCGATCCCTTTATCATTTGTCCATTCTTTATACTTACCCTATTTTACAGTCTAAGTATGGGGGGAAGAGCCAATGTTATTCTTCCTGATCTATTCTTTTTGCACCCTCATTAGATATCTTCCTGTCCAACACTTAGCTCGTGCTTTCACATATTTTGTATATTTATTTTACGCTATTATATATACTTTCAGTCATAGCTCGTACTTTCACATATTTTGTATATTTATTTTACGCTATGTATATGAGGATTTGAAATTTTTTGTAAAAATAGTGTGTAAAATGTTTGGAAATTTTATAATTTAATTGGTTTACATAATTTTATATAAATTATTTTCAATAGGTACAAATTTTGTTTTGACTATATACTCATTATTTTTTGTATATGTATTTACAAATATTAATTATTAAAAAAATTGAAAAAATGTAAAAAATAACTAAAAATCAAACCTTACTTCAGTTTTTCAAGGGACCTTTTATTTTCTGAAAGGATGACTTAGGAGTAACAGTTAGATTTTAGAATGTTGGATTCTTAGGCTATAAAAGGTTGCCTAGACCTAGTTCTCTACAGAGTCAAGCATGGAAGAGAGTCTGGATTTAAAATCAATCTTTTGGAAGATCAAGTCGATAAGAAGTCCTTTGAAGAGAGTGATGCCACTTGAGAAAGATGGTATTTTGTTAAAAGACTTAGATATGGAGGAACCTACACCTTTTCTTGAGGATATTCAGTTATCTGATTGTCGTCTTACTTGTAGTTAGATGTCCCTCTTGTGTCGAAGTTTTCTCTTTTAAGGAAAATCCAGAAGTATGTTGCGGGAATCAAGGGTTGGATATGTCTTCCCACTATTTTGAAGAATTTTATATCTTCCCATGTGGATATGGATATTACATTGAGGAAGAATGGTATCATTCCAAGCGATTCATTTTCTAAATTGATGAAGATCTCTCTTATTCTTATTCTGAGGTTTGCTCTGTGGGGAAGAAACAAGTTAAACATAAGGCAACCTGTGATTTCAAACCCTGGAGTTCAAGCAAGATCATTGAGAAACTGAAGTTTGTAGTGTTGTGTGAGTATCCTTGTAATGATTTTGTAAGTGTCTGTTGTGTTCTACTTTGTTGTGTTGTTTCTTTGTTCCTTAAGGGTACATGTTCTCTAATTCTTTTTAATAAAATCTTCAAAAAAACATGTAATAAATAACATTTTTAATTTGGTGTTCTTTTCTGACACTTTCACTTTGCACTAAAGGCTTGTTGAGGTCTTTAACACTTGGCTTATGAGGTCTAGAGACTTAAAGTTAACATATCTTAGTCATTAGGATCTTATACTTAATAATTCAAAATTCTCTAGTTAGAAAGATTTGTGTGCTATATTGCATGCTTAATCTCTTCCTTATCACATGAACAACTACATTCATGATTGAGAAGAGTTGAGATTTCACTTGAGAACTGGGATTTGAGATTTAAGATTGGACATGGTTTGATGATACTCGATGATGGATAAGATTAATGAAGGCTTCTTGAAACCTGAGTGTCAACATCTTAGCCAGTATGCGACATGATTCTCATATTAATCTCTTAATTTAAACCTAAGTGTCAGGGTGTGATATCATTCATTACTTTATTGATCATTATGCACCAATCCTTGGTAAAAGCAATGGATCTAGCCAAAAAGAAAAGAAAAATGATGAAAAGAAAAGCTCAAAGCATGACAAAGTTACAATCATATAATTTACACCAAAGGCAAGCGCTCCTAACCTTTAAGTGTCCAGTTGGACCAAAATATTAAGCTTTTATGAGTTGGGCTAGTACCTCAAAAAGGACTCCGCATCGTAAGTGATACAAGTCTAGGTGTAGAAGGTATCTTGGATACTCAAAAGAGACACGCCCCAGTGCATTCCCAGGAAAACAATTACATATGACTCAACTTCTTTTGACGAACATGCTGATTAACAACAAAAATATATTGTGTTGAGTGATGAATCTCTGATTGATCATCACTATTCTCTCTTTTATCCTCTAAGAATAAGAACTTCATTCCAAATCTTCATTAATTTCGCATCTATAGCAATAATCCTTCTCCTTGTAATTAATCATAACCCTAATTATTGTATATTTATTACTAACATTTTCTTTATTTTCTCTTTTATTAAAAATCACAAAAAATAGATAATTATTGTACATATTTGTTTTGGTGTCGAAAAGAAATTAAAAATACAAAAAAAAATCAAAACCATTAAAAGTAGTGTCTTTAATTACTTAAAAATACTTGCAAAAATATTTCATTATACATTTGACCTCTTCTGACATTTATGTCAACATGAAACTTGTAGATCTCACCGAGATCTACAACTTTCATGTTTTGACTTTTTGTTAATTATACCTCCTTCTACTTCCTTTTGATTTGTCCATTCTTTTTCTTTTTTCTAAATATTCTGGTGCGGCCACATGGTGCCCTCTAGGCCATCCACATGGCCCTTTCCCCTGGCCGCCACCCAGCCTCTTTTCTAGTCGCTGATCCCCCTTCTACCACCTCCATCTCCACTGCTCATCCACTGTCTTACCTCCACCGCTTGATCACTTCCCCAGTTCAATCTGAACTGCACCCTAGAGCCTTAACCTCAGCCATGAGATCTGACCCCATCCAACGGCTCGATTTCCTCTACATCATCCCTTCTCTTCTCACCGCAGGATCAATCCTTGCTCCCATCGCATCCATCCGCTCCCGCCTTGATCCAGGCCCTTAGATCTCGCCCTCAGATCTAATCTGAGGACGCGCGTACCCGCCTCCATGTGGACCGTTGGATCACTAAATCCAGCGGCCCACAACCATCGTCCTCCTCTAGTAACGCACGATGCCACATTCCGCCCTCGCCCCCTTCCATTTTTTACAACCACTCCTCATCTTCTCTTCGCTCCCTAATGGTCCCTTCATGTATCCCTAATGCCCCCTTCTTCACGCACCCATTAAGGTCTCATCCCCGACCTTCTCTCCCACGATTCGACCGTTGCAATCACCCTCACCAACACATGTAACATTGGGATCCTTCGCCTATAAATCACCATCTCCGCCACCATTCTTCACCATCCACCAATCCATGGGCTAAGGCCCAGCATCCTTCCTCGTTCAGTGACAACGGAGGGCAATCTGTTGAGGTGATTACGACCTCCACGCCCATGTGTGATCCATGGCTTCGGCCATGTAGCACCACCATTCCAGCGAATGCCCGAGCACCAAGGACCGGTTGGCCTTACCGTGCGACGACCTGAGCTTCACGAGAAGCTTATCACAAGACTCCCTTCTATGCCTAAGGACTCACTCCGATCAGGGAAGCTCCCTTGCTTTGTTCTCTTATTTATCTCTTTTAATTCTATGTACACACACACCGCCCACCATCAATTGGATCTCCTCCGAGCTCCATCACATTCCGACAACCCACGTGCATAACGTTTATCACCACCTTCCCTTCTCCAGAGCCCCGACCACTTCGCCCCCTTTTATCTCTGGTCTACCGGAGATGAACCACCGGTTCCTCGCTCCTTTGCCTCTGTTGGACCCTCATTCCACTCACAACACACGCACATACGCCTAGGCTACAAGAAAACTTCTACATGGCTTCAATGGTCGGACTTCGCACCTCGGGTCCATTCTCCTCCACCATCTTCGACGAAGGAGCACCGCTACATTGCCTCAGTCACTTGAGCCACTCCGCAACTCCAGTGTGAACTTCACTGAAGCTTCCCCGAGATGCCATGATCCTTCACCATCGAGCATAGCACTAGTGGCGCTCAAGGAAGGTTGCTGGAGCACATCCCTCTCCGACGGGAGAGGCGGAGCTAGAAGGTACAAGTGTCGTCTGATCTTCGGATTGGATGGTCCAGTTCTCCTAACATCCCTCGAACCTGCAGCCTAGGTGGGTCGAACCACCTCCCGAAGCTTCAAGACTCGCCTACGTGGCCTCTCAAACCTGCCATCCACCGAGCCTGGCCAGTGCGCGTGCCAGCCCGCATGTGGGCTGGGTTATTTGCATTGAGTCCCTCCAAGCTTTCACATTTTACAAATAGGTCCTACCCAGGCACGCGTGCCTCACGTGTGTGTGCCAAGCATTTTGTAGAGAAGCCCCACCGACTTTCACAAATTGCATCCATACCCCTACGAAGGACTAGTTTGCAATATTTACCCTTTGGGATTTTTACCCAACAGACCTTATAATCTTTTCAAATTACCTCTATGACCTTTGAAACAACCTAATTCCACCCTCGACCCCATAAACTTGCTAACCCTTACCCTACAGACCATGTGGTTAACCTCCATCCATTTACCTGTTAAAACTAACCATATTCCATTATGTTCTTTTATATTATACCTATTTTGTTTATCAAATTTACATTGAGTGCCACTCCCCCTCACCCACCCACCTCCTCCAGATCTTCTCAGCTTTAGGCACATCATCTTCATCAGTGAGCTCATCTTATCCATCCATCTACGATCCCTTTCCCTACCCAGCAACCACCCCACCTCCTCATCTCCCTTTAGAATTTCGTAAGGGGGCTGGCGTGCCGTCACCCAGCAGATCTGCTTCCATGATAACTTGCCTTAACTATCACCATTAGTTAACCTTAACCTACGGAGATGACATCAGATACAACAAGCTTCCCATGACGAACGATCCCTTTTCGTGATCAACCGGGATGTTTGAACGAGCCATTTCGCTAATCAGAAGCACAGAAATAAGAGGGATATTTAGCAGCAACTATAACTTTGTTTATGGCAAAAATTGATTTGATTTACAATGATTCTGAAGGATTTATCCCTGTAATTAATAGGTAATACATGAGTAATATCTACCAAAAATGTGCTCCTTGCCGGTGAAGCAGAGCACCTGCAGGAGGAGCCTTCGGGGAAGTGGCAGCAGATTGTAATCCAATCATCTTCGTCCAAGGAGGAGCCGAGTTCTGATGATGGAGTCGATTCCTTGCTGGCGAACGCCAATTGGCGGGTCCTCTCCAATGGGTCTGAAGCCATATAGGTCGCCCGTTCTTCGTCTTCTGATTCTGTCTCATCTACTTGTAGCGATTCCCAGAAGTCCAGATCAAGGATGCATTTGGGCAATCTCCAATCAGGTTTCAGAGATGCATCGAATCCGACAGTGGAGACGAACAGGTGGTCGAGGAGCTCATTGGTTGTCCATCTCCGATGTGGGTACCTCTTGAAGCACTTTCTCATGAAATCCTCTGCTTCTGCGGAGGCCCACTTCGGTATCTCCGACGTCTCGTCAGAGAATCCGATCAGGTGAATGGCTGAAATCAGGTCGGTGACGTTGCTCCATGGTGGACGGTCGGTGGCCATCTCGATGATCGTACAACCCAATACCCAGACATCAACAGGGGTCCCTTGCTCTTCACCCCTCTCCACCTATGGCGACATGAACAACGGCGTGCCCCCAATGGGTTGGCAGGCATCATCGACGAATCTTGTGTAGCCGAGGTCAGCGAGATTGGCGGAGCCGTCGGCGACGATGAGGACGTTGCTGCCCTTGACGTCGTAGTGTGCAATCCCATTGGAGTGGAGGTGGGAGAGAGCCATGAGGATGCTTCTTGTGTAGGACCGGATTTGTGGCTGCTTCAAAGTGTTGTGATTGTGGGTTAGCAGCAGGTCCACCGTTGGGTAGAAGAAGAGGATGGAGGCGGAGGAGGAAGGAGAGAAGGAGATTGAAAATCCACTTAAATGGGAATTAGGTTGTTTCAAATGTACTCTTCATTCAATAACTTGAGTATATGAACTTCGAATTGGTTAATTTCAATGTCAATTTGTTGCTTATTGTATTATCTATCTAATGGTGAGCTTATTAATCTGATTTGACACCTTAATATTGATGCTAAAATTTAGGTGTTCATCATCTTCTTTGTTCATCATTTAAAGGCCATTTGAATCATGCTCAGTTTAATGCTCAGTTTGATGATGAAATCAAATCAGTTTTAATTTGCTCAGGATGTGAATTATTTTAGGGCATACTATCATCTGCTTGCATATCATATACATGCATCTCTTTTAATTGCATAAAATAAAATAAAAAGTGCATGCATCATTTCTTGTGCATTTTATAACATTCATTCTATGTTGCTCATTCCATCTACATCATCACTTTGTATGTATGTTCATCTGCATACATGTATTATGAAGATTTCAGACCTATGAATTTAATCACTCATTATTTATTAAATAATTTTCGATAAATAGACGAGGAGGCTTGTGTCCCTATCTTCGATCTTGGTACACTTACGAAGTAAAATAATTTCCACCTATTCGAAGGTGTGGTTTTTGCTGAATCATTTTCATCATCTATACTACGATAAAATACGATTATTAGCGTGGGGAAAATGTGGTTCATCAAATGGTATCGTTGCTAGGGACACGACTCATCCTTATTTATTTTTTTGATTTTATTGTATTGTTTTTTAGTCCATTAAAGGTTTTTACGTTATGTTTATTTGTGCATCATTCCTTGATTAAATTTCTTGATATTTTTCCTGTTTTTTCCTTTGTGACAGAGCCCATGAAGATGGAGGACGTTCAATCTACATGGAGGCATGGAGTTGGGAGCTCTTGCTGTGAAGAGCCACAGAGGAAATTCAGGAGATTTCGAGGAGTTCAATCATTATTTTGTTCAAGCATTTGTTGTATAAAAAAATATTATCATTTGCATTTCTAGCAATCCTCTTTTGAGGGGTCGCGTGTAGTACGAACTTGAACCTTGCACGTGGTGTGTGAAGTCCCACCCTAGTCCGGGTGAGGCTCCACTTGAGTGTCGACCTAGGGCTAGGCACATGGCTCTCCGAGATCTTTTATTTCTCTATCATTTGTGCTTGCCTCGTAGGTTAGGACACACGTAATTCATGAGAAACACATACATCGCTTCACTTAGATAAATTAATTAAATTATTTTCTGCTAATAGAAGCATGTTTAGGGTGTAGTTTCTTCGACTTGCATACATTTAGTGATAAAATTCTTATTCGGTCTTGCATATGCATGGAGAACGCTAGAGGAACTATAAGTTCTTCTCTCAAGCTTGCATCATGTTTTTACGACTACATTGATTTTTCTTGATTTTCCCCTGATTTATCATGTAGGATATTAATGGAATCAGGATTGGTTGGTAGACGATGTATGTTTGACTGGTATTCACATAACTTCAATGATAACCTAAAGCTTAAATCGTGACTGATAATGCAAGTTGATGAAATAAAATGGAATAAAAATCACTCTTGGATTATGGGAGAGCAACCACCACCATTGTACGCAGCATGTTTTTTATTGTTAAGAGGTGAGGACGTCTCTCCAGGATAGTGCCCGAAACCTAGCCCGAAAACCCGCGTAATGAATGTCAATTTTGAATGATCACCAATAAAAATGAAAAGATAAATGACCAACCTTTGTTGGTCGTCATGTATGTGTTGGTGAATCAAGGGATATTGTCTGGTTGGTTGAGTCCGAATGTGTCTTCCCCCCAACCCTCCTGTAACCCTAGATGAACTACCCCTTTGCCTACCTCCCATCTCCGCACATCCAATCATCTATGTAAATTCATTCCACCCTCTAACCCTAACTATCATAGGTTCCCCATCCTTAATTGCATATCCTAATACTCAGGCTACACTTCAGCCTAACTATAGTGGGAACCTTTTATAGTCAATGATCACTCACCATTGGTCCCTCCATCCTTATTGCATATCCAATACTTAGTTCAGTCTAATATAGGGGGGACCTGAGTCATTCATTCGATCCTCTTCTTGTTCTTCTTATACTTAGGTCATTTTGACCTAAGTATTGGGGGGGACCTCTTCTGCTATATGACTTTGTATTTAACCTATGTTATGGCTTCATATCACTTTGTGCTATGAGTAAGTAGCAAAAGTTGAGTATATGGGGGTGTATTGTATATGTTGTATAACCATAGCTCGTACTTTGAAAATTTTGAAACTTCTTTCAGTGCTAGGGCATAAGTATTCTTGAACTGATTTTTGTAAAAATGTTTTCAAAATGCTTTGAAAAAAATTTTAACTGTGTTACACTATTTTCAAAAATGTTTGACATTGATTTGAAAATGGGGTTTTACTCATTTTGAAAATCATTTGAAAATTATTTTGAAAATCTATATAATATGTGACATGGTTTGAAAAATCTTTTCAAAAATCTTTTTGAAATTAGGGATTAACTTCTTGTTTTTTAAATACAATTAACCTTATTTCAAAATCCCATAAAAATCTGAAAATTAAAATCTTTTCTTGAGCAGTGATTCTGACTACTGAGCTGAAAAATGAGTAGCTATTTTTCAGTTAGGGAACTACGATCTCCCTTAGCAGAGTGGATGGATAAAAGATAATGCGAATGGCACTATATTGAAGTAACACAGGTAGCCATCTAACGGTCTGTACTTACACCCATATTGGCTGAAAATGGATGCAACTATTCATATGAGGTTGGGCCAGTCATTATTTCTCTTAAGTTTTAAAAAAATCCCATAAAAATTGCAAAACTCAAAAATCCCAAAAATTCACGAACTCGGGAGTTGGTGTATCCTTGACATATTCACTAGCACTCAAGGATTAAGGATTTGAGGGCACTTAGTTTTTGAGATCTTGAGAGACTGAGTTAACCAACCATAGTCATTAGGGTTTGGAAACTTAATAACCAAGTATCCCTAGTTTGAAAGATTTCAACGCTATATTGCACTCTTCATCTCCACCTTCTAAAGAATATGATCAGCACATCATTTCCACAATTGCATGATTGATGAGATGATTTGAGTTATCACTTGTACAATTAGGACTGGAGATTTAAGTTTAGATCCAATTTAATGATGCTCGAGGATGGGATAAAATCAATGAAGACTTCAAGAAACCTGAGTGTCAGCAAACCCTGGCAAGTATGCGAACAAGTTCACATGATATCTTTGGCATTGACCTATGTGCCAGGGTGTGATGAAACTTAATAAACTTTTGATCAGTGTGCCCCAACTCTTGGTAAAAGCAGTGGAGTTAGCCAATCATCAATAAAATAAAATTCGAGAGAAGTTCTCTCGTACAAGGAAAAGCTCTCTCATTACAAATGCAAATTCAAAGAGCTTCCACCAAAGATGAATGATCTCAAACATTTCAAAGTGTCCACTTGGACCAAAGCTATTAGGACTAAGTAGTCGGACTAGCACCCAAAAAGGGCTCTGCCTCGTATAGTGATACAAGTTTAGGTGTCAAAGGTATCTTAGATACTCAAAAGAAGCACACCCCAATGTACTCCCAGGAAAACAAGTGTAGACGACTCTAAGCTCTCTTGATGGACACATTGATTAACAAACAAAAATATACATGTGTTGAGTAATAAGGCACTCGAAAGGATCCTTGTTCCAAGTGAAGGAGAGAAGAAAATATACAATCATATGCCATCCATTATCTGACCTTCCATTTACACTTTCAAGTCTGAAAAACTAAAGAGATGGTGGATTGAATGCAAGAACCGACTTATTCCCTAGTGTTGAGGATTAGGTCTAGAGGAGAGTCTTTTGGACTGGAGTCTTGGGTGAATCTTGACTCAACTCCCATGATTGCAGTACACTAAATGCCATATCCTTATATTATATGTACAAACAGAGAGTCTGGTGATTAGAGAGGTTGGATTCCTTTTTACTAAAGCATGGTCCAGCCCAGAATTTTAGGATCATTTAAATTAAGGGTCTTTGATGCATTAAGACATGAAAATTCACATACTCTATAAGGAATTAATCTGACTCCTTCATTTATATACTCGAGGACGAGCATAGTTTAAGTATAGAGGTGTGATGAATCTATGATTGGTCATCACCATACTCTTTTTTATCCTCGAAGAATAAGAACTTCATTACAAATCTTCAATAATTCCGCATCTATAGCAATAATCCTTTTCCTTGTAATTAACCCTAACCCTAATTATTGTATATTTATCACTAACATTTTTTAGTTTCTCTTTTATTAAAAATCCCAAAAAATAGATAATTATTGTACATATTTGTTTTGGTGTCGAAAAGAAATTAAAAATATAAAAATATCAAAACCACTAAAATAAGTGTTTTAATTACTTAAAAATACTTGCAAAAATATTTCATTATACAATTGACCTCTTATGGCTTTTGTGTCAATATGGAACTTGTATCGAGATCTACAACTTTCATGTTTTGACTTTTTATTAATTCTACCTCCTTCTATTTCTTTTTTATTTTTCCATTGTTTTTTTTCCAAATATTCTGGTGCAGCCATGTGGCGCCCTCTAGGTCGCCCACGTGGCCCTTTCCCCTGGCTGCTACCCGGCCTCTTTCCTAAATGATGATCCCCCTTCCCCCACCTACATCTCCACCGCTCATCCATTGTCTTCCCTCCACTGTCTGATCACTTCCCCAACTCAATCTGAACCGCACCCTAGCACCTTAACCTCAACCATGAGATCTGACCCCATCCAACGGCTCGATTTCCTCCACGTCACCCCTTCTCTCCTAACCGCAGTATCGATACTTGATCCCATCGCATCCATCCGCTCCTGCCCTGATCCAGGCCCTTAGATCTCGCCCTCAAATCTAATCTGAGGTGATTGTACCCACCTCTACATGGACCGTTGGATCACTAATCCAACAGCCCACAGCCATCGTCCTCCTCCAGTAACGCACGACGCCTCGCTCCGCCCTTGCACCCTTCCTTTTTTTACCACCACTCCTCATCACCTCTCTGCTCGCTAACGGTCCCATCGTATAGCCCTAACGGCCCCTTCTTCGCACACCCATTAAGATCTCATCCCGACCTTCTCTCCCACGACTTGGCCATTACAATTACCATCACCATTACATGTAACATCAGGATCCTCCGTATATAAATCAATGCCTCCACCGTCGTTCTTCACCATCCACCAATCCATGGGTTGAGACCTAGCATCCTTCGCCCTCTGGTGACAGCGGAGGGTGATCTATTGAGCGATGTTAACCTCCATGCCCAGGTGTGATTCATGGCTTCGGCCATGTAGCAGTTGCCTGAGCACCAAGGCTCGGTTGGCCTTGTCCTGCGACGAGCAGAGCTTCGCAAGAAGCTCAGCACAGGCATCCCTCCTCTGCCCAAGGACTCTCTCCGATTAGGTAATCTCCCTTGCTTTGTTCTCTTATTTTCTCCCTTTTAATTATACGCACACACACACCGCTCCACCATCAATTGGATCTCCTCCGAGCTCTACCACACTTTGACAACCCACGAGCACAACTCCGTTCACCACCTTCCCTTCTCCAGAGCCCCGATCACTTCGCCCCCTTTTATCTCCGGTCCGCCGGAGATGAACCACTGGTCCCTCGCTCCTCTGCCTCTACTGGACCCTCATTCCACTCACAACACATGCATGCATGCCTAGGCTACAAGCTAACTCCTGCAAGGCTTCAATGGTCAAACCTCTCACCTCAGGTTCGTTCTTCTATGCCATCTTCGACGAAGGAGCACTACTATGCCGCTTCAGCCACCAGAGCTCCTCTGCAACTCCATCCTGACCTTCGCCGAAGCTTCCCCGAGCTGCCACGATCCTTCACCATTGTTCATAGCACCGATGGCATTCAGGGAAGGTCACTGGAGCACAACCCTCTCCGACGAGAGAGGCGGGGCTAGAAGGTATAGGTGACGTCCGATCGTCAGATTGGATGGTCCAGATGATTCTCCAGACAACCCCCGAAGTTGCAGCCTAGGTGGGTCGAACCACCTCCCGAAGCTTCGAGGCTTGCCCGCGTGGCCTCCCAAACCTACCATCCACCAAGCCTGGCCCACGCGCGTGCTAGGCATGTGCGGGCTAGGTTATTTGCATCGAGGACTTCTAAGCTTTCATATTTTTCAAATAGGTCCTACCCAGGTGCGCATGCCTCACGTGTGTGCCAAGGCATTTTTGTAGAGATACCCCGTCGACTTTCATAAATTGCATCCATACCCCTGTGATGGACTAGTTTGTAATATTTATCCTTTTATTATGCATACTTTTACTGCATTTATGCCCTTGCACTCTTCATTCAATAATTTAAGCATATGAACTCTGAATAGGTTGATTTTAGTGTCATTTTGTTGCTTATTGTATCTCTATCTAATAGAGAGCTTATTAATCTAATTTGACACCTTAATATTGTTGCTAAAGTTTAATTGTTCATCATATTATTTGTTCATCATTTAAAGGCCATTCAAGAATTATTGCTTAGTTTAATGCTCAGTTTGATGATGAAATCAAACTACTTTTAATTTGCTCTGAATGTGAATTATTTTAGGGCATACTGTCATCTGCTTGCATATCATACACATGCATCTCTTTTAATTGCATAAAATAAAATAAAAAGTGCATGCATCATTTCTTGTACATCCTGTCTGCATTTTATCGCATTCAGTCTATGTTTCTCTTTTTGTCAACATCATCACTTTATGTGTTCGTGCATCTACATACTTGCGTTATGAAGACTTCAGGCCTATGAATTTAATCGCTTATTATCTATTCAATAATTTTCGATGAATAGATGAGGAGGCTTGTGTCTTTATGTTCGACCTTGGTACACTTACCAAGTAAAATAATTTCCACATATTCGAAGTTGTGGTTTTTGCTGAATCATTTTCGTCACCTATACTACAATAAAATACAATTATTAACGTGGAAAAAATGTGGTTCATCATTGAGTAAAGGTACTTGAAAGATAATTTGTTCAAATGAAAGGAAAAGAAGAAATGACACCATCCTATTACCTCCATTATATGGCCTATCATCCATACTTTGAAGTCTGACAAACTAAAGAGACGGTGGATTGAAGCAAGACTAGATTTAATCTCTAGTATTGAGGTTTTGGTCCTTAAAAGAATCTCTTGTATTGGAACTTTAGGTGAAATCTTGACTCTACTCTTGTGAATGTAGTCAACACATTAATTCCATACTTCTTACCATATATGTATACATTGAGACTCTGATGGTTAAAGGAGTTGAATTCCTTTTTGATTAGGATAAGTTTCAGCTTAGAGTCTTAGGATCTCTAAACAAAGTGTTCTAATTTTCTTAAGCCTTGTCTTTTCACATGCACATGTCGGGGAATTCATTAAACTCATTAACTCTCTAATTGATTCTTTATTTATTATCTCGAGGACAAGCTTACCTTAAGTATATGGGGTGATTAATCCTAGATTCATCTACAATACTCTTTTATTTTATCTCTCTTGCTTAAGAAAATCAATAAAAATTCAATAACAAATAACATTAATTAACTAACACTGTATTGTAAATAATCAGCCACAATTGCTGTGTATTAATTATCCTATCATTGTGCCTATATTTTATGTGTTTATTATTTATTAAAAATCTAATAAAAAATACTATAATATTGTACCTAATTAATTTAACCTAGTCTATAAAATAAAATTCTTTAAAAAATAGGAAAAGAAATAAAAATAAGTAATTTATTATTTTAAATTGCTTGCAAAAATATTTTATGTATATAAATGACTTTATTTCTCTTTTAATTCTACAAGAAAGTTGTAGATCTCATCAAGATCTAGAAACTTTCATGTTTATCCTTTTTCTTGATTCGTTTTCTAATTATTTTATTTGTAATTTCCTTTTTGCATTTCTCATTTCTTATTGGGTCATGTGGCACCTTCAGATCGCACCACGTGGCCGCTCCTTCTCACCACCTACTTCTCTTCACTACCATTAGATCTGCCTTGATGGTTCAGATCTCCACTGTTAGCCGTCGGCCACTTCCCATACCTTCGATCAGATCTCCTGGTCTGAACAGAAGCATTGATTCGTGCCTTAATAGCAACCATTGGATCGCATGATCCAACGGCTAACGTGCATCTTCAACCTCCAGATACTCCACCCAAGCATCACAACTTTTCCTCAATCCCTCAACTTCAACCTATTCTCCCGACAACCTCCATTAACTTCTCAGCCAACTTACTCCACCTTCTTCCTATAACCACCTTCTTCCACGCCAACCTTCATCCCAACCTAAGCCTAACTCCCTCATTGGCTAAAGGTGGTTGAAACCACCTGGAACCACCAAATCCCCTCCATCAAAACTCATTCTCCGACAAATATTCCAGCCATCTGCCCATAGCGTGAGAATCCTCCGAGTCGTACATCCTCATTGTGACAGATTGAGAGAGTAGAATCGAGTGATGAACGAGGATAGCCTCTGGCGAGATCCAAGGTGACATCACCTTGCTGCAGCCATTATTGAGGCAGCTCGAGCTTGGTTTCGTGGTCTGGAACCTAAAGTGAGGACAAGTGAAGCTTTCAAGCTTCGCATGGGCTCAAGATTCATCACCATATCCTTCATCTGTTCTCAATCTCATTCCAGGTAGGTTGTCGAACTTATTCTTTTTATTTGTTCTTCATTTTCTCTACAATCGCTCGTCCATTCTTTCAAACTTCTAAGATCAAGAATAACTTCACCTCGACTCCACATTGCACGTGTATCTTCTTTATTTCTTGTTCAGTTCTCCATCTTGTACTCCACCTTGCTCCATTCCATACCTTGCACAAGTCTGGAACCATAAGAGCATAATATCTTCCACGCCCGATTGGGCATCCACTTCGCCTTGTAAGCTATTCCTATATATTCAATTTGGCTTCAGCTATACTCTAACACCTACAGGAGGTTCGAAGTCTTTAATGATCAGAATTTTGGCCGAAATTTGATATCATACTACTTCTCCTACCTCACTCCATTAACCAAACAAACCACACTTCTATAGAGTTCCATTGATTCATCAGCTCCTTCGCGGAACCATCAAGAAGGTCATCGGACCTTCAGACTTCTCAGGATAGCAGGGAGAAGGCGCTTACCGGAGCTCCGCCCGCACGTCTCCTTACGCGGAGGAAGAGGAAGAACACAAGGCACAAATAATGTTCAATCCGATTCTTCAGATCATATCTGATGACTATTATCATCCCCAATCCTCAGTTCAAGGCATCGCTTCACTCCTGAGGATAGGAGCATTAAACTTGCAACGAAGCACTGCCAAACGACACATGGCCCGAGACACACTACCCGAACCTAGCCTCGGTCATGTGTTCCATGCACTTGATAGTGGGAAAATTACAAACTTGCCCTACCAAAGATTCAAAATTGTAGATAAGTCGCACACCTAAAATAATTGCATTTATGCCCAAGCGATTTTATATAATTGCACTTTAGTCTAATTTAGACCATTTTGTAATTAAATAATTCATATTTTATTGCATGTATGCCCCTGTATAGTTCTTTTAATAACTTGTGAACCATTTATCAAATTTAATGAAATTGGTGTCGTTGTAAAGCTATTTTTGTGCCCTTTAATTTAATACTATTTAATAACTAATTTGATATATAATTCATGTATTAAATTTTAGAGTAGTTATTTTGTCTATTCAGCCTTATTCTTCACTCAAATTAAATAGTATTTAGGTTGATTGATTTCTTTGACACAGTGATTGATCATTGATTTATTGGTTGCCTTCACAAGTAATTAATGTATTTAATCAAGAGCTTATTTGTGAAGTGTGCGTCTACTTTATGGTTGCAGTGCATCATTATTCATCATGTAAATTAAATGCATAAAAATCTTTAAAAATGCATGCATTGTGTTCCTTTGCATCATGCTTGACCTAGAGAGCATATAAAGTGCTTAAGTAAATAACTGACCCCTAAATTTAATTGAATCGTGTCACTGTGTTCGACCATGGACTTGTCCAGTTATAAATTTAAGCCGAGAACTCTTAATAGAGATTTTTCTCGGTTCTGAGTGATTGCTGATTGGCCCTGCTACAACGAGTGCTTGTTATTTTACCCGATTGATGATTCATCAGGAGGCAGATCCATTATGCATCTCAGAGGGGCCATGTCCCCTCTTTGATTCTTATAATCCATTTGTAGAATGTTCTTTGTTTGTAATATGTACTTTTCTTGAATTTCGATTCTTTCTTTTTAAAATTAATGGCATGAAACACATCAATGATTTTGTGGAAGAGAGGTTTGCCTACCATCATATGGAGCAAAGATTGAAACTCCCCTACTTATGATTTTCCATCTCTAAAAAATAATTTAAATAACTTTAAAATACTAAAATTATAATTATAGTTTGACATAAAATGAGATTCGAACTCATTTACCTCTTCAATTATAATATAGATACATATATATATATATATAGGTGTTACCTTATTCCATTTTAAAATATATATACATGTTGGTGCGGAAATGTATATTAACGCATATGAAAAATATGTCATTGTATCCGACAAATTGCTACCGATACGAAATAGTTTTGGATTGGATGCATATAATAATAGAAATACTTTAAGGAACAGCTTAAATATATTGTATTAAGTGACTTGCACGTCATGACATCCATTTTAGTATCCAGATTAGCATACATACATATATGCATGCACCCAAATATGAATTAAAAGGTATGATAGTGAATCAAATATGGATATTATCCTTATCCATTTGCATTTATATTCAGAAGTTATCTTTAGTGTTCTCATATCTTGCAGCACCACTCCAATTTGACGTCCATGTTTGCATTTTACCCACAAAATCCCCGTTCATTCAAACAAGCTTATTCGCCTTGCCTATGCCAACTCGATCCCACGTGTCTCCGCATATAGGTATTTTTGTTGCACCATTTAAGATTTTTTATTATTTGTGCCCTTCTTAACTTCTACAATATTAATTATGTCCATTCTTTTTTTTGTGAAATATCAGATGTGACCCTACCGTCTTGCATTGTCATCACTTATACCCTTCTGTTAGTCTAATCGCTAATAGGTAGAACCAAACCATGATTTATTTAAACATCTTTTACATTTGTTTCCTTGCCTTCCATAATTGATTGTAGGTCAATTCCTTCTCCTACCAGGCATGCAAGAGAGGGTGCTCCGCCCTTGCCCTCCTTGCTCGGATAAAGGTGTGATGGTCCTCTAGGTTGAAGATGAAAGAGAGGATGTGTTGTGTGATGCTCCGGGTCCATGAATCTCCAGAATGGCTCATTGTTTCCTCAAGGGCCATCGCACCCTCTCGGATGCTCTACTCTAAAACCCTTCCACCTCCAAAATCCTTCCTTCTCAGCAACATCATTTACCCCTCCGAAGAGCACCTCTGGGGTCGTGGCACTGACACAGACCATCTCTCTGTTGCAAACCTTCCTCCTGGCCTCCTTCATGATAACCCCCACCCTTTCCCACTCGAGAATGGCTCAGGCACGCATCTCCTCTTGGGAAGGGGATGTTGTATTTAAAGTATGTAATTAGGCTTTTGATTGGAAAGTCTATGCAATTAGAATTGGAGTTAATTTGATTTCAATTGGAAAACTAAATGGCTTGGAAGGAAAGTTGGAAATTCTCAAATTTGAAAGGAGAGTTATGGATGAAAATTTAGTACCACATCTAGTGTTTCTAAACTTTTGGTGGGCTTGTATATGAGTTCACACCCCAAGCTCTTGTAGCAATAGTAGAGAGGGGGAATGGAGGACCACACGCGCGCGCGTGCTTTGGTCTTCTCTGTCTATGGCTCCTACTCGAGAGAGTCAATTCAGATCTCGATCATACAGATTAACTCGGATTCGACTACAATGAGAATCCGACTCGACCCAAACGACACGTTTTAGCCACGATTTTGGAATCCGAAGAGACGTCCGTTGAGGGGCATTTTCGAAAAATAGAAAGCACCGCGCGCTAGGGCACGCAAGCCTTTTTTTTATACCCCCACCCCCGACGTCGTTTCTCATCGCTCACAACAACCCTTCCTCCTTCCCCTGATCTGTTCTTCTGCTCTCGTAGATGAACATTCTTCTTCGTTGGCTGCAGTAGTTCTCTGAGGTACTTTCGAGGACGGTCTTGTCGGTGTGCGCAAATGAAGACCGTGTGCCATCGTATCCTAGGAGCAGATCGCGAGACACTATACATCAGTATTGTGGAGGTGATATCCTCTATAAAGATAGTTCATTACATGGACGCTTCGGTGATTTCTAATCCAATATATTTATTGTTTTGTTTGTTGTAACGTGTTTATAACTTTGTCTTTCTCGGATCTCGCCCTATTGATTTATTCCGAATAATAAAAATGTTTAACCTTTGGTTTTGTTGGTTCATGTGTGCATATCATGATAATCATTTGAATCGGAAATGCTTGATTATGCTTTTATTAATCTGTAATGCATTGATTCATAATGATCTTACTGAATATTATTTTATATATGTCGTGCTTTTGATCATGTTACCAACAATCTTAAAGAGGATATCTGGAACTGATTTTATGGAATGTCGGAAATGATGTTTTAAATCGAGGATGGATATGATGGGTATGTCGGAAAAATTCGGTGGTCAGAATTTCAAGCGTTGGCAATAATGCATGATGATCTGGTTAACCACCATAGGATTAATCTCTATACTTGAAACTGATTGTCCTATAGTGGAAACAGAAAACCCCACACCCGATAGCTAGAAGGTGCAATCCGCGTGGAAGGAACGATATCATATATGTCATGGTTGCATCTTGTTGGCTCTATCCAACTTGTTATTTGATGTATATTGTTCATCTACGCAGACTGTGAAGGGGCTATGGGAAGACTTCGATCGAAAGTATAATATTGAAGATCTCGGTATTGAGAAATACTCCGTCGCCAAGTTCTTGAAGTTTTCCATGACCGAAGGGAAGTCGGTTTCTAAACAAACACACGAGCTTTTACTCTTGCTCCATGGTTTAGAAGATATCAAAATAAAACTTTCAGAGAGAAGTTTCAGGTCTGTGCAACACTGAAAAATTCCCTAAGCCTTGGGAAGACTTCGGTATGACATTGAAAAATAGAAAAGGGAAAATTTATATGGATGACTTGATGGTGGCAATTATTGTAGAGGAGGAATACAGGAAGCAAAAGCATGTGGTTCCTATTGATATTCAGGCTAAAGTCAATTTCATGACCTTAAAGGGCAAAGATAAAAAGGGAAATAACAACAACAAAATAAAATAAAGGGCAAGATCCAGAAAAAAGGCAAAGAATAAACCCTGATGGCACTTTAATTAGTTTGAACATTGGAAGAAGGATTGTTCGTCCTTAAAGGCTGAATCTATGGTTGCAGATGGGAGTCCACAAGTGAATATGATCATTGTCGGACTTGGGGCTAGCGAGGGGTATGTCTCTGTAAAACCTGAACTATACCATATTCATGATCCAAATGAGTAGCTCGTAGATAGGGGAGCCAATGTAAATAGTTGTTCTGACAGAAATTTATTTTCTTCTTATCAGAAATGCAATGGTGGGACTGTGAAGATGGAGAATGATTCTGCGGCCATGGTGCTAGGGTCAGGACAAGTCAACTTAAGGTTCTCCTCTGGATATGTCTAGATGTTGCATAGGGTGTTGCATGTTCCTGACATCAAGAAAAATATTTTATCTGGCTCTATTTTAGTTAGAAATAGTTTTGAATTGAACTTTAAATATAATAAAGTTGGCATTCTGAGATATGGTATTTTTATGGAAAAGGTTATCTGGCAGATTTTGATTTGTTGTTAAGAATTAGATGTGATTCAGTAAACATTGATGCAATGAATGTTTTGAATTATGAATGTTCTAATTCTATGTCTAATGTAGTTAATAATCTAGAATTTTGTGATCTGTGGTATGGTAGATTGGGACATCATGATCTATTCCAGATCAAGTGGAAAGGATAACGAATGTGGGGGTTGAGACTCAACCTGAACCCAATGACATTTCAGAAGAAATTGAGCCAAGGAGGAGTAAATGACCTCGGATAGCCAAGGATCTGGTTAGTGACTTTGTTGTCTACCAGATCAAGGGTGATCCACCAAGCTACAAGGAAGCCATGGCTTCATCTGAAGTAAAACAATGGAAGGAAGCAGTCAAATCTGAGATGGATTCCATTACGGCTAATGGAACTTAGGAATTGGTTGATTTACCCAAAGGATGCTCTACTAATGGGTGCAAATGAGTGTTTAAGAGAAAGCTTAGGCATGACGGATCAATTGAAAAGTATAAAGCTAGATTAATGGCCAAGGACTTTAGACAAAAGAAAGGTATCGATTATTTTGATACATATTCTCTTGTAACTAGGATGACCACAATCTGGATGCTTATAGCATTAGCTTCTGTATATGATCTCTCAATCCATCAGATGGATGTTAAGACCGCCTTCTTACATGGCGATCTTGAAGAGGAGATCTATATGGATCAACCTGTTGGGCTTGTGACTTCTGGAAATGAGGGAAAGATTTGCAAGCTTGTTAAATCCCTTTACAGATTGAAACAAGTACCAAAGCAATTACATGAAAAAATTGACAAAATTATTTTGTCATGTGGCTTTAAGTTTCATGAATCCGATAAGTGTGTCTATTCTAAAGTGAAAGGTGATGAGTATATTGTCTTGTGTCTGTATGTTGATGACATACTTTTGTTTGGATCACATACGAGGTTTATTAATGAGACTAAAGCATTCTTAAGTAGCAAGTTTGAGATAAATGACATGGGTGTTGCTGATGTGATCTTGGGTCTCAAACTGACAAGGTCAGGTGATGGGATCGTAGTTTCTCAATATCACTATGTTGAGAAGGTACTTGAGAAATTTGGAAATCAAGACTGCAAAGTTGTAAGCACTCCTTTTGATTCATCCAAAATATTGTTTAAGAATAAAAGTAGAGTACCTGTAGCTCAGCTAAGGTATTTACAAGTGATAGGAAGCTTAATGTATCTAGCAAACTGCACGAGACCTGATATCTCATTCTTGCTTACAAAGCTGAGTAGATACACTAATTGTCCTGACCGTAGTCACTGAGAGGCTCTGGATCGAGTACCGAAGTACTTAAAGGGAACTATTTCTCTTAGATTGCATTATGGTAGACATCCATCTATACTAGAAGGATATAGTGATGCAAGCTGGATCGGAAAAATAAATGAGTCTGGGAGTAATGGTATTACTGGGTATGTCTTTACCCTTGGAGACGGTGCAGTCTCCTGGAGGTCTGTGAAACAGACCATTCTAGCTCGATCTACATTTGAGGCTGAACTATTTTCTTTGGTCACCACTGGGATCGAGGCTGAATGGGTAAGGGAACTTCTTTCAGAAATTCTAATTGTAGGTCAGTCAATTCCTGCAATCTCGATACATTGTGATAACATGATCACAATTGCCAAGATCAAGAGTTCAAAGTTCAATCTGAAAATGAGAAGACACATACAAATCAAACTAAAGACGTTAAGAGATTTTGTGTCTCGAGGAGTGTCGGTTGTGGATTCTGTTGGATCTAAAGACAACACGGCAGATCCGTTGACCAAGGGACTTGGTAGATATTTAGTTCTAAAGTCTAGACTTGGGATGGACTGAGACGCATTAGGAGTTCCTCTACAGTAGCAACCTAACCTATCTGAGTGGAGATCCCACAATATATGTCTAATGTGATAATAACAAGTTGTTTGGAGAACTGGTTGGTACTCTTAATTATAATGCTTATGCATGAATGTCTTATCCTTGGAAGCCTGAGTGCCATATAAACTGCATGTTTAGGAAGAGTGTAGGTTCTGAATGGGTTCAAGCTTGTGGGTAGGATGTTAGCAGTGCATCCTGGAAAAACGCCACTATGCGAGTGTTATTGTGGGATGTAGTTAAAGGAAGATGATCTTTCCTGAACACACTCGTGAAACAGGATGAGGGTGGATGACCTTTAAAGAGCACCAACACTGAAGATTGTACCAAGAACAACATTTTGTTGTTTCTACCGTATATTTTAACACCAAGGTATGAAGTTTAAGGCGTAGTTCACTCCATTCATGTTAAAGTGAAAGTAGTAATCTCAGGTAGGGGTTCAAATAAGAAGGTACCTTTATTGAAAGCAAAGTGTGACAGCCGAAAGATATCTTTTAACTCTATTTGAATCTTTTTCAAATTGGTGAATTCGTGGGGGATTGTTGTATTTAAAGTATGTAATTAGGCTTTTGATTGGAAAGCTTATGCAATTACAATAGAAGTTAATTTGGTTTCAATTGAGAAACCAAATAACTTGGAGGAAAAGTTGGGAATTCTCAAATTTAAAAGGAGAGTTATGGGTGAAAGTTTAGTACCACATGTAGTGTTTCTAAACTTTTGGTGGGTTTATATATTAGTTCACACCACAAGTTCGTGTAGCAATAGTAGAGAGGATGAATGGAGGACCACACGTGTGCGCGCGTTCTGCTCCGTCTCCGGCTCCGGCTTCGAATCGGGCTCGGGCGCGGGAGAGTCAATTCGAATATCAGGTCTCGATACTTTTGCTGCAGGTTTCGTTTGACGGATCCATTAAGTTAGTTATACGGATTAATTTGGATTCGAATGCAATGGGAATCCGACTCAACTCAAACGGCTCGTTTTAGTCGCAATTTCAGAAACCGAAGAGACATGTCGTTGAGGGGCATTTCGGAAAACGTAAAGCATCGCACGCTAGGCACGCAAGCCTTTTTTTATACCTCCTCCCCGACATCGTTTCTCATCACTCACAACCCTTTCTCCTTCTCCCTGATATGTTCTTCTGCTCTCGCGGACGAACATTCTTCTTTGTTGGTTGCAGTAGTTCCCTGATGTACTTTCGAGGACGGTCTTGTCGGTATGCAGAGATGAAAACCGTGTATCATCGTATCCTGGGAGCGGATCACCAGACCCTACACATCGGTATTATGGGGGTGATATCCTCTCTAAGGATAGTCCATTCCATGGACGCTTCGGTGATTTCTAATCTAATCTATTTATTATTTTCTTTGCTGCAATGTGTTTATAATTTTGTCTTTCCTGGATCTCGCCCTATTGATTTATTATGAATAATGAAAATGGTTAACCTTTGGTTTTATTGGTTCTTGCGTGTAATATCATGATAATCATTTGAATCAGAAATACTTGATTATGCTTTTATTTGTAATGCATTGATTCATAAATGATCTTACCAAATATTATTTTGTATATACTGTGCTTTTGATCGCGTTACCAACAGGGACTTCGAGCTTCATAAGGATGTCATCCTTGTAGTCCTAGTAGGTAGCGCTGATGCGCTTGTAGATCTTATAACAAATGAGATGCTTGCAAATCTCAGAGAGCTTGTAAAAGAGCTTGTAGACGCTGGGGAGGCGCTTGATGGCAATGAAGTAGCCATAGCCAAGGTCGGGTCACCGGTGAAGATCCAGTCAGATCTGGATGCATGCAAGTGGGTCGAGGCTCTAGGTATGGGGTATGATAGAGAGAAGAGATGGAGGAAGAAAGGGGAAAGGGGATGTTGATCTGGATAGTCAACAGTCCCAATGAGCAGGAGATGGAGATGGACTTGCAAGGGCCTCGAATGGCAAGGAGGAGGATGTGAGAAGAGGAAAGAACGACGACGGATCTTGAGGTTACGAAGGCGGTGCTCGTCAAAGCCTCGGTGACCTTGGAGCCAATCTCACGGTGGATTTGTAGTGGGGTTGTCAGACATTAGTGATGAGTTTAAGATGGGTTCGATTTAGGGATTGATCCAGAGGGAAAAGAAATTGTGTGCATTTCTGCCTAAGTTTTTCTTTCTAAGCTTCAGTCCAAAAGTTAACGTTTATGTGTGAGGTAGATAGATAGCAACTAACTTGAGGGATACAAGTAATAAAATTGTAAGAAGTCGAGGAACATTTGTTATTATAAAAAAAGGGGTATAATTAATATTGCAAAAGTTAAGAATGACACCAGATTAAAACCTTCGTTCAAATACCCATTGCAATAACATAATATTTAATCTTTTTACAAAACTAAGAGATAATATTGGGTTCGCAAACAGATATGGATATACACACATCCGTTCTACCAACATATCTATTTTATATAGATTTTGACATCATTGTAAAATGAATGCAAACATGAATCACTTTAATATCCGCAAATATCTATGTTAGTGAATCCATTTTCAGATATAATATAAATGTAAATTTATTTTGAACTATATGTAACATAACTTTTTATCTTCTTTCAGCAGATATGATTTAACTGTTACAAAATATATAGATTTAGCATATTTTTGGCATATGTAAGCCAGCCATTACATGGACATGCATACTATTCTATAGAGTTTTTTCACATGCATACATCAATCGTCCATTTAATATCTGAACAAACGGATCCATAAAGAATGGATGAGGCCGAAAACATGTAGTGAATTATAAAAATAATTAATGAAATTTATTAAAAAAGAATGTAGTTATCAATTTGTGATTTTGCAGTTATTT
This sequence comes from Ottelia alismoides, assembly GCA_037367405.1. NCBI lineage: Eukaryota > Viridiplantae > Streptophyta > Magnoliopsida > Alismatales > Hydrocharitaceae > Ottelia > Ottelia alismoides. The sequence goes on from JAZKJV010002688.1 coordinate 135,988, forward strand.
ATCAAGCATATGATTAAGGGATTTTTACCCCACAGACAATATAGACTTTACCAATTACCTCCTCGACCTTTGAAATGTGTTTCCCCCCTCGACCCCGTAAACTTGCTCCGTCTTACCCCACGAACCCTATCGTTAAATTTTACTTTACTTGAGTCAGTGCCTTTGGTTAATCTAACCAGAGGAGCATTCCACGGTAGATCTGACGACGTTTCTCTGTTTTCGTTGATTCAAATCGACGATTGTGATGGAATTATGATTTACTGATCAAGACCGTCGATTTGATATCCTTTAGGAAGATCTATGGCAACTGCGCATTCTGGATCTACACAATATTTGTTCTTCCTGGCAACGGATCTACACAATGGTTGTTCTTCATGTGCTTCAAATCGACAGTGATTGTTTGTTCTTCATGTGCTTCAAATCGAAAATAGTGTTTGTTCTTCCTAGCGGAGGAGGTGGTGTAGGGGGCGAAGGCGAAGGCATCTAGGGCAGAGCAATGGGAAGAGGAGGCAGCTGGGGGGGAGTAAAGTGAGGGAAGGAGGTGGAGGAGGGGACAGAGGCGGAGGTGCAAGGGGAGGTCGTTGGGGGCAGAGCAAATGGAGGAGGAAGCGACTGAGGAGGAGCAAAGTGAGGGAAGGAGGTGCAGGAGGGGGCAGAGGCGGAGGTGCAAGGGGAAGTCATTGGAGGCAAAGCAAATGGAGGAGGAAGAGGTCGCTGGATGCAAAAGAAGGGGAGGATATGACTGGGGTTGGATCAAGGTGAGGAGAGGAGAGCGAGGGCGGAGGTCGAAGAGGTGGAGGGCGAGGGTGGATGTCAGTGAGGAGGGCGAGGGCAGAGGTCGAGGAGGAGGAGGGTGAGGGCAGGAGGAACTGGAGGTGGAGGGTGAAGGGGATGTCGGGGAGGAGGAGGGCGAAGGCGCGAAAGAACTGGATGGCGAGGGCAGAGATCGGGGAGGAGGAGGGCAAGGGCTGGAAGGAAATAAATGGCGAGGGTGGAGGTCGGGGAGGAGCGCGAGGTGGAGGACGAGCAGACCAGGAGGGAGAGGGCGACGGACCTGGACGAGGAGGCAGAGGTCGGGGATGAGGAGGGCGAGGTCAGGGAGGACCTGGAGGGTGAGGCCATAGACCTAGAGGAAGAAGGCGAGGTCGAGGACCTGGAGGGCAGGGCGGCAGACCTGGAGGAAGAGGGTGAGGTCAAGGAGGACCTGGAGGGCAAGGCAAAGGTCGATGAGGTAACGAGTGTTGGGTGGGGAAAGGGAGAAAAGGAAGAGGGTGAGGGCAAAGGGCACTTAACGTAAATTTGATAAACAATATGGGTGTAATGTAAAAGAACATAACAAAATCCGATTAGATTTAACGGATAAATGGATGTTGGTTAACTACAGGATCTGTGAGGTAAGGGTTAGCAAGTTTACGGCGTCAAGAGGGGAATACATTGTTTCAAAGGTCGATGAGGTAATTATCAAAGTTTATAGGGTCTGTGGGTAAAAATCCCTATAATTAATATACTTGTAGGTACCCTCGTTGCCCATTAAAATAAACCAAGGTGTGCGTTCGGGTTGGATCAACCAATGCAAGTGCAAGTAGTCTAGTGATACGAAGAACATTTATGCATACAAATGTATCATAGAATGTCCAGTTTGTTTTAAAGACGTAAAATAATTCATTGTATTGGCCAATTCCATCTTCAAAAACACAGGCATGTATACAGTTACTGTAATGTAGCTATAACCACATTTCGTTTGAACAACTGATCATAATACGGCAGACATTAAAAAATAATCACATTAAGTTTTAACAAATTGAATAGGGATTTTTAGACGATAAACCCTATAAACTTTGCCAATCACCTCCACAACCTTTGAAACAATCTAATTCCCCCCTCAACCCTGTAAACTTACCATCTCTTACCCCATGAACCCTCCGGGTCATATGTTTTAAGCCCGCGGGGGTTCTTCGGGTAATTTATAGGGTCGATGGAGTAATTACGTTATGCAAAAGGTCGTAGAAGCATTTTAAAACGTTTATAGGGTCTGCTGGATAAAAATCCCTACAGAAACAAAGCATGATATGAAGTTAAAGGTTAAGGTCACGTCTTCAGGCTTGAAATGGAATTTAAAGTAGATATTTCGTAATTAGTCCAGAACAGTATATCAGAAAATCTACTTATAATCAGTGATGGTGGTGCTAGAATATGCAAGGATAATGAAAACCAATGTTAAAGATAAACAACAGATAGATTCAAGAAATTATAAAGTTGTCTAGAATAACACAAAGATTGACAGAATCCCAATTCAAGAACATCTTCAAGCACAAGAAATGACACAGCTAACTCACATGTGCAGAATAAATTATTCTAGCCTCGGTAATAATAGAAAATCCTAATACCTCGTGCCCAGATATCTGAGCTCAGGAATCTTAACAAAGCATGTTGTCGCATTCTACTCCGCCTTGGTATAGTGTCGAACAATGAAAGCCAGTCCCAAGATCGCCAACGGCACAAGGAACTGTAAAATCTTGATCACAAACTCGTTGGTTTTGTCGGGATTGTAGGCCGCTTGCTGCGGTGGAACATAAGTGCGCTTGACTGGGACAGTGGAAGCATCAATGCGGCCAATCAGATACTTCTCCATCGTTTCTCGGGCTGACTTGCTGTGACCCACATCCTCAAAATCATCAGTTGCATCCTTTCCTGCACATTATTATGAGATAATACGTAAGGCATATGGCATTCGCTATTAAAAGGACAACCTTTGTAGGCTGATGATTCTCTTGAATGTGCTAAGTAATATAATGCTTTATTGTCAAGATAGGCATGTAAATGATTCATAGTTCAAGTTCAGATCTGATTACCAGTTGCAGCTATCAGAACCTCGTCGCCTCCGGGGTGATCATCCAGAAAAGACGTGACATCATACACCTGGAGTCTCATCAAAGCATAAGTATACATGGGACGGTCCAAAAAAATGATCATCTCAAAGCATAAATATATATATATATATATACACAAAATGACTCCAAAAATGAATTCCATAGTCCCATCAGAACCAAGGCATTACCATATAAGGCATTAGCATACATACACGTGTACACCTACATATGCAAGTAGGTACGTGCCTAGGTACATACGTACATTCATACATACAAGATCTGAATAAAAATGGCAGCCATTCGACGCCTAATAAGAACAATTGGACACTAGTATATCAGATATGGAGCATTTTATGCAACCTGATATAGATTACACACTTTTCATCTATAGCTAGAAATCCGTACTCCTATCTTAACCAATGGTTAAAATCTTCAATGCACGATTAAAGCATCCCGTCCCTAAATAAAAGGTAAAAGAGGCAAAAAAATCGGCAACATGTTGAGATTCTAGAATCGTATGTTTGATAAATATGTTAGAGAAAGCTGGCTAGTGTTTCTCGAATTATTGTTGAAATGAGCACCTCACTCTAGATTTTCAGAATCAGGCAAGAGGATCTTTATTTGGCACTAAATAGGTCAAAATTTTTAAATTGTCTATGGAGGTAAAGTTTAATGCTCAACCTCATATCAAGTATCCATATCTTCCTATTGCAACTGCATACAGTTTTAACTAAACCATGCAACAATTGAGGGGTGACCAAAGATTGATTCAATCACCATCTTCTGTGATTGAATCAAGCATAAAAAAATAAGCACACCGCCGGCATCGTCCTACAAGCTTAATTGTTCTAACCTTACACAAAATAAAGACAGATTTCAAATCAAAAGTGGAAAAAATCACAAGAGAGAACATAAAAAAATAGGTGGAAATCCACCTTTTACAAGATGGAGAAAAACCACGCACCTTCCCGCCTCTCAAATACGGGTAGATTTTTCTCTTTTAGATCTCATCTAACAGAGAGGTGCACATATAATTTGCGAAGCATGGCCGAACACACACACTCAAATTGCACATGGATGTCAACCATACTCAACTAGCCCATCTTCATCTGATGTTTTGTAGTGGGAAAGCCTTTGATAAATGTCTACCAACTGACATACTAATTTAATATAAAGATGGTAAAGTTGCTCACCATCAGTTCTCAAAGAAGTGTCGAACAACTTCCCCATGTTTGCTGCAGTCATGTTGAAAAAGATTGTTCACAAGATTGGTAGCATCTTTATTGCCACAATATGTATGTATCTTTTATGCATGATACTGTGAAAAAATCCTTACCCAAGATCCATTTATCCGATTCAAGAAACATAGCTCAAAAAAAAGATCATCGAGATCTGATCAATAAATCCAATTGTAACTCAGTTAAACTAAATCCCTCAAGGTACAAAAGCATACACAGATATAGACATGCAGCAGTTACACATTTGCATATCCATTCAGAGACAACAGGATCATTTCACATAGCAAAACAAATTTCTCATTTGAATTAGTCATTATTGTCAGGGCCAAGCTCGAACTCTCTGTGGGGTAACTCTACGAGCTTCCAAGGTAAAAGGGCGTCTAACCAGTTAGAAAAGAAAATAAATAGGAACATAGTCCCAATAAAAGGAACCCAAGGACCATATTCAATGAATCAAGATAATAAATTATGGAAGTCTATGGTGGCAGGGTTAACCAGCAGCAATGCATCTGTAACTTTTAGACAGTGGGGGCACATTCAAGTATGGGGACAAATCAATAGCTAAGGTGACTTCTTTATATCCAATATTATATGACCCTAGTAGTATAAACTTATATAATTGGCGTAAACAGAAGACAATACCACGGATCATAGAAGGAAGCCATTATTTTGGTTCCCCGTAAGTCATTAATAGAAAACCAAATATTTATAACAAGATTCTGAAAAGATTAATCGACATTTTCATTTACATGATACAAAATGATTATTTTACATGCAATAAAATCTAATCAAATCGATTCAACTAAAAAAATAAATGAATTTAAATTTGTTATTCAAATCATGCAAATTATTGGTTTGTCATGTGATAACTTAAGCTCTAATCAAATTTCGGGAATATCTAAGAGGTTTTTTTGGTGTATCTCAAGATACACAACACAAAGCCTTCTCCCACTTTTAAGTAGGGTCGGTTACATGGATTCTTATCAAATCTATGTTGAAATATTCGACGATTTTTTATGCTGGTTGTCAGCTACCTAAAGCAACTCTCCTCAAGGGGGGATTTGAACCCTGATCTTTTGGATGGTAGGCACACTGCTCTGCCACCAAACCACTTAAGTGAGTACAAAAACTAAAATGGATAGACAAAAGTGGGTGCCTCTCAAGATTCCCTTTAAATTATTTCAGAAAAGATTGGATAGACAAAATTGGGAAGACTTATTTGGTTTTTCATCGGCAATTTATGAAAATAGGCTGACTTATCCAGTTTCCAGGGACATGCTATTTTGTGCGAAGTTCAATTTCACCAAAAAAGAAACACATAAGATGCAAGGGCATTTTCATTCATGTTCACTGAGTAAGTCCTGTGTAGATATCAACTAGCCATGTCAGACATCACATACTGAAATATATACTTCTTGACTATAGGGGAGCTGTTGATTTACGCCTCAAATGCTCACAACCCCATCACAATCCGGCACATCTTGTAAATGGATCTTAATAAACCTAATTAATGCATGAGGGTGCAGGAGTCATCCCCCACGGTATTGATTTTGTATACAACTAAGGATCCGTTTAGCTATATACCCTATATTTTGGATACTACTAGTTGTTTGAGAAGAGTGCTGTCACCTTGGATTTGATTTTACCGTACTCATCATCCTTTTTCTCTCATATTGAGGATTGAATGCGTCTTATTTGTACATATACTCTATATATACATACCATAGATATACATATTCATATACATGTACATTTTCATATAGACATGCATATTCATATATGCATTTACAAAGTATACATATCTACGTATATGCATGCACATATTATGCATATACGCATATACACATATATACATATACAATTTATATTTATATATATGCGCAGTTGGGTGGGAAAGTGCCCACCACTCTCAAGCATTCAACACAAGTCTCGTGTATTTCTCTCGTAAATGATTGTTTTGTGAATTAGTTGAGTGAATCGTTTCTCAACAGAAGTCCTAATATTCATTTAACTGTCCACTAGTCACTTCAATAATTACTTACCGAAGTAGAATGTTAGATAACTAAAACTCCTAGCAAAAAAATCTAACCAAAAAACCGCATAACTAATAAATTGGGGTTTGCAACAGCTTGGATGCACACCCCTTTTCAGCAAAAAAAAACTCCTAACAAAGGTTCAGAAATGCAGCCGCACAAACCACATATATACGCTCATGTGACACGTGGACTAAACTGCATTCCTTGACTGGGCCATTATGTAGTCAAGCCACACGCATAGTCCAATTAGCTTAATACTATGCATAAACTTTGGATTAAAAAAATTATGCATAAAACATATGCATAATAGACATTCTAAAAGGGGTTGAAATATATAATTCAGCTTTTGCTTCCTTCATTATAATATAAATGCTGCTTTTGTAGGTGCTATTTGTTTTTTTGTTTAAAAAATTTGTGCTAATATTTTAAAATTATTCATATGATATTATTCGTTTATAAATACTCTTTTGAATTCCATATACTAACATTTAATCTTAATTTTCAATCTTAAAACCATACTCTCATAACATGATTGTTTATAAACCAAACATTAATGATGAACTACTAATTACTTCTAAATTAAAATTTTTAAAAACACAAAACCACAAGATCTATGCATGCTCATCCACTTACCATCTCATTATACTTTGACCCATGCAAATGACATGCCACACTCGGAATCTGATCTAAATTGGTTGGCATTAGCAACAACTGACAAATGCTCTTTATATTCATCAATCTGACAAGGTACTACATCAGAACCATGGCAATTGATTGCAACGCAAATACTTGAAATACGGGACGACAAAAGTTATCTCATTCCGCATTTATACACTGTATGCAAATGTCAATTCTGCCACATCTCAATGCTGGAAGTAAGAATTGCCAAAAAAAAACTATTTAAGTAGGAAGAGGCAAATCAGAGACTAGGTTCAATATTTAGTTGATTTGGCGGGCTTCTCGTGATTGAGTCGAATATTCGATGATGGATTTGAACATATCAAATATGTTAAATATAGGAGTCAATTTGTGAGCTGGGGATGCTCAATCAGCAAGAGACAAGACAGGCTTTAGCAAGATAGGGTGATTTTATAAGCTGTCATGTCTGCATAAGGTTATCTATCTACATTTTTGTTACCAGGATGACCTTTTGAATATATTTGCTTCAAGATAAAGGGACAAAAAATAAATCTGACAACAGGGAAATTAGTATAGCAAAGTTTATCAAGTTTCAGTGAGTTTCAAATGAATTCTGTAGGAGAACATGAATGTGCATGCAAGAAAAACAACGGCATGCATCAACACTTTACATCCATGGGGTCGCATGCAAGAGGGACGTTTTAAACCACAATTAGTAGATTCTCAGATTAACTTCTATCGATCCAACTTCTATAGATCCACTGTAGATAAATCGAAATAACATGCCAGAAAATGTTGTCGCTAAATTGTGAGACAAAAGATAATCATTTGCTTCACATGTTTCTATTTTTCAAACATAATCATCAATTAGACTTGAAAAGTAGAAGGCTTAGTTGACAGCAAGACCAGGTGTAGATCCCATGGTTCCTTCCCATGTGATATTGGGGCAACACTTTGAAAGCTGAAGCATTTCAAAATGCTAACAATGAGCATCAGAAAAGAAATCTTAGAAAAAGGTGTTGAAATGGTGTAAAATAAACAAAATTCATATAAGTGGTATTATAGGAACTTCTAAATGCGTAAATAACAATAAATTTACATAACAACTATATGATGGTCACATGCTCACTGTCGAAAAGTACATCTCATAATAAATACTCGGATAGTGTATTCAAAAGATGTCATCTATCTAAACAATGGATTTCTTATAAGTGGTATATAGGAACTTCTAAATGCGTAAATAATAATAAATCTACATAACTATATGATGGTCACATGCTCACTGTTGAATAGTACATCTCGCAATAAATACATGGACAGTGTATTCAAAAGCTGTCATTTATCTAAACAACGGATTACATGTTTACTGTTGAATAGTATAACTAACAACAAATCATCGGATAGTATATTCAAAAGGTAATTCATATATCAAAACAACAGACCACATGTTCCACAGTTGAATAGTCTATCTAGCAATAAATCATTAAATAGTGTATTCAATAGCTCCGCCATTTATCTAACATATAGCAGCTGACGGCGTCCAATATATTTATCCACTTGAGGGCATAAATTGTATTATCCCGGTCATATAATCAAATATGGCAATTTTTAGACAAAAATTGATATATAGCAGCTAACACGTCAATATATGTTACAGATTGACCGCCTGAAAATTTTCTTGAACATATAGGGTATATTACTTAAGTTTAGATAAATGATGTGGTCTTTGAATACACTGTCCACGAACTTATTGCTAGTTAGATTATTCAACCGTGGAAATATCCCATATTTTCTATGGCCCTTTATACCCTCAAATCAATTTCTCAGTTGTCTGCCCCACAATTAGCGTTTGTTCTAAAAATCCATAATCATAAAAGCAAACACTTGGAAAAAAATATAAATATCAGGTATGACACCAATCAAATGGGGTAACTGATCAAAATCTTTCGATAGAATAAACATAACTAAGTTAAAAAATCATTGAGAAGATGCGTATGGCCAAAATGGATCGGCATGCAAAGAAATTTGAGAAAAACTGCACTCACGACGGAAATAATCATAATTCATAGGGATGCCATCGAATCCCCAGAACACTGAAATTCAATAATTTGAGTACCGACATATATTGATCTCCATCTTTTTGTGTTGATACTCGAAGGCAGATCGATGTTTCTGCATGCGGCACAGAACATTCTCCGAAGAATAAACATCAAATAACCTCAAAAACCCACTCAGCAAACCCCTAAATTTCCAACACGGGTACAATCAGCGGATCATTTCTAGCAGACCGAACAAAACCACAGAATCCATCACACAAACGCATCATAAACCCCCACATTAGCACAAAACAACAACCGGGATCAAAGGGATCGAACCTTTCCATCGATGATGAGCCAGCAATCCTTGTTGGTGTTGTGTTTGGACACCTCCTCGAACACGTAGATCTTCGATTCCGCCATCTGATGCGCTCAAGCGGAGTCCGGATCTGCGATCTGATAGCGAAAAGGAGCGATCTTTGCACTATTTGTTGGGGTTTAAGAATTTGGTACCCACCAACCCCGCACGCGACTGGAGCGCGAGAATAACGTTGCGAAGATCCCTCGGAGGATTCAGGGGGTGCGTGATGGGTTTATTAACTAAAATAGGTCTGGAATTTTGGTGAAGGTGAGAATTAGCAATTGAGAGAGGGGTATATTCGTCCTTGGCGAGGGTAGGTGAGCAGGCTCTGTTGACGGATATCAAACATAGGCTGATAGGCGACCATCCTTTTTTTTGGGCAAGAGAATTTTAATAAAAAAATATCATAATTAGACTTTCGTTCCTATTTATTTTATATTGTGCACTGTTACCCCTATAAATTTTATCCAATTAGACGTTGACAGCCAAACGTTATTATTAAAAGTATTAATTAGTAAACTTTTTTATGGAATTATATTTATATTTAGAAATCTTTACCCCACCAACTCTAAAATCTTTATAAATTACATGCTCGACCTAGTAAACATCGTTATTATCTCTCCGACCCGTAAAGTTGCTAACTCTTATACCATAGACCATGTGGTTAATGGACATTCATTTATCCGTCAAAGGTGAAAGGATCATTTACCTCCTCCCTCCTCCCCTTTGCACCCTCACAATCCGGCATTGATCCATCCTAAACTCCTCCATAGCCACAGGCAAATGTTCCCGTACCCTAGGTGATCTCCCCAATGTCCCTCTTTTGCTCCTCCTCTTCTCATTCTCCCCTTCCTTCTTCGTTTTTGTCTTCTCTGCAACTTTTCATCTTCTTTTCTTCTTCACCTTCTCGTCTCTGCTCTCTGTAAAGCCCCAACTCCAGCCATGCAACTTCACGACCTGAACATCACCTCCGTTCTCTCGCTTACACGGTCTACCTTCCACAACCTCCCCCCCCCTTTGGCCACGCACAGTGGCCGGAGTTGGTTCCATCCCTCACCACAACTGGAACAACAAACACCCACAACCTGAGCTCTGCCACTAATAAACCCCATTCAAGTTCAAGAATTCGAGTCACTCCTTTCATGTGCATGTACCCCTTGCTGGAGAAGACCCTCGGGCCTTCATCAAAGCTCAACCATCAGTAAACTTCATTTCGCACCTATAGAGAATAAGAAGAGAGAGGAGGAGGTCCACAACGGTCTGATCCTCGTCCCTCTCCTGTAAACTCGCCAGCAGCACCCACTACACCAGCGAGAGGACCTCCATGTTGTCATCACTAGAGGTCGTAACCTAGCTGCAGTAGATTTTCTTGTATTTATTCATCGATCTCAAATTTCTGATTAATCAATTCAAGACATCATCTCAAAAATTTTGGAGAAAATCATTTCCGTGATTGAAAGAGAGGGTTTATCTGTGAAAATACAAAAATTTTGGTGATTTGGTGGATGGATGGAGATGGGGTGAAGTGAGAGAAAATAAAGAGGATGAATAATATGGAGGAAGAAGAGGAAGGAGATGGGGAGGTGGAATATCCATCATTAATTTGCCTTCGGTTAGATTAGCCGAAGGTATTGACTCAGAGGTAAAAGTAAAATTAACGACATGGTTCGTGGTGTAAGACAGAGCAACTTTATGGTATCGAAGGGATAATGACGATATTTACAAGGTCAACTAGGGTTCATAGTGTAAAAATACCTTATATTTAAGTCATTTTCTTCCTTTCCACTTCCTTCATGCTGAATGGGCTAATATCTAAAACAATGTATCAGTAATGGTTTATAGGTGATCTGTCTTATTTAATAAGAGGAGAATGTGCTTTCAATTATCACATCAATGGTTTATAGGTGATCTGTCTTATTTAATAAGAGGAGAATGTGCTTTCAGTTATCACATCCCACTCATGCAAACCAATTAAAAACTAAATGAGTTAACTATGATGTAGGTCTGTAAAAAAGTAAAAAAGGTCCACTCTCCTCAAAAGTCCATGGACTTGCACCTACATTGTCTCCTCAACAAGTATAGTTTGAGCCAAGTAATAGCTTCGTCACCACCAACTTACCTAAGGTAGTTCATAAAAAAGATACGAACATATTTCTAAATCGACATAGTTAAATGGTTGCAATATAACAAAAGGTAAATAATACACAGAAGGCTTAACGAATAAATTTAAGCAGTAAAGAACAAGAATAATGAATTCAAAACTATGTATGTCCTATTATATATTGCTTACAATGAATGTATTTCCTAACTCATCTATAAATTCTCATGTAATCAATATTGATTAGTGAGTATGGTGATGGATGCTAATATGGCAAATCAGGAAGCAATCGTTGTGCGACCGAACTCAAGGTTCACAATTCAATCAACAATCAAACACACATATAATGATAAGATCAATACAAGTGTGATGTCATTTAAAAATTTATTATAACTCTGCAATAGATGTATATACGGTAAAGTATCGTAAAGTCTCGAGCCATAGAGAAAATAGGGAGTAGAGTGAAAAACTATCATTAATCACTTAATAATATTTTTGTGTTTTATTTTGCATTGTTTTATATTTTTTCTTTTTGCATATTTTTACGGGTTTTGCATATTTATTTTTTATAAGTTTTTAATTTTTAATTTTTTATATTTTAATTTTGTAATTTTTTAATTTTAATTTCTAAAATAAAATAAATAATAATATATTTAATATATACTATATAGATAAAAATGAGAAAAGGTGTTTTTTAGATTTTTAAATAAGATAAATAAAGTCAAAATAAAAGAAAATAAAATGTTTTGGGTTTTATATATTTTTTCCTTTATTTTTGGTGATTTGAGGGAATTTTTATAATTTTTATGAATTTTGAAATATAGCAATAATTCAAAATAATGAATATGAAAAATTAGTGACTTTGTTTAGGGTATAATAAGCATGTATCAATGAAAGAAAACCCTAAACTAATCCTAATATATATTGTATATCTCAAAGAAAATTAAGAAACAGAAAATAATATTTTTAGATTTGTTTCTATTTTTTTACAAATTTTATAAGGATTTTAGGGTTTTATAATTTTAGGAGATTTATTATATATTTTTAAAGATATTTAGATAGAAGATAAAATATAACTAAATAAATATATAGGATTTTTTGGATTTTTAAAAATATTTTGTAGTTTTCATAGATTTTTAAATAGCATGAGAAAATGTAATGTTTTGTATTTTTATAAATGGAAAAATAATTTTAAATACTTTGTGAAAAAAAATATATATGATAAATATGGGTTTCAGGCACTTAATATTTTTTCCTATGATTGTTGGAATGAAAGGCCTATTTAATACATGTAAAATGGAAGAAATAAAATAAATCAAGCAAATAAGAACTTAATTACAATATCCATAAAGTTTACATGTATTTCAGAATAAAATAGCAAAGTTCAAAGGCATGCATGGAATATTCCCAATCAAATATACAATCTAAATTTTTAATATGTCGGACAAGGACTAATTTGCAAATAAAATAAGTTCCTAATCCAAAATACAATTTAACCTAAAAATATTACATAGGGAGCCTTACGTGGGGAGTCGCATGAGGTGACCTGGCACTAGACCTAAATCAAAATATCCAAACTTTAAAATATCCAAACTTGGAAGAAGTTTTGTAGAAAATGGACAGGCATCTCACGTGGAGAGCCGCATGAGATGACCTACCAGTATACCTAAATGTAAATAGCCGAAAGTTTGGGGTACAAATGCTAGATATTACAAAACTTTTTACACTAAAAGAAAGTTTAAATATTAAAAATAAATTACAAAAAGGTGTGAGGTAGAATATGCAATATACCTAGTAGCGTGACGAATCCAAAAAACCCTAAGTTAATTATGTCGTTTCTGTTGTAATATTCGAGTACTTAGGATTAATCAAAAGCCTTAATTAATTTATCAATTAAAGCGAGCGGTCAGATTTATACTTTACTTAGGCAAGTCTAAGATCAAATTCAAGGAGGCCACTATCCCCTTGGGTTAATTGATAGTCGATCTAGAACTTAGTTTTTTAAAAGGGCATTTAAAAAAGTTAGTGCGATTAATAAATGAAATGCAAATTCAAGTAAGTTTAAGGGTTAAAAATATAATTTTCAATCAAACGATATCCAAATCCTAAACTTGACCAGAATATGAAGAATGGTGAAATTAATATTTTGTATTTTTTTAAATTTTCTGATGTAAAATGAATTAATTATGAATTAATGATGCATGCAAGGTGTTTTTTTGCAAGTTAATTTTAATAAATAGAAGATCAATTTGTTTTTCAGAAATAAAATCGTCCTCGATAAGTCTACATGAGATTAATCTAAGAAAAGTAATAGATCCTAAAAATAATCGATCCACGACCTACAAAAAAATTGATTACTAAAATCAGTATTTACTTTATTGTAACCACGATATGTGTGCAAATGCGATGAATTTTGGGCACATTGTAAAACACACTTAAATAGACCTAGTACGAACTTTTGGTCATTTTTGGAGCAACTATTAATTTAATATTAATTCAATAGAATGCATTGGGAAAAATATGTAATTTTCCACTAAAATAATTATATTAAATCAATCACAATTAATAAAAATTCAATCCAGCATCCACATGATAGAGGATAAGGTGATCTACAATGCACAAATTTTAGAATAATAACATATTGAAAAATGCATTCAAAATAAAGCTAGAATTCAGTGTTATAAATGCAATTACATAAAATAAATTAAAAATATGTTTATCTCTATGTCAGAAAATAAAATTATAAAATAAAGGAAATGCAATGCAAGTGGATGAAACAATGAAGCACATGATCTATGATGAAATCTATCCTCAAATAAAAAGATCAATGAATCCTCAAAATTAATCACAAATCTAAAAAAAAGTTCGAGAAATATTTTTAGTTAAACTCCAAGCTATAGGGTAGAATATCAATTAATCAAATAATAGTCTTGCAAATAAACAGATCGATGATAATCCTCAAATAGAGATAACCCCCTTTTTTCCTATGATTTACTACTCAAAGAAATGATCAATTAAACCAATGGAATAAATCAAATATTTTTCCCTAAATGATCCATGCAAAAGAGAATATGAATTCACCCTCTTTGATGCACAACTAATCTCCTAATTACCATAGATCGTAGAAATATATCAAGAGAGGTATTTATAAATCAAAACTTCAACCTAGAAGGTCAGAGGCTTTCATTATTCATCAGAAATGATCATATTTGTGCCCTACAAAGATTAATTCCTCAAAGATAATCAACGATAATTAGAGGAGAATTAATCGAATTAAATCGTATCCATTGAGTCCCTACCGATTAAGTCGAATTTTTCTCAAGATAAATGTGGCATAAATATGTTAAAATTAAGAATACAAAGTAAGAAGAGATCCTCAAATAATATTTAATTTAATTTAAGGTCTCATCTATTCAGAAACATATGTAAAATGATAAAGCATGGAACAAGCTTCAAAACGACATATTGTGCATTAAAAACGGAGTTCAAATGAGAAAGATATGATAAAATGTAATTTCAGGAACTAAATGCAATAAAAATAAATTTCTTCTCAAAATGGTCTTTGAAGGTATTATTTGCAATTATTTAAAGTGCTTGGGATTTTAATTAATTTGCTCAGGCGGGCACGTGCGTCGCATGTGGTCTGGAAGCGGAGGGGCACTTTTGTAATTTATAAAACTTGCAGGGATATTCTTACAATTTTTCTAGTGGCGCACGTGCTCTGCACGTGTGGCTAGAGGTGGGGTCCTTTGTGTAATTCTCATGGAACGCAGGGGCTTGGCTGCAAATAGTCCCTGCTCGTACGTGCTACGAGCATGGCGAAGGAGGCTCGTATGGCGGGGCGGAGGCTCAGGCCCCAAACCTCTACACGATTGTTTGAGGAAGGCTCGAGCTAACCCAAACTTTGAGGTACAGAGGCGAGGTTCGAGTAGTGATGTGGCGTCAGGCAAGCCGTTGCCAGCGATAGATGAGGTGGTGGAGTAGTTGGCGAGCGTTAGCGACCAAGGCTGTGGAGCGGCTAGAGAGTGTTGGCAGCCGAGGTGGTCGAGTGATAGTTCGGGTCTCCACCCCCATCGACACACGACTAGAGGTGGAGCGACGTGAGGTTTAGAGCACGACAGTCGCGATAGGTAGCTTCTATCGATGACGAAGGTGAAGGTGGGGGTGAAGGGGCTCCACGGTGGCTGTGAAGGGGCGAGGAGTGCGGCGAGGCGAGAAGGTGGTCGGTTGTAGTTGATGGTGCTCAAGGGTGAAGGCGAGGTGCGAGCAGTGGTGAAGGTGCGTAGGGAGGCAGAAAGTGGTGATGTAGCGGTTGCCTACATGCTTCGAACGACGAAGCTAGGGGCAATGAAGGAGACATAGTGCTCCGTGGTGGCGAGGGTGATCGGCGGTGCTAGGCAAAGGGGGCTGAGTAGACGAAGATGCGAAGGTCGAAGATGAAGGGCGTTGGTGATCGATGGTGGTGATCGAAGAAAGGAAGCAACATATGTATGGGAGAAGGGAAGAAATAGAGAAAGAAGGAGATGAAGGAGGATGAGGTGAGGTGCTAGGCAAAGGGGGCTGAGTAGACGAAGATGCGAAGGTCGAAGATGAAGGGCGTTGGTGATCGATGGTGGTGATCGAAGAAAGGAAGCAACATATGTATGGGAGAAGGGAAGAAATAGAGAAAGAAGGAGATGAAGGAGGATGAGGTGATAACCTGGAGATGTTTGCTAATAATAGTTGGAGCTCAAAGTAGCTCGGCCGAGATCTTTGCATCAAGTGGTTCTCGGCAGAAGGGAACCACAAAGCTCAAGCAACGCTTGGGGAAGCAGCTGCAACAACAACTTGGTCGACTACTGGACCACGCCCTAGAGATGGGTGAAGGTCGTTCTTGTCATCGCACGAGAACCCCCTTGTTGTCACCAAGGGAGGAGATGGAAGATGGGCAAACCCTCTCAGATATGGCAGATGGGGTTAAAATCCAGCGGCGGTGGGATTTATAGGAGAGAGAGGAAGGTAACAGCAGGATGTGTAATGACAAGGAGGTGATGTGGGCGATGGTTGCGGAGGGAGGCAAAATGCACCGGTCACACATGGCGAGAGGCAAGGCACCGGTCATTGCGGGAGGAAGGGCAACGACAGAAATGATAGGAAGAGAAGAGGAGGCGCATGCACAGCACGAGCGATTAGAGGGAGGAGATAGCACGTGTTGTGCACGTGCCTGGGAGAGAAAATGGAGGAAAGAGGAGAGAGAAGACAAAGAAAAGTGGAAAAGTAATAAATAAATAAATAGAAAAATAAAAGAAAATAAAATAATAAAAATAAACAAAAAATGAATAAAAGAGGGGTGATGTGTGGTGGCTCCAGGAGCTGCCACATAAAATTCGAAAATAAATTTAAAAGAAATTCTCAAAAAATAACAAACGAAGTCAAATCAAAAAGTAATCTACCTGAAAGTTGTTTGTCTCGACGAGATCTACAACTTTCGTGAAGGGACAAAAATCAAAAGAGATCAACTTTATAAAATGTAATTTTGGTGGTACTATATAGATAATAAAATACCAGTATTTTTGTATTTTGTAATTTTTTGTATTTTAATTTGATTTTAATTAGTGAAATAGTATATATATATACAATATATACATATTTAACTAATTTTTATGGATTTTTTTAGGTTATGAAAAAGGTGAAATAAAAACCACAAAGAGAGAATATGCATAAAATGTGCAAGTTTAGAACTACTCTTTTTTCTGGATCTTGTGATTTTTATGGATTTTATTCTAGATGCTAAGTTAACTAATTAATTAAAGAATATAATAGAAAAAGAATTAGGTCAAAATAATTTATTTTTGTACATAAAATAATAGATTCAATTGAGGCAAAAATACGGGTTATTTAATTATAGATTTTAACGCTAATTTCATTACAAATATTGAATATTAATAAATCAATTTTAGGAGATTTAATTAAAATTATGTTAAGAAGATTCTATTAAAATCTCCATATAAATTAGATGAATCATGGATTTACCACTTATTTATATTGCTTAATTATTATTGTGAGTTAATTGTTGACTAGCATGCATTGATCGGGTATTGAGTGTTGTGAGAGTGGCAAACACGGCGATTGACATATCCGACTTCCACATGCCCTCCAAGATCGGGCGTTAGATATCTCGAACATTTACGTTCATCAGCGCCACAACCCAAGCGATTGAAGGCATGCTTCATGAGGAGCTTCACAAGCTTGACCCAACAGATGAAGTTGAGATTCTGCACCATGTGGAGAATGACATGTATGAGGGAGATCTTCCTCGGTAAGAAGAATTGTAAGGTTATCATAGGGTTGATGTGTCCACATGAAGCAAAGAACAAGAAGAATTGACCCATTTAGTCACGGATCAAGAGAAGAAAAGTGGGTACATGTGGATTTGATACACTAGTAGATATACCTAATATGTCATCAATGCAGTAGACGAGGGTAAAGATCATGACACTGAAGGCCCAAGTGTTGCCCAGATGCCAACAAAACTATGAGAGGGTCATTGAGGAGGGTTTGTCACCCTTCAGGGAGGGTCATGAGGAGGGGTCGAGTGGGGATTGAGGGGAGAGAGGGGACGAGCATGGAGTTGTGGATGGCTAAAAATTGAGATTATAATGAGGGAAACATGGGACTAGGAGGTGGATGAGGTGATGTCAGGTCGAGCTCACACATGCCACAACATGTTCGGGTTGAGACCGACACAAGCATGAAATTTTAGCACCATGAAAGCTCAAACCAGACCAACGTGTATATCAGGTTTCGATCAAGTCTGAGCATTTGTGGGTGGGGTTAGGGTCAAGTCCAGGCTAGCCTGGCCCAATGCTCCACCCTAGCTCTCTCTACCAGTAGCTTGACCTCATTGCTTGCTCAATGTTCGATGAATAAGTCACCTTCAAGCAAGGATAGAAGATGGATGAGCTCCTTCTTAATGAAGCACAATAAAGTAGAGGAGAAGCCTAATTATCCAATCAATTATGATGGGCTAATGATGAAGGAAATAAGAGGAGAGTTGATTATCAGAAATAAATCAAAATGAAAAATATGGAATATGAAAATGCTTAAGGTATAATTGAAAAAGTAACAAAATTCTAATCCCTAAAATTGAACACAAAAGGCAAAACTAGATAAGCTAGTGATTTGATGAAGTTCATTGTAATCTAGAGCTTAGGTGATGGCTCGTCATCGTCTTGACAATGCATGTACGTTATGTAGAACCTTGTTCTCCACGTGATTGGCATGAGGCGATTCAATGAGCCATTGATGGATCCATAATCACCTTTTTAAGTTGCATATTTTGATACTAGTTAAGCATTCTTTGAACCCTACCAAATGAGCCTAAACAGATATCAAGCATTTCTAAGCCTAAAAATAGGAGTTCTTCCTTACATTTCACACGTGAGATGAATTCATATCTATACTTCAAAGTAAATATGAGCTGCATTTTCTGTCAAGTATATGTATAAGTTATAAAGCTCTCAAGCTATAAAGTTTGATATCATGTTTTCAAATGTTCTTAAGCTCTCATTCATCTCTATCAAGCATCTCAAACTCATCAGGAGAGTGAAGGAGGAAATCCTATAACAGAAAATTTTAGGTCATGGTTTTCTATATGCTTGGATTTCCACATTAAAATTGTTCTGCACATTGTAATTTGCATTTCTCTATTCTCTATTTCTCTACCTTGATGGATTAAAATTAAGCGTGTTTTATACTTGTACCCTTTTGAGATTATACAATTACAATTATGTCCCTACAGTTTTGCAATAATACTTGTGCCCTGTATTCTTACAAAGTTCAAATTCCGCCCTTCCATTAAGGTAAAATAGGGGTATAAGTGTAATAACAGAAGGACAAAACTATGAAGTTAGCAAGAACATCCGGGCAAATGTGATATTGCATAGAAGGTAGGGCATAAAAATAATTACAGAATCTCGAAGGGGTACAAGTATAAAAAACCATAATTAAAATTTACAATTGTTGCTGGAAATATTGTCAGTGCATGACATTTGCCACCCGAAGTGACACTTGAAATTGAAAACCCGAGTCATCAAAAGTACTTGCAAAAGATCACATTATGTCTTGTCATCAATCACCTTAAGTCATAATCTTCAAATGATCAATCAAGCCTAAAATATGATAGGTCATACTCACTTTTTGGCATGTTTTATGGATTATTGAATCTAGTCTTGATCGATCATTTGAAACTTAAATGATGCACCTTAAAAAATAAATGAGTGAGGAAAGAGATACAACCCTCAAAAACATAGCAAAGATGAGAGATCACTTTGAGGCATAGCTTAACACCACTAACCACTGTGGTTTATTACTCATGTATGAGTGATCTATCATGCCAAACAACAAGCATAATCGATTTGTTCAACTAGATGATCGATCACATGGGGCTTACAATCATCTTTGTAAATGGAATTCAATTATTCCTTAATCTCACATTCCCTTGAAATCCCTAAAACAAAATATGCTTTCATCATAACCCTTGAACTAATTTCTCAAAACATACTTTATACCAACATGTTGTTTTCTGAGTCTATAGTAGACCTAGGCAGTGGGTCAGGGACCGATCCGCCCAACCCGCTCATGGGCCGGACTCGGGTCAAGAAACTTCATGAACAAGCCGACCCGACCCAGCTCGCTCTTTGGCCTACCCATCTATTGGGTGGGCCATGGACACGTGTCAACAAATCCAGCCTGATACGAATCGTAAATAGAAAAAATGTGTTTTAAATTTTCATTTTACATACACATAATACAATATCAACTTTATTTTTTATAATGTCAATGTTATATCGTATTTTGTAGGTTACACGTCAAGTGACACATATTAGGGTTACTTGGATTTAGAAAGCTTAGATTATGCTTAAAAATTTTATTTATCTCTATAGATTAGATATAAAATTAGGAAAAAAACAATTTACATTTGGCCCAGCCGAGACACGAGCGAGCTTGGGCTTTGAAGTATGGCCCATAAGTTGGCTCGGCCTAGATGCTATTAGGACCCTGACCTGACCCATGGCTCAGTTCGACTCACACTGACCATGTCTAGTTGTGTAAGATGTGGTGGTCATGCTCTTACACCCCTCCTATTATTATGAGAGAACCAGTGATACATGACAAACGTGTATGGCATAGAACTACAATGGGTGTGGAGTCATGTAGATTTGATGGGTCTCATATCGCATTCCTAAATCTTGCCATCTTGCTTTGAGGAGCAATGTTTCTTTAAGTCGAACCGGAGACTGAATCGGAAACTTGCCTGAAAAGATTGGACAAGGTTGACTTATAGAATCAAACCGATTCGATTAGATGATGATGTCGTCATTTTTAAAAATCAGATTGAACTGAATCGGTGAGAAAGATGTGATTGAACTGGCTAATCGAAAACGTATATAAAATACATACCCTAAATTAATTAAAATAGATATAAATTATGTTGCATTAAATGTTATAATAATTTAAGTTATACTTAAATCCCATTAAATTTAGCATAAATTACGTAGCATTAAATGTTATAAAATACAAAATGTATATATATATTAGAATAACATAAAATATATTTTTAATATGCAACAATAAATGTTATACATATGGATATAAATAATATTTAAACAATATACTCAATAGAAGTGGAATAATTATAATTATACTTAAATTCCATTTAATATAAGAACTTGTGACTAGTTGATTAGAGGTTTGATGTGAGATGTTGAAGGTCGTGAGTTCTACTCCGATCATTGACATTTATCTTGAAGAAATAGAAAATAATTGTGGTTCAATTTAGGTTGAACCGGGTTAAATCTGGTTCGAAAAAACTAATTAAATCGGTGACTAGATCGAAAATTCGACATTCGAACTGAATCAGTGCAAACTGGCTACTCGGACTGGTACAGACACTGTTGAGGAGCCTTACTGAGGATGATACGTAAGTTTACAGTTGAGGGGTGTTCTGTCATATAAAGTAGTGAAGTTGACCTTGACGTATGAGACTATATGGCTTTATCTGAAACTAATTTCTTGCGCGTAACCAAACACCCACCTAATGGAAGGGTGCCTCTGTAAATGTCGCAGTTACCCAGAAGAATAAGAACGCGTGTGTAATTAGGAAAGAAGTGAGGGTGTCAACGTAAATTCCATTTAACTCCGAATTCCATTTTTCTCTCTCGAAATTACATTTCAGCTTGTAATTCAGATTTTTCTTCTCGTCGACTTATCAAACTTTACCTACCACGTGTGCGAGTATTTGTCAAAGTTCCACCCGAAGTTATAGATAGATAAATTTCCACTGCAAGTGGACAACTTGGATACGAATTAAGTCGGGGCATCACCTCATGATATTATTATGTATTATGTGGACATGCGCATACATACATAGGGCCACCGCCACATTATCACGACGTATACAATTTCGCTCGGCCGTTCAGAGCTCCATTCGCATCGATCCTTTTCCCATCCTTATCCTTCCACTTTTTTTATTGCATCGCATCACAAACGACAGATTGTCTCTATGGTTCTTGAATATTATTTCCGACGAGCTGCACTTTCTGATGCCATCAAAGCAAGAGGGGAACCTCAAGCTCCAAGATCGGGAAGCAATGCTGCTCAGATTAAATGACCTCGAACTCCACACCGTGGTCGATAAGATCTCAGACGCTTTACTAATCCTACTGGACTCCAACCCGGTTGTTCGAATCCAGGAGGATCTTGGAGATGCAGCGTCCAAGAGCAATCACTTCTGTCGACGATCTATATATCCTTGATCGGTTGGCGACTCGTGAGACTATAGAAGCTCGAGATTTTGCATTATGATCAGGTGCAGGGGGAACCGAGGTCTGTGCGGTAGTGCTCTCATCAAGAGTGGAACCTCGAGACCTCTAGCACCCCCTCTTAACAACGTCGTTGGTGCCATCATCTCCTCCTCCACGTTAGTCGTTCTCCATGCACTCCAGCTCCTGCCTCCGTCTCAGTGACGCGAGATTTTGGGGGAGGTTTTAGAGGTGGTGCGATAGTAGGGGTCGAGGGGGCATAGAGGAGGGAGGATGAGGAAGGTGAGATGGGAGACTAGGGAGGTGGCACAGGGTTAGAAAAGGCAACGACAACAAGGTTTGTCGACGTGGGCAAATGATGTTTGGGAAGGAAGAGCAGAGGGAAGGAGGACGATAGGGATGATTAATAAAAAAGTAAAAAAAACGTGAGCCATTGGATTAACCTTGATTTTATTAACCAAAGAAAATGATTAAGTCAATGGAAAAAATAAAGGAGGGGCCTATATGTAACCCGAAGTCACTATTCAGAGTTCATTATATAGTTTCGGAATAATGGAGGGTTCAACACATAAATATGAAATCATACATGATTATTTGTGTAAAATATCAATTAATAATAGTTGATTTATGGATCTCTAATTCACTTGATTATGAATAGAACCCAAGGGCTCCTTATATACTTGGAGATCTAGGGTTAGGGATACAATAATAAATGTTAAGCCTTAAGTGGAGGACCTGGATACACCTAATGTAACACCCAACCCCAAACAAAATGCCATACCTAATGTTAGGTTTACAAGTTAAGCTCTCAACACACCCATTCAAGCTGGAGTATATATATCACTCAAGCTCAGCTTGTTACATTATTTTTCGAACTGTGTGCGAGCAAGTGGCTTGGTGAACATGTTTGCAATCTGATCTGCCGATTTTAAGTTGTGAGATCAAAATAGCCCTCTCTACAATAGATCTCTAGTGTAGTGGCTAACAGATCTCTAGTTTAGTGGCAATCAACTTCAAATATTTGTGCGTTCGTGAAACATGGGTTGTTGGCTATGTGCATAGTCGTACAGTTTTTGCCTCTGAACTCCATGACATTGGTGGGGGTGATACGAAGATATGTGAGTATGGATTGAATCTATACTAGTTCTGCTTCAACATGAGTCATGCCTCTATATTCATTCTCAACACTTGAGCGAGAGATCATTGCTTGTTTCTTGTATGTAGTGGACTTTCTATCTATCATGTATCCTCCGTCGTCTGCATCTGAATAGGCCATAAGGTCGAAGTTGTTGCCTTTGGTGAATAGTAGACATCTCCCAGGGGAGGACTTGATGCACCTTAGAACCATCATGGATGCATCGAAGTAAGCTGAAGTGGGGGATCCAGGAACTGGCTCAACTTCCTGACAGCAAGAGAGATATATGGTCGAGTGATGGTAAGGTATAATAACTTACCCACTAGGCGCATGTATCAACCAATATCTTCAATATCACCTTACTTGTAGAT
This sequence comes from Ottelia alismoides, assembly GCA_037367405.1. Classification (NCBI taxonomy): domain Eukaryota; kingdom Viridiplantae; phylum Streptophyta; class Magnoliopsida; order Alismatales; family Hydrocharitaceae; genus Ottelia; species Ottelia alismoides. Next base: position 159,574 of record JAZKJV010002688.1, read on the forward strand.
GCATCCCTTATGATCCATGGGTATCTGTGCTAGCTTGGATCCTTGAATCCTTATTATTGAAACAAATCGGTGGCATACTTCCATTGAGCCATGACTAATTCTCACTTGGATTTGCAATTTCAATCCCACGAAGTACCAAATTGGTCCCTAGTATTTGATTACAAAGTGTTCTGGTAGTTGCACCTAGGGATGTCAATCTGGGTATACCCATTGGGTACCTAACCCGAACCCACCCCATTTAACGATCCGAAACCCACCCATTTATTTTTGGACGAGTTTGGGTTTTGATTTTACTACCCATGCAGGCATGGTTATGGATTTGAAATTTCCTTGTGCGTACCCGGACCCAAACCCGCCATAAACCCTAATAAAAAATATATAAATATAGATATACACGATGTATTTTAGTTAAACTCATTAGATCCACTTAATATCTAATACATATCAATCTACATATATAAATATCTGATTCAATTTTCTCATTTCCATCCATTTATTCATATTTGACTACCTTTTTGTATCTTCAATAGATAAAAATTACCAATCCAAAGAGTTAAACACTTAATATATATACATGTATACATCTTTAATATTTCCTACACATTGTACATCTTTGTATACCACTATATTACATAATCTCCCTATGTTTAATCTACGTGAGAAAATCTTATGTACATTTATAAAGAGCTTAAACTTTTATTATGTTGAATATATGGGTACCCACTGGGTACACGGGTATCTGTTGAGTACATGGGTATCCGCTTGAAATTATCCATTTAATAAATGGACAGGTATGGGTAGTGATTTTATAAATAGGTACGGGTTTGGGAATATTGATACCCGTCCCAAAACCGACCCGTTGACATCCCTAGTTGCGCTTTCATTTCTATAATACCATCCGAGTCATCTCCCGTAAGGATGATGCCATCCACGTAGATAATCATAGCCATAATTCCTTTTCAGTTCTTTTGTATGAATAAAAAATGGTCTGCTAAAGATTGTATGAGGCTCAAATTCTCTGGTACCTTTGATAATTTCTGAAAGCGTGCACATGATCTATGTTTGAGGCCATATATGGCCATGCATAGTAGGCACAGCTTCTAATACTTCCCTTGAGCCTCGAAGCCGTGAGGTTGTTGCATGTAACAATCTCCTGAAAGTCTCCATAAAGGAATGAATTCTTTACATCTAACTAATACAAAGGCAAAACATAAGGATTCGTATAATGGATAGGCGAATAACTGGAGAGAAAGCGTTAAAAAAATCAACACCATAAGTCTGTGTGAACCCTTTTGACACAAGCATTGCCCTGGCACAAGAAACATACCCGTCTGGATTGTACTTCACGGTGAATACATGTATAGATCCCATAATCCTATTATCACCAGGAGGATCAACAAGCATCCAGGTGTTCTGAGAGATCAGAGCAGACATCTCTTCTTCCATTGCTAAGCATCATTTGGAATCACGTAGTGCTTCTGTATGAGTACGAGGTATAACTGTATCGGGATTGTATGAACAAACTGTCTATACGAGGAGCCAAGGCCAAAAAAGGACACAACAACAGAGATCAGATTCTTGGTATTATATCAAGATGGACATTGTCTGATCCCCTTTCATAGGGCTATCAACATGTCTATGTGAGCATCCCCTAATTGATCGGAGGTACCTGTATCTGTGTCCATTAATGTAGCATTGTTATTACTTTGTAAAGACTCAGTTGAAGGATATACCTGAGGAGATGGCGACTGCTCAGAAGGGTGTCACTCTGAGGTGTAATCATCATGTAGAGATCAATCTGTTGAGTAGGAATTGGAATGGGAATTATAGATAGTGGTGGAGAGCTAACAAGTGTGCTTTATCTAGATTAGAAGGGAAGGGACTCAAAGAATGTAATATCTACACTTATGTAGTATCTTTTCTATATCATAGCATCTATATCCCTTCTAGTTCCCAGCGTACCCAAGAAATATACACTTGATCGCTTTGGCAGCCAGTTTGTCCTTTCTTAGACCAAGAATATGGACAAAGAAAACAAACCCAAAGACCTTTAGTGGAACTAGAAACAAGGCCTTCCTTGGAAAGAGAATCTTAATGGAAACATGTTCATCAATGGAGGTATAAGGCATAGATTTAATGAGATAAGTGGCAGTTAGAATAGCATCATCCCAATAGGTGGAAGGAACACGATAATCAATGAATAGGGTTCGTGCAATGTCAATAATATGCCAATGTTTGATCTCAATCACACCATTTCGTTGTGAAGTATGGACACAAGTAGTTTGATGTAAAATTTTATGGTTTGGATAGAAAAAGACTGCATATCATGAGAAAGAAACTCTCAAGTATTATTAAAGTGTAAACATTTGGAAATGGTGTCAACTGACTCTTTACTTCTTTAATAAACCAAACAATAATATGGAAAAAAATGTATTTATGTTTTAATAAGAAAGTCCATGAGAATAGAAAAAAGTCATATATAAGATCCAAATAGTATAAATTTCCTAAACGATTAGGATAATGACTAGGCCCCCAAACATCAAGGCGAATAAACTCAAATAAATGTATGGAATGGACGGTACCAGAAGACGAGAAGGAACTCCTATGGTGTTTTCCCAGTTGGCATGCCTCACACTCTAGATTAATAGTAGGAGGAAGCTGGGGAAGAATACACCGAATCTTGTGAAAGGAAGAGTGATCCAATCGTTGATACCAGAGGGCACCAGAAGAAGCACAAAAAAAATTCCATAGTGTTATCTCTTTGATTCCAAAATGGACCATGCCATACACATTGAAAATTATAGGTTGATCACCCTATGTAACTTTGATATGAAGATTATCTTTAATCAGTGTAGGAATGTTATGAATCGACATCTCCCCAAGAACATGTGTGCCTTCTTACAAAAGAGATCTACTGTAGATTATGTTGTTGTCACTAATGAGATCGTTGCATATTGGAGAATGAATAAGATAGAGATATGCTTTGATGAATTACTGTGGATCAAGCTGGAGGTAAGGCATCAATCATCGTCGTTGGTTGCTTTGATGAATGAAAATGTGAATAAATACCCTCCAAAAGGTGGACGGTGAGGCTACCACATCCATCTAAACGCACATTCTAGGTGAGACCACAAAATTTGAAGCCAAAAAAAGGAAAACAAAAAATGCAAAGGCCTGCATCAATGGAAGATCTTTGTTTGTCTGATAAAAATCCAAGGAAACCCGTGAAATCTCTGCTCTTTGAGATTTCAAATACATACGATAGCCAAACCAAAAAGCTCCCAAAAAGCTTCCATCATCTAATCCAAAGGTAAATTTTGACACCAAAATCTCAAAGGATCTACACCTATTGTACTGTTACATTGATTCTGGATCCTTGGCTGAAGACCTAGCATCCACCTCTGGATGAGTATGGCAAGGTTTGGCATCAAAATCAGTAGGGAATTCTACTCCTGCACCCCGAAATAAATCAAGTGCTATAGGTGCTAATATAATAGAATTAAGCATTTGAAACATGGTACCAAAGAAATCTATTTATTTCGGAAATTATTTGTTCAATGAGGTTGCATCACCGTCTACTTCTTTCCTTCCAAATGTACCGCCAAATGAAGATATTTTTTTCTGATTTAATTATTTTAAAATTATGGTTGTCGTTTATTTTTCATATGAAAAATGATTTAACGGAGCAGAAGTTTATGTTGATACCTAGTCATTGAAATATAAATTCGGGGAACGAACAATTTTAGAGTAAGTAATTCATGATTTCTTATTTCTTCTTAGAAAAATGACAACAGTTGTCCCTATCCAGATCCCTCCTATGTTTGTGATCTTGAGTTTCTTGTTTATCATATAAAATTAACCAAAGGAAGAGTGAGACATAGGATGGAAAGGCATTTTCCATAGGTTTGGGTTGAAGTAACTACCCACCATGAGTGAAAAGATCGTACATTTATTTGTTTGAGAATTTTCCCTTTTCAATTTTAGAAGGGAAGAAAATATAGTCGTCTTCATCAACACTAAGATGAATTTGACTGATAAGCTTTTTGAGACTGAGAATTGATCCCACATCTGGAGAGTCACTCTAGTATGGAGACTAGTCAGCCTAAAATCTAGAACTGATAATTTCCTAATATCCATATCCCAAGTATCTTGTTTGTTTTTAGCACAGGACCAAAGTTCTGAGAAGTGATCTTTTATAGAGTGTCCACTATTATATGAATCAAACCAAAATAGTGAGTTTCTCCTAGATTTTAGAGTTTTGTCTATTGCTCGCGCATATCTTTGGGGTCTTTTTTATTGATCTCCAAATAGATGAATCCTTTGCATTATTTTGAACCGTTAGAGCTATCTGATGTCCTCTAAAATAATATTTTTAGAGTATCATTTTAAAAATTGATTGCTTTCCCAACATTACCGAGATAAAAATTTTTGATAACATTGAGTTATTGAACCTCTGGGTGTCCAAGATTCCCTGACCATCATTATTTTTTGGCCAACATATTTTGTCCCATGCAACCAAGTGTTTCATTTTTATATTTATGGTACCATTTCATAGAGAGTCATGAAGGATAATGTCAATCTTATTTATGATCGACTTAGGTAGCTTTAAAGTTGAGAAAAGGTGGAAGGAAAGCGGAGTTAAGCTCGAGTTTAAGAGAGTGACAATGGCGGATAATGATAACATATTAGTTGCCCAACCACTCAGTTTTTTTGCAAAGCTTTCAATCAAAGGAGCCTAATAAGTAGATTTTTAATGTTATTTGGGGTCAGTGGAAACCCAGATAATTTATGAGAAAATTTCCATAGTTCAAGTCAATTGTCGATTTGACCAAATCCTTTTCCACGTGGTTAAGGTCTAGGGAAAGCACTGATGATTTTTGAGATAATTCTCAGAGACATGTTTATGAGATTGATCTGATGATAATTCTCTATATTATATGTATCTCCAATTTTGTAGATGAGGAAATACATGAATTTTTTATGTGTTTGATGTTCTATAAGTCCCCATCCTTGTTATGGAGATATTTGTACCATCATCATGAAGTTATTTTTTTGAAGTTGTTTACAACCAGTGAAGAACTCTGCAATCATGCCATGAGGACCCGAAGCCTTGTGTAGTTTCAATTATTTAGTGGCAGCATCAATCTCAACTAATGAAAAAGGTGCAATGAGGTCATCCAGAATTTCCAATCTTCCCACAATATTATGCCCAAGGTTGTATAATAGGGGTTCGTGTAAGTTTGAGTCATCAAATAAGTTTTCATAAAATGAAATTGCAATCCTAGTATCTCTAAAAGGTCCCTATATGTTACGTCCACAAAGTTGTTGAGATCAAAAATGTTATTTTGACATCGGTTTGTTGAAACCGAACGATGAAGAAGACGTATTTCTATCCCAAGCTAATGTTTTTTTGCCTTTGTTTCCAGACTTCATACTCATCATTCTGAAGTTCCTCCAAAGAACAATAGAGACTCAAGTTTAGTAGTCAAGTTATTTTTTGACGAGTCAATCCATTTTTCAATACATTGAATTTTCAAAGTGACACGGAGGGTTTCATTCTTGAGTGGAGGGATCTCCGTTCTTAACCAAGATCTTATATGCATTTTTAATCATTTTGATTCCATCACCTACCTATGAAACGAATTGTTTGAAGATATTTATTTCTCCCAAGCATTTCTGATCAGGAGATGGAAAGAAGGTTTTCTAATCCAAAAAGATTCCATCTTAAACTATATTTTTAAATTTTAAAAGGGCATCCAGTAGCAGATTGACTTGATGCAAGATAAAGTAAGATTGGGAAAATTAAGGGAGGTAAATAGTAAATTCCTCCACATTCATGAGATGAAAGCACATGATATGTTTGCTTCCTTATATATGGGTAATAGACGGACTGAAAATATAGGGGAGATTGGAAATCACATTTTTGAATTCTTCAAATACAGTTATTCCAGAATTAACCAACCAAGTTACACCTTCTGGTTAACGAGAAGATGTTATGGTTTTGGTCAGGAAATATACATGGGAGATCTCTCCTTCTACAAGATTTGCACAGTTGTATTTCATCTTAGAAGGGACAAAGCATCATGACCAAATGGATTCTTCATGAATTTCTATCAAGATTTTTGATAGGATGTGGTTTCCATCTTCAAGAGCTAGTTGGCTTGGGAAGGGGGCCTGATATTTCGGTCCTAAGCAGGCTGAAAGGCTTGTTTCTAAGTTATTTAGGGAGGAAGTGTGTATGGTGATGTTTGATCTCAACATAGATGGGTATCCAAGACAAATGGGACAGTATTATTTTTACATAGAGTTTTGGGATGTAGTCGAGGATGGTGTTTTGGCACTGGTTTTAGAGTTTAGAAGCATAAACAAGGGGCTTGGAAAAACTGAATAGATCCTTGATCTTCTAGCTCTTGAAGAAGGATGTGGCAGAGTGAGTGGAAGATTTTAGACACGTCATGCTTGTCAATACTGTCTACATCATTGTGGCTAAATTCTTGGCTAATTACCTTAGGGTGAGTTGTAGACACACTCATTTTGCTAGCTCAGACTACTCTTATTCCATGTTATCATTTATTGGACAGAGTCGTCATGGCATCAGAGATCATTTTGGAATAGAAAAGGAGGTGGGTGGCTGATTTTTTTATGAAAGGTGGATTTCTCAAAGGCTTTCGACTGCGAATTTGGGCTTCATTTCGACATAAATTTAAAGGGGTTTCCCGAACTTCTGGGTTGACTGGATAAGGAGATGCATCATTAACTCGTCATTCTTGGTCCAATTTAATGGTAGACATGAGGGGGTCTTCTGACCATGAAGAGGTGTAAGTCAAGGTTTTCCCTTGGCTCCCTGTTTGTTTGTTTTGATTGCATATGCGTTGGAAGTTATGACATGGGATACAACGGATGGTTGATAGTTTAAGAGCAGCTCGAGGGATAGATCCCAACTTTGCAGTATGCTGACGACACTACTTTTTCATAGAATGAGAAGTAAAGGAGTGCCAGGAAATAAGGAGGATCTTGGTTATCTTTGGAAGGTTGTTAGGGTTGAGGATTAATGGCATACCCTTCAATTTGTCTCCAAAGCTGGTGATGATGTGTGAGGTAATTCTTGACTCTACATGAGAGTTTGTTTATTACCTATCTTAGCCTACTGCTAATGTGTGGAAGGCTTAGGCATGTGGATTGGATGCTTATTGTGAAAAATCTAGAAAATAAGCTAGAAGGGTGGAAAGCATCTAACCTGTTGAGGGGAGGAGATCAACCTAGGTGAAGGTCATTCTATAAGCAATTCATTTTTTTTATTTCTCTCCATATACATGGTGCATGTGGGCATTTGTAAACAACTGGAGGCACTGATGCATCGTTTTTTCAAATTTTCTTTAGGGAAGAGCAGTGGGTTGGTGTTGGTAGACTAGGATGTAGTGATGAGGCCTACTAAGGAGGGAGATCTTACAGTACTATATATTGGAGATATGAATAAGGCACTAATTTCGAAGTAGGTTGTAAGTATATGAGATGATGGGAATGACTTACTCCCATGTTTGGTCGAATACGGATACAAATATATGTACAATCATATCCTTATCCATTTCAAAATGCGACTACAGATAGAAATATTGACGGATATGAAAATTGTATTACCGTATCGTTAAAAAACGAATACAAATCAAATACAAATAATAACAAAAAAATATTTAATAGATTACAATATACATGTTTAAGATAGTTTGCACATAAAAATAGATATACCAAATACATTTATGTCATAAAAATTATTTCAATAGGGGTGAATGCAATTACAGAATATTGTTACACACAATTATAGTAAATCTCCGACTATATTTATATACCAAAAGGAAATACGAATACAAGCGAATATTAACAAATGTCAAAGTGACATTCATATCTGCATCCACTTTAAAACGAACAGGAATACGAATGTCAAAACATGTATAAAATGAATACGATAGCTGATCAGATACGAATATATTCATATTCATTTTCATCCGAATGAATGCATTAAATTTTAGACGAATGAAACTTGATATTTTTATAAAAAAATTACCTAGAAGAATAAGAAAATTTGTGCACTTACGAAAGAAATGAGAGTTGTCTACGTAAAATTCCATTCAACACCGAATTCCATTTTTCGAAAATTATATTTCGGTCAATAATTCAATTCTTCTCTCATCAACCTATCCATTAAACCCTACCCAATGACATCTGCACATGTTGTCAAAGATCTAGTAGAAGTAGACGGTACGAGTTAGATGGAGGATTCGTCTCTTTACCGGAAGTTGACAATTTGGATACGAATTAAGTGGAGGCATTGCTTTCTCATCTGAGAGGAAACTCGTCAAGATATGTATGCACATAGTGACCACTGCCACATTAACATGAAGTATACAACTTTGCCAGCCCTTTCAAAGCACCGTTCGTATTCTTCTCCCATCCTTAATACATTATCTGTCCCTTCTTTACGGCATTGCATAGCAAATGACACGGACATCTCTGTGTTCTTGAATATCATTTTCGAGGGGGTGCACCTTCTGGACTCAATGATATAGTAAACTAGGATGTACCCAGCACTTCGCGGGAGTTGATATGATTTTAAAAAAAACAAGTTTTATTATTTCCTTTTAAATATTAAAAAATTACATGTTATGGAAAGATTTAATTTATATTTTTTGCGGAAAAAATAAATGATCTGTATTTATGCTATGAATGGAACAAGTTCATATAAGACAATTGCAGATAACAACCACCATTAAAGTATAAAAGGAATACTTGATTTCTACAATTATATTGTAAGAAAATCTTATTCAACTAACATAATTATACAGCTACGTTGAGTCAGTTTAAAATTGACTTAAATTTTAACTGGTGTCTTCTTGCAATGAATATGTGAATAAGTTAATAAGAAATCATATGATAAATAATAGAAGTAAAAAATATATCTATAGAAATTATTTATACTTTTTCCTTACAATTGATGTATATCAAAATTTAGTTGATTTAATCAGAAGCAAATGATAACATAATAAATAAAAAAGATAGGAAAATGATTGCAAAAAAGAGAGATTGTCTTCTTGCCATTGATACCACATCCCTGTGATAAATAAAACTTTGAAGATTAGTATAAATATATTTATATGTAGATATTTCATAATTTAATCTTAAAAAAATCATTGTTTTCTACATATAATATGAAAGGATACTTAATTGTGAATTATCTAAGATTTGAAGTGGATGAACAAACATTTTTTTGGCGGAAGTGGATGAACAAACATACTGTAAAGCGGTCAATCAAAGTTGAATCCTAAAAAAAGGTGAAAATAGAAAAATAAAGTATAGAAATGTGAAAAAAAATATAATCTAGTATAAAAACTTTTCAAATGGAATATCATACTCATGCATCGAATCCATGCTAGCTCAGGTATAACTATGTTTATGAAGAACTCAGAGGCTAATATTAAACAAACAAAGGTTCTTTCTGTAGAAGAGTGATGAATCTCGTATTCATCATGCTAAAAGCCACTTATTAAAATCCCTGCTTAAACAAGCCAATAAAAATATCCTCTAATTCTTTGTTTTTATCATGTATTATATTGTGTATAATTTACCATTTAATTATTGTAGTTAATTTCCTCTAATTTTCTTTTAATTATTTTAGCCTCAAAACCCCCTAAAAATTAGGTTGATAACTTGTCTATAAATCACTGACCCTTAAGAAGATAAAAAATACAAAAAAATCTCAAAACCACAAACTTGGTGTTTTTATCCCCTTAAAATACCCCCCAAAAATAGCTTTTGTACAGATGAGCTCTTTTGGCTTTTTGACCAACATGAAACTTGTAGATCTCATCGAGACGAGCAACTTTCATGTTTTGACTTTTTCCAAATTCGGCTTCTAACTATTTCTTTTCTAATTTTCTTTGTCATTTATTCTGAATTTTCTCATTGGGCCACGTGGCGCCCTCTGGGCCGCCCACGTGGCCCGCTCCTCTTCACGCCACCCGGCAGCCTCCTGGGACGTTGGATCCTCTTAACCCGCCTCCATCTCAACCGTTGAGCCCCTCTCCTTCGCCCACCGTTGGATCTGACTCCCAGATCAGATCTGAGCCATCCTTAAGCGCCTAAATCTCAGCCGCTCGTTCTCCTTCTCATCCAACGGTCGACAACGATCCACGTCAACCCTTCGCCCCTTGCCCTTGGATGGATCCCGCTCTTCATCTGAAACACTCATCAGCGCTCAGCCCCCCACCGCTGGATCTAATCCTAAGATCTAATTGCGCCCCTCCATCAACGCTATCACCAGAGCCGTTGGATCTCTGGATCCAACGGCGACCGGTCATCGTCTTCCTCCAGTCCAGGCGTTACGACTCGCCGACCCCCACCCCCCTTCCTATTTTGGAAGGCCACTCCGGTCGTCCCGCTCCTAACGGTTGCCCCACGTCGCCCTTCCCTCCGCCTTCTTCGCGCGACCATCAACACCCCTCGGTCGTTACCCATAGCCATTAAACCTCCGCCCAAAAACGCCTCTCCACCACCATAACCTCCGACTGCCTCCGCCTATTTAACCCACCCTACGTCCACCTGAGCCATTATCCACCATTTCACGGAGGTCCTCCCTAGCTTCCTCCGCCCTCCGGTGACAACGGAGGGCGGAATTGTCAAGGCGATCATGGCAGCGTCTCCAGGTGTGATCCGTGGCCTCCGGCCACGTTGCGGCAGCCTCTGGTGAGCCGTCGAGCACCGAGGATCGGCCGAACCCGCCGTGCGAAGACCCCTGAGCTCATCGGAGCTCAAACCCAGGCCGATTCAACCGCCAGCTCCTCGCTCCGGCGAGGAGATTTTTATCTTTATTTTTCATTGGTTTTCTTCGATTTACTCCACCGTCTACATTCACCGCCACCTTCATTTGATCGCACCATCAGCTTCGCCAAACCACCAGCACCCTCGCACACCCATCTCCTTCCTCCAGAACCCCCTCGCGCCCCGACTCCACTCCTCCGTCCCCACGGCGGAGGACTCGCCTGAGCCATCATCTTCTCCACCTCCGTCGGCTCCCATTTCACCTCCCGCACTTCACAAAACACGTCCGCACGCTTCGGCTATCACTGACCCCTGCAAGTATCTTCAATAGCCGAAACGCATGTCGGAGCATCTTCACGCTTCCCTCCTCCGACGATAGTCCTTCGCCGTGCAGCTCCAGACATCTGCGGAGCTCCGCGCCTGCTCAGAGATCTTCGCCGGAGGCCCAGCTAGCTCCACCGACCTTCAGACGACCCATTGAGCGACGGCGGAGCCAAGGGCGGGTCGCCGGAGCCCCGCCTCCTCCAGTGGCCCGCGATGAAGAAGAAGCTACAGGTGCTGTTCGATTCAACTGAATCGAACAGCTGTGACGATGCCACGTCGACGCCCGAGCCTCGCTCCCAACCTAAAGGCTCGGGTCTTCCATGCCTCACGTCGTACCATCAGATGCGTCCACGTGGCCCGAGCCTCAGCCAGCCACCCGAGCCTGGGTCCCATGTGCACTGCACGAGATTCCTGGGTTATTTGCAATGAAGACCCTGGCAGAAATGGAAATTGCAAATAGGTCCTCCAGGCGCGTGCCTCACGTGCGCGCCTGGGGTTATTTACAGGGAGGCCCTTCATACTTTCTGAATTTACACAAAGGTCCCTGCGCGCAATGGGAAAATTGCAAAGGACCCCCAGGCAGTTTTTCATATTTGCATTTAGGTCCCTCCAGGGACCTAAATGCTATATTTATCCCTTTATTTTATTGCATTTTTATTACAATTATGCCCTTGCACTGTTTTTATCATAACTTGAGCATCGTAGGTCCAAATTGCATGATTTTAGTGTCGTTTTGATCCTTATTTTGTCCTCTACATTCTATCATACTTATTTGTTCCATTTGACACTGTTTTAAGTTAAGTGATTTTTTATGTGAAAAATGGGACCATGCTCTACTCGTCTTGCTTGATTTGATGACAGATTTTTAATGATGTGTTCAAATTGACTCTAATTTCATTCTCTATTGTGTTGTTCATATTTTAGGGTATAATTCTGATACCTTATTCATCATGCATATTCTTTTGCATTATTTGCCCATACATCACTTTAACTTGCATAAAAACAAAACAAAAAATGCATACAGCATAGCATCGCTTTGTATTTTGTATAAATTTCATATGGACCTGAAATTGAGATTAAATCACATTGAGCTTCTTGAATCAGAATTCAATACACACTTTAGGCTGCCGTGTCCCTGTGTTCGACCTTGGTAGACTTGCCAAGCATAAATATTCCACAGCATTCAAAGTCTGTGGTTTTTGCTGAACCGAATTCGTCTCCTGTACTACGACATAATTCCACATTATTATAGAAGCGAATTTGACGTTCATCAAAGAGTTAGTGTGAAAAATTATAGTATAAAATTAATATTTATTAAGTTAAAACAAAGCGAATAATTATACCTTTGAAGTTTTATACAATTATCGTCGAGAAGATAATAATTGTTGGATTATCTATATGAAGAACCATATCTTTTGGAAATTTAGCAATAATTTTCCCCATATTGTGAACAAGAGTTTCTTTATATTGTTCACAATTAGATTTAGAATAGTCAATCCACAATAATTTTTTAAATTATAGTATAAAATTAATATTTATTAAGTTAAAACAAAGCGAAAAATTATACCTCTGAAGTTTTATACAATCATCGTTGAGAAGATAATAATTGTTGGATTATCTATATGAAGAACCATATCTTTTGGAAATTTAGCAATAATTTCCCCCATATTGTGAACAAGAGTTTCTTTATATGTTCACAATTAGATTTAGAATAGTCAATCCACAATAATTTTTTAAATTTTAATAGTATCTACATATAATACTAACTAAAATGGACATAAAATCTTAAACCTAAGATCTTCAATTTCTACGTTTTTTTCATGTGTTTATCTTCTATTTTTGGATTATCTATACGAAGAACCATGTCTCTTGGAAATTCAGCAATAATTACCCCCATATTGTGATCTAGAATTTTTGTTGTTGTTCAAAACTAGATTTAGAATAGTCAATCCACAATATTGTTTTTTTAAATTTTAATAGTATCTACTAAAATATTAATTGAAATAAACATAAAAATTTAAACCTAAGATCTTCAATTTCTATGTTTTTCCATGTGTTTGTCTTCTATTTTTGTATTATCTATATGAAGAAGTATATCTTTGTAAATTCAACAACAATTTCCCCCATATTGTGATCAAGAATTTGTTCTTGTTGTTCACAATTAGAATTAGAATAGCCAATCCATAATATTATTTTTAAAATATTAATATTATCTATGTATAATATTGATTGAAATAGACATAAAAAATTTAAACCTGAGATCTACCATTTCTACATTTTTTCATGTGTTTGTCTTCTATTTTTGGATTATCTATATGAAGAACCATATCTTTAAAAAATTCAGCAACAATGTCCACCATATTGTGATCAAGAATTTCTTTTTGTTGTTCACAATTAGATTTAGAATAGTCAATCCACAATATTATTTTTCAAATTTTTATAGTATCTACGTATAATATTAACTGAAATAGATATAAAAATTTAAACCTAAGATCTTCAATTTCTACGTTTTGTCATGTGTTTCTCTTCTATTTTTGAAATATATATATATATGAAGAACCATATCTTTTGAAAATTTAGCAACAATTTTCACCATATTTTGATAAAGAATTTCTTCTTATTGTTCACAATTAGATTAAGAAAAGTCAATCCATAATATTGTATTTAAAATTTTATTAGTATCTATGTATAATATTAACCGAAATAGACATAAAATTTTAAACTTTAGATCTTCAATTTCTACATTTTTTTCATGTGTTTGTCTTCTGTTTTTGGATTATCTATATGAATAACCATATCTTTTGAAAACTCAGCAACACTTTTCCCCATATTGTGATCAAGAATTTCTTCTTGTTGTTCACAATTAGATTTAGAATAGTCAATCCACAATATTATTTTTAATTTTAATATTATCTACATATAATATTAACTGAAATATACATAAAAATATAAACTTAAGATCTTCAATTTCTACATTTTTTTCATGTGTTTGCCTTCTATTTTTGGATTATCTATACGAAGGAGCGTATCTTTTGAAAATTCAGCAACAATTTTATCATATTGTGATCAAGAATATCTTTGTGTTGTTCACAATTAGATTTAAAATAGTCAATCCACAATATTGTTTTTTAAATTTTAATAGTATCTACGTAAAATATTTACTGAAATAGCCATAAAAATTCCATCCTAAGATCTTCAATTTCTACGTTTTTTCATGTGTTTGTCTTCTATTTTTGGATTATTTATATGAAGAACTATATCTTTTGAAAATTCAGCACGAATTTCCCCCATATTGTGATCAAAAAATTCTTCTTGTTGTTCAAAATTAGATTTAGAATAGTGAATACACAATATTATTTTTTAGATTTTAATAGTATCTGAGTATAATATTAACTGAAATAGACATAAAAATTTAAACCTAAGATCTTCAATTTCTACATTTTTTCATGTGTTTGTCTTCTATTATCGGATTATCTATGTGAAGAACAATATGTATTGAAAATTTGGCAACCATTTTCCCCACATTGTGATCAAGAGTTTCTTCTTGTAGTTTACAATTAAATTTAGAATAATCAGTCCACAATATTATTTTTAAAATTTTATAGTATCTACGTATAATATTAACTGATATGGACATAAAATTTTAAACCTATGATCTTCAATTTCTTCATTTTTTTCATGTGTTTGTCTTCTATTTTTGAATTATCTGTACGAGGAACCATACCTTTTGAAAATTCAACAACAATTTCTCCCATATGTGATTAAGAATTTTTTCCTTATTGTTCACAATTAGATTTAGAATAGTCAATTCACAATATTATTTTTAAAATTTTAGTATCTACGTAAAATATTTACTGAAATAGATATAAAAATTTTAACCTAAGATCTTTAATTTCTACATCTTTTCGTGTGTTTGTCTTCTATTTTTGGATTATCTAATGAAGAACCATATCTTTTGAAAATTCAGCAATAAATTGTGATCAAGAAATTCTTCTTGTTGTTCATAATTAGATTTAGAATAATCAATCCACAACAATATTTTTAAAATTTTAATGGTATATGCGTATAATATTAATTGAACTAGACATAAAAATTTAAACACAAGATCTTCAATTTCGACATTTTTTCATATGTTTGTCTTCTATTTTTGGATTATCTATATGAATAATTATATCTTTTGAAAATTCAACAGCAATCTCCTCCATATTGTTATCAAGAATTTCTTCTTGTTGTTAAGAATTAGATTTAGAATAGTCAAACTGCGATATTGTTTTTAAAATTTTAATAGTATCTGCGTTTAATATTAATTAAAATAGACATAAAAAATTAAACCTAAGATCTTTAATTTATACGTTTGCTTCTTGTGTTTGTCTTCTATTTTTGGATTATCTATATGAAGAACCATATCATTTGAAAATTCAGCAACAATTTTCCGGATATTGTGATCAAGAATTTCGTCTTGTTCTTCACAATTAGATTTAGAATAGTCAATCCACAATATTGTATTTTAAGATTTTAATGGTATCTACGTATAATATTTACTACAATAAACATAAAAATTCAAACCAATGATCTTGAATTTCTACGTTTTTTTTCATGTGTTTGTCTTCTTTTTTTGGATTGTCTATATGAAGTACCATATCTTTTGAAAATTCAACAACAATTTCACCCATATTGAACCATCTTCTTAACACCAGGATCGACTTTCGGGGACAACTAGACTTTCAAATATGTCGTAGGACGGGGCGTGGAATGGTTGATTCAGTGTCCGCCTCGTGGATTGAGAAGGCAAGGTCAGAATAGCCAGCTAGTGCACGAAGATGATGTTCTTTTTTAAAGAAGGGGAAGGCGGAAGCCAATGTGAAGATTTTGAAATTGGGAAATCAGGGAAAGAACTCAGTATATATTTGGAAAAGGCAGATATATAAATGATGTAACATAGCCGTTTCTTGTGGGACAGAGTCAGGGCCTTTCTCACCTCCTACGAGTCGTCCGGCGGAAAACAGTTTCAGAATGGTGGCGCCGACTGGGAAGTTCGATGCTGTGTGACTGGGTTATATGCTTTGCTTATCGCACCCTCAATCCGCCAGTTCACGCTCCATTTCGGAACTTGAACTATATATTCGGGAGCTGGAACTTCCGCGGTAGTCAATTGGCTTCTCCCAAGAGGTCTAATTGAATTTAGCAGGACTGGAAGGATTCCCGCAGTTCCTGGGTGGCACTAATTCAGCCTGGGTGGCATGGAGCAGTTGGACCTTAGACATGAAGCACCTGACACTTGCTTGTTTGGGTGGAAATGAGGTAGTGGGCCACCTTTCGTGGCTAGATCATCAAGAAAGAAGATCCCTCATACCATCGCACGTCGAAAGGATTCTTCACCTGGCTCCCTTCTATTCTAGGCTTGCGCATCTCTCTCCTTTCTCACTCTCGCTCACCTGCATCTACTTTTTGGCTATATATAACGCTCACTCTTTCTCTTTTTTGATAGGCGGCACCCAGGACTTGATGGTGGGTCCTGGCTCGCGTTGAACTAGTCATTCTGGGAAAATCTTGGGAGTCAACTAGATATTCGGGGGGTGAAAATGCTACTTCTGATGTGATCAAGAATGTCTTCTTGTTGTTTACAATTAATTTAGACTATTCTGTCCACAGTATTGTTTTTATCTACGTATAATACTAATTGAAATAGACATAAAAAGTTAAACCTAAGATCTTCAATTTCTACTTTTTTCATGTGCTTGTCTTCTATTTTTGTATTATCTATATATGAAGAATCATATCTTTTGAAAATTCAGCAACAATTTCCCCCATATTTTGTTCAAGAATTTCTTCTTGTTATTTAAAATTAGATTGAATAGTCAATCCACAATATTGTTTTTAAAAATTTTATGGTATCTACGTATAATATTAACTGAAATAGACATAAAAATGTAAACCTAAGATCTTCAATTTTTATATTTTTTCATGTGTTTGTCTTCTATTTTGTAGTATCTATATGAAGAACCATATCTTTTGAAAATTCAGCAAAAATTTCCCTCATATTGTGATCAAGAATTTCTACTTTTTGTTCACAATTAGATTTAAAATAGTCAATCCACAGTATTATTTTTAAATCTTTTTATGGTATCTACAGACATAAAAATTTAAACCTAAGATCTTCAATTTCTACGTTTTTTCATGTGTTTGTATTTTATTTTTGGATTATCTATATGAATAACCAAATATTTGAAAATTCTGCAATAATATCCCCCATGTTATGGTCAAGAATTTCTTCTTCTTACTGTGAATTAGATTTAGAATAGTCAATCCACAATATTTTTTATAATAGTATCTATGCATACTATTAACTAAATAGACATACAATTTAAACCTAACATCTTCAATTTCTACATTTTTTGCAAGTGTTTGTCTTCTATGTTTTTATTATCTATACGAAGAACTATATCTTTTAAAAATTCAGCAACAATTTTCTCCATATTGTGATCAAGAAATTCTTCTTGTTTTTTACAATTAGATTTAGAATAGTCAATCCACAATATTATTTTTAAAATTTTAATAGTATCTGCATATAATATTAACTGAAATAGACATAAAAATTTAAACATAAGATCTTCAATTTCTACATTTTTTCATGTGTTTGTCTTCTATTTATGAATATGTATGAATTATTTGTGATACTTAATGAAATAATATCCTATAAATATTTGGAATATTTATAAAAAAAGTATAATGGTGCTTTAAAATTTAATTTCACATTATAATGTAATTCTACACACCGATTAAGTGGATTTATCTAAAATTTGAGCTTCGGGATTATCAAAACCAACAAAAAACTTATATCTCGGATAAAATAACATAATTTACATGCTAATATTTAGTGGACTTCTGGAATTTTAAGGAGTTTTAGTTAATTTTTATGCATTTTAAAAGTTTGTATGTGATTTTATGATGGACTTTTGATTTAGTAAAAATATAAGATCATATTTATTTTTCAAACAAACATTAATACTGTGTATAGTACAATATTAGGTGATTCGAGATATTTTTATTAGAATTTTATAATTTGCAGTTGAATTAATACAAATTTGTTAAGGTATAAATAAAATCCCTTTAAATTAACTTACTTTTAGTTTGTGAGATAGTTATAAATTTAGAAAGAGAGATGGAGATAAAGAGTAGAGAGGAAAGAGGAAAGTCACGAGACAGAAAGGGTTTTTGTATAGTTATAAATTTAGAAAGAGAGAGAGATAAAGAGGAGAGAGGAAAAAGAAGAAGAGTGGGAGATAAAGACACGAGAGAGATGATTTTCTACTGTTATAAATTTAGAGAGGGAAAGCTAAAAGGAGATAGGAACAAGAAAGACGTGAAAGAGAAAAGACATGAGAGAGGGAAGATTTTGTATTGTTATAAATTTAGAAAGAGAGAGGGAGATAAAGAGGAAAGAGGAAAGAGAAGAGACAGATGGGTGAGAGAAAAGAGAGCAATTTCCATGCCGCGCAAATGCACTGTCAGGGCATCAGAATATATTTTTTCCTGTTCAAGGCATCGATCGGCAAACTGTTCGTCGATCTACGAACGGTTCGCTGATCGAGAACTCCTCTCTTTCCATGTACAGAAGACGACGTTATTAATAAAAAGCAATCGACGAATAGTTCTCCATTTTGCACCAGAATCCGCCTACGTGCATCTACTTATATGTTAACATCTACTTGTATTAAAATTTTCATTATTAAATACATATGTTTTAACAATATTATTTAGCATATAAATTAAGCATAATTTTTTTAATATTTAAATAATAATGTATATTTTAAATTTATTTATACTATATGTTCAATATAATTTTGTAAATTGACCATTATACTATGGTACCATGTAATGTATATTTTAGTATAGTGTCGCATATTTCTTCATTATTAATCCTATAATACAATTGTGCATATTTTATGATTGAAATTAAAAGTAGATAAGATAAATAAATTTTCATGATATATAGAGAACATCATCAATATAATTAAACAGACAACATCATAAATATAATTAAACAAACAACAACATATAATTAAACAACTTAACGTCACATCAGAATACTTCTAAACATTATAGCAAACTTTAACTAAATTGCAATGCACTCATGGCCTCGATCGGAGTCGCTCCCTATATAGTACATTCAGACAGGCATATTTTAGTGTAATTGTGTAATGTAAATCCGTTAATTCATCGTAGAGATCTTCCTCCTCATCGTGTATATGTGTATGCGAAGAAGACTAGCTCTGCGAGCTCTCGATAATAGCAGGGGGCACTGATTGTAGTGAGTAGCCAGTGAAAGGAGAGTCTGTTGATTGCAACCGCCAATTCAGTGATTGCTCCTCCTCCGAGGGGTACTCCGTAGGGGCCTCAGATAGTCTATACAGGTCAGGTGACTGCGGTACAATGTCTGGAGCCTGTGGGGTTGCACTAAGGGTTGTTGCGGTGATTGTGGAGGAGCGATTGCAGCACAATGGGATCCATCAAAAGTGGATGGTAGATGAACTGCCAAGAATCAATTGTATGGGAGTGGGCGCACCGACCTGTGAGCTGTAAAACGAGTTTTTTTCATAACCTGCACGAATATAATTACAATTGAAGTGATTTAAAATGAAATTATCTTAAGATCGTTAATAACAACAAACAACAACCAATGATAATATTAACTACTTTAGTATAAATTTTACAACTAAGCAGGTGATAAGAGCAAGTGATGAATATAACATCACATTAATGCTAATATTGTCATTACATTCAAGAGCAAAATTTCACCGATGATACATTTGCACATTAGTCAAATATTTATCGTGTCGTGCAGATTATTCCCGATAATCTAGCCATAGGACCTCTACTACCTCCATGGGAGGTATTCCTACTCTCCACACTTGGCTCTCGTGGTCGTTCTCTTACAGAAGTGGATCTATCAAGTTGTGGAGGTTGTTGTTGCGGTCGTTGCTGCTCATGCCGAGGAGCATGTTATTGTTGATGGAGATACATCGGATTCAGCTGAGGTGGACGAGGTATAGTATGGAATGGAGGTACACGATATTGATCCACATAGTATGAAAAACAATGCCGGACTGAGGAGGAACGATATCGCTGTTTAAATACTCTGTGAATGTCTGTGTGGGGGGCTAGGCCTCAAAAGTCAGCAGCCTGTGAAGGTCGAGTAAGTTATGTCTCTATAAATTCATACACCACTGCAGGACTTGTCTGAGATGGTCCTACCTCGACATCATGAGTACCGGCAGTATACTATTGCTGAGAAGGAAAATCAGTTGTGATGCATCTAGCAGCCTCGTAAGTGGTTGAGAAGAAAGGGACTTCCGATGGCTCACTCGAATAAGAGTACCACAGATGGCATTGTGTCATTGGATCCATCAACCCAAAGTTATGCAATGCTGAGTCCAGTAAACTAATCACATTCTGGAACTTTGAGTTGCATTCATAATCCTTAAGAATCCCACGAGCTTCATATACACTTTGTACTTGTGATAATTCAAACCATCGCATAGTTTTTCTAAATTTCACAAACCTAACGAATCAATGACTGGAAATTTAGCAAGTAACTAGGTCTAAATATGGGAGCATAAGACTCATAACATCTCTTCAATTTTCCAATGAACATTCGTTTAGTTGTTGGTAAAATTGGGCGAGAACTGCAACCCCCCAAGCCAGCAGGCCAGATTCTTTCAAGTTCTCAAATAAATGTAGTATCGCAATGATACTTTGTCACATGTTGAATCCAGAAAAAATGCTTCTCTTATCTGGTATAAAATGAATGCTCGAACTACTCTCACCATACGATTCATATCTTCATCCAAAAGATTCACATCTGTAAGAATATTTTTATTGATCCATGTAAGCTTCAAACGTCCGTTCAATAAGTTCTCCCATGTGCTAGTGCTCGGATTTACACCAAGCATTTGTTCACAAAAGTTTGCCCATTGAAAAAGTGAGGGGTACTCTAGGCCTGTTACGGGGGCTCATTTAACATGAAGTCTTGTTAAAATGGACACGCCTTTTAATTTACGATAATTTCACCTATTTCATCCATACTATTTCGTTTCCTTACAGATTGTGGGTGACCAGGTCCTATTGGCCTATTAGGTGGAATCAAAATAGATCTAGGGATATTCGTCGATCAAAAACGACGATCGAGAATCGGGGAGAATTCAGCCATGTATGTCGCACGAAATGCAACAGATGTATAGAACCAAGAGCAGATTTTTACATGTTCAATACCAACATTACTAGACCTACAAACAACAATAACATGTGAGCAAGTGATATGCATGCACTGCATGAACATACAAGTGCGCTCAGAATATGTTCCGTTGAAAATGACCCTGTAATTTCCTTCACGACGCCTCACCTTGAATATTGTCTAAGAAAATTTCTGAGCATCGTGGGTACGAGCTATCGCAATATTTTCTTCGACAATTTGATTATATCTCAGATTAAGTCAGAAGTTGTCCTCTGATCATGTCTGTGATGGGCCACAAAATACGTATTCAATCGATAGAAGATGCCTAGAATCATCGTCGATATGGGAAAACCTCGCATGCCTTTCAAGACATGGTTGAAGCATTCAAACAGATTTACCGCACTATTCACATAACAACGTCCTTCGTCATAACTTCCCAATATATGTGATCCTTGTCTTCTTGATGAATAATTCAATCATAGGCCTTCGGAGCTGCAGAACGAATTTGTTCCATAATCCTATTATGGTACTGCATGTTGGTGACCGCACCCGCGCTATAAAATTTTCTCATCGACCATTTATAATGGCCAGCTCGATGCATGTTCGCTTGCATGTGTCGCAGACAAAATCGATGATAGTGCTCATGTTCTGCTGGAAAAGTACTTGTGTAACAATTTCTTCAGACCTGTGATTCGATCACTTAAAAAGTATATCCCCTCATGATAGACTAAATATGCTAATTTGTGCAGGAAGAAATCCAAGGCATTTATATTCTCTTTTTTAACCACCACGAAAGCAACCAGAAACATGTGTCCATTTCCATCGATAGATGTAGCTACTAGCAGGTGGCCTTTGAATTTCCCATGCAAGTGAGTTGAATCAATACTCAAAACCAGATGGGTAAGATGGTATCATGCGGCTCGCTCAGAAATGGTATCTCATCAGCATATGTGTTTGTTATCCAATCATCATGGAAGAAATCAGGCAGCGGCAACATTGGATCCAATGTAACAGGACAATTAACGGTAGGATCAAAAATAGGTTCATTGTTGATTGAACCGAAATGTGATCCTTTCCCATGGATGTCCTCGCAGTCAACATTCAAATCAGGGATAACATCATCATCCTCAATGCTAGTACCTTCATCATCGTCGATTTTGTCATCATTATCATCATCCTCCCCAGGCACATGTTGCTCCTCCTGTCCTCTTAGAGATGATTATACGATATCGCATGCATTCAACCGAGGATTTTCTATTTCAACATCTTCCACCATCAATTGCATCATCCCAAGAGAATGTGCAATGGTTAATAACAAGTTAGTTATCTGATTATCTGAAACAACAACTGGACAGAATGTGTTGATGTTCAACGGTCATATGCACATCACGCATACATTATATTCACCTTGGTTGTAACCAGTTAGGGCACGTATCATCAAGACGAGATCTTCAAAGGTGTTAGATAAGGGGAGACATATCATCTGACTTCTACCCCTTTGTCGCTGACACTCTTATTTTCAATGATAATTCTTCCAATCCAGAAGTCATACAAGGCAGCTAGGTTGGCCATATTCTATGAAAGAGGGAAGTCAATTTTTAATCTCATCAAATATTCAATGCTTATACGCGTATACATGAAAGACTTCCATACTAGAATGCTACTGTTAAAACGGAGATGGAAGTTGACCATTAAACTCAATTTTTTATACATGAGGTGCATTTCCTATTCTAAAGAAACAACTTTGGAGTGCTTAACTTGAGGATGGTCGAGCAATACGGTTCATGAGTTTGAGAGTGAGGGTGACCTAGTAGAATATATAATTATTCGGTCAATATTTACCAAAAAGAATATTCAGCTATTGGATGTTGAATTTTTTAAAGATTCTCATTAATCTTGATATTATAACAAATGTCAAGAAGAATAAAGTTCCCATATACGATAACTAAACTAATAAAATGATTGGAGCGATTTATTTTATGACTAAGGTATTTTAATAAAGAATAAATTATTGTTTGATTACATTATTGTATGCTAATAACAAATGGACCTAATAGCAACAAGAATATTTCTCATTATTTATTTATTTTGACAACATTATTCTACACTAATAAAATGATTGGAGTTGTTCAAGATTATTTGTGTAGACTACATTAATCTAAGAAGAGAAATAATAAGAATAAAGTTATGATTGAGTATATTAATCTATGCTAATAACAAATGGACCTAACAGCAACAAGAATAATTCTCACTATTTGTGTAGTAACTATATTAATCTACGCTAATAACATGATTGGAGCAGTTCAAAGTTATTTATGTACTGACTACATTAATGTACGAAAAGAAATGACAAGAATAACATTATGATTGATTGCATTATTCTATCTAATAACTAATGGACCTAATAGCAAATGAAATAAATATAACTAAAATGTAAAATAGAAATTTATACCTCTAAAATGGGAAGAAATGCAATAAAGTGGGGAGGAGATCATTCGCGTTTGAGAGAAGGAGATCGAGTGAAGTGTAAAGATAAATGAGGCTCAAGAAAAAGAGGAAGAGACGGAAGGGGGGGGGGGGGGTGGGGGGAGAACGGGATGGAGTTACGAAGGCGAGTGAAAATGGAAGGGGGGATAATGGAGAGGTGGGCAACAAGTGGGCCATCCACGCGTCAAAAATCTGGCTAATGGATACATATATGAACCTTCCCATACATATAGATTTAATCTTATCTATACAATTTTGATTCTATTATTTTTCTCTAATTTGCATCCATTTCATACCGGTATTCATTTTTAATGATTCGGCAATATGTTTTCCATATTCACCGATATTTGTATCCGCATCCAATTCTATATCTTTAAAATAGATAAGAATAATATAACATATATATTGATATTTGTATCTAAGCATTTACCTTTGTGTGAATCAATTGATAGTAGAAACTTCCAACTGGATACTCGTGGATACCTGTCGGATTTTTTTGTATGGAGCACGGGTCATGACATTGCGGATACCGGACCCATCATTTTCAAACAGGTACCCAATGATTTAGGGTCAAAATGAACGGGTCGGGTTGGATACCCATTGACTCGGATATTTTTGAACACCCCTACTAAAAACCCTGCTTTGAAATAGGTATATAGATATAGGTATTCTGGTTGCGTTGGCTTCACTACTCATGCCTATCAAGCTACTCAAAGACACACTGTTGTAATACGTATCCCGCGATCATGAAGTGGACTTGATATATTTTTTTGACCCACGCCAGACACACTGTTGTAATACGTATCCCGCGATCATGAAGTGGACTTGATATATTTTTTTGACCCACGCCGACTGGGTCGAGTGGATGTCTGATGTAGTACAATCGGTGTTGTACTCGAGCGGACCGTCCAATGGGTCCAACTCTCATAGGGGGCCGACCATCCCCGGCCCCCTATGAGGATGTTCCCTCACTATCGGACAGTACGCTCGAGTACAGCTCTGTCCGCTCGAGTACAGCTCCGGTTGTACTGCAATAGACAGTCCAGCCTCCTGTTTGGGCTCTTTGTTCGTGATAGCTTAGCTGATTTGTTTTCCTAGTCTGCTCTTCACCCGTGCAGGATCTCAACTCCTAACGATGCTTTGTAACTATTGATACTCTTTGCTTGCGTTTTTAGCAACGAACGGTCATTGATCTTTTTTTTAAAGAAAAGTGCACTCATGTACGACAGCACCATCATCTCCTCTAATCCACTACAGTGCTCACCTCCAACAGCTCCTCATCTCTTGCATAGTTCAAGAAAGTGAACGACCACTAGTGGTCAAATAGTTCTCTATTTTCTCTTTGATAAAACTCCATACTAATGCTCGCTTACACTCTCTTGAAGTCCAGGGGTTTCAACCAAATCAACTTCAAGAAGAACGACAAGGAAACAGTCCAAAAACCATACGAGACTTACGTTAACCTTCCTCATCACACAACTAACCCAAACATAGTCCCGAAGCTCTCAGTCCTATACCATCTCCTTCCCTTTCTCTTCGAACAAATCAACAGGAACCACATCTCCATCCAGATCAAGCATCTCCGATCGTCAGCTGCGTCTCTTTCGAGTTTCTCAATCAGACAATGATACGACCAGCCTCCGTCAAATCTTCTCTACAACAAAATAAGCATCAACTATTGTAGTTACAAAATTCAGACATTGGTATACATGGCACGCATATTTTATACAAAAGATCGTATTTTCCCCTCCATTTTTCAAAACAGGAACCTCCGGATTCTCCCTCTGCTCCCGCCAAGAACATAGGAGGAGGAGGCCTTGGTGACCAGCAAGCCAACTCCCAGGCACATCACCCATAAGCCCACATCCACCGCCCACCTCACACCCTCCACCTCCACCTCACTCTCCGCTTCCTCCTCCTCCTCCTCCTCCTCAACGTCCCACCCGTCCTCGCAGACGCAACACGCACACTCCTCCTCCGGTATCCCCTCCAACTTCGCGCAAAATCCGGCCTCTTTCCTCCTCTTCCTCCGCAGCTCCACCTCCTTCTCCGCCACCTCACCCCTTTCCCCAACCACCTTCACACCCAGCGTCCGCGCCCCAACCTCCCCAGCATGGAGCTCCACTTCCCACCCCGCCTTCCCCCGCCCGAGGGCCCCCGCCGCAGCCAGCTGCTCCCCCGCGTACGCCTCGAACCTCTGCCCCTCCACGGCACACACGCGGTCGGTGCTCACGTACACGACCTCGCCCGGGCGGGCCTCCGCCGACCGGAAGCGGTGAAGAGAGACGAGCGCCGGGGCACCCGGGCGGATCTTGGAGCCGTTGACCTCAAGGGGCGCCCGCGCGAGGGCGCTCGGGATGTAGACAAGGGTTAGGGTCTCCGGGAGAAGCGCGCGGGCGCAGCCGGAGGCGACAAGGCGGAGGTGGAAGGCGCGGATGCGGAGGGTCCGACGTTCCGGGGGGCGCCAGATCTGCGCGGCGCCGGCGTCGTCGGGATCAGTGCAGCGGCACATGACCGGATTCGGATTCCTCTGTCGAGTGATAGATTTGAGGTTGGCTTTTGAATGGAGGGAGTGGGAGTGTGGGGGTGTTTAAAATTGTGGAGATTGGGGTTGATGGGTCCAGTGGGGGAAACAGGTGGCCACCATATGGGGTTCGTGAATCCTGAATCAATGGGTGGGGGGAACGTGGTTTCACCGGTTTATGGTGGGCGGGGGAATGGGCGATTGCGCCGTGTGGTGGGTCTGTTGCCGCCAGGGATGATGTGGGCCTCCTCCTCTTTCTGCCCTTTTTCCATTCTTTTTGCAGTCTAAGCTTGAGTTTGCTGTTGGAACTAGGAAGTAATGTTTTAAAAATCGAATCGGATATTGAATCGATTAGTCGGTTTGGCTCAATTGGGTCGGACTGTTAGTTTAAATTGGTCGGATCGGTGATGATGTCAGTATGATATCATTATTCATGTGAACTCGAAAAAAATCAGATCAAGCTTAATTTACGGGTCCGACCGATCGAACCAATTTTTTGAACCAATAAAGCCTTATACATATATGTAAATATGTATTTATATATCAATGAAATAATTATTTAAAATGTCAAATCTTTCAATAGAATATCATGATTTTCTATTTCATGCAAAACTCTACAAAAGGCAGCTACATTTTCTAGCATTATATATGAATATAATATTGTAATAATTTATTTATAGTTGATTCTAGAAAATTACTTCAAGAATGTAGTGCCACAAATTATATTCCAAAAAAGAAAGAGAGATAGTTTAAATTACATAATTTAAGAAGGGCACGTACGATAAAAATCCTATTTTTCATTACTTAAATTTTTATTTTTTGAAAATATACTATACCATCAAAATCGGATCAACCCGGTTCAACTACTTTGGTCAACCTGATCCGACCACCGGTGGGATCCGATTGTTTATTTTCTTTTTTTTTTAAATTAATTACATAAAACTGGCTAAACTGACTGGGTCGGGATCGATTCCCAGTCCAACCGGTCCGACTGGTCGGTCTGATCTGATTTTTTAAACCCTGGTTGGAAGTTGCTCAGCATATTGTACACATGCCTAATAATAAAAGTTGTAGACTTAAAGTCACCGGTCATTTACATCGACCATATAATAGATATCAAAATATTGGTTCAAGAGGAATCGACATGAAGAAACGTTTTCCAAAAGGAGAAAACGTAATTTGCAATTTAAAAGTATTTAAAAATGACAATAAATAATATAATATTGACCTCTGAGAATGTAAAATCTTCCATTAGAATGGAATATTATAACTTGATGTCCGTTCTACTTGAGGCCACACCTCCCGACCAAGAAAACTATCAATGGACTCAAATTACCGCACCCTTACGATCCCCGGATACTTTACAAATCATTTTCACGTACATAATTTCACATTTGAAATACAAGAAAGTAGGAGAAAATGGTATAAAAGACGGAAACTAAAAATCTTTGGTTTATCATTCATCCGTGACACAAGACATTCATGTCAATAAAATGTATAAAAAAAGTTACTGATTGAAATGTCCATGCATCAATATATGATTATGTGTGAAACCTCACCACGGAAAACTCCATCCATGTGTGAAACTTCAACACGAGAAGGTCATGTGTAGAGACAACACAAAAGCACACGGAAACAGCGTCTGCGCATAGATCAGATATCTCAAGGAATTATCATATCAATCTCATTACCATCTTAAAGCTTTCAGATCTAGTCATAAACACATATTAGATCATAGGTTACCCATTTTACTTATGACCATCTTATTTTGATGTAACTTGTAGAGTTATGATTTTTTTTCAATTCATTAAGGATAAACCCTTTTCGATGAGCTAACTTAGAGTGATCATGGATTCTTTTAGAAGATCGTTGATTTAGTTGGTATTTGTGAAATTCACAATCTAACCAAGTTAATGCAGTCTTGGGTTCTACAGACCAGTACGATCACATGGACTTGACTGATCGATCAGAATGATCGATCGTGCAATCTCCATGGTTGATCACTCATCATTCATTTCCCATTTTACTTAAGTAATTATTCACATCATTTTGTACTAGTATGGTTTCCATATGTCTCTTAGTCACTGCAGGCTCACCGCATCAAGTTTTAACCATAAAATTTCCATTTGGGACCTATTTCATCTCTTTTATCAATTTAACATAATTATTTCATACATCTATATATATATTAATTTCTTGATTGGATATACTAATTTCATCATTTTCCACAGTCCCAGAATGATAGATCATCTCACTTTGTTGATCGATCAGTATTGATCGATCAACATTGGAACCATAATCGATTATTTTGGTCTCAAATGATCAATCAGCCAATGTAGTCTGATAGATCAAGCTTGATTGATCAACATATTCTATTGATCGAGACCTCGGACAGAATCGGAATTAGCTTCGTCGATGCCCCCACGAAATCGCTCTGATCATCGATCCGATTTTCCAACTTGTTCTTACTATTACACACATCACGAATATATAAAAGTCATCCACATGATACCACTAGATAATCGAGAATTTACGAAAACGCGATGTGGTGAAAATTGGTATTCGCCCAAAAACTCATAATTCCGTGATGAAAAATTACGTGAATCCTTAAGAAAGGCTTAAAATCATATATGCAGGGACGCTCCTCTGTGGCCTTCCTTCGTTCATGCAATCACGCGGGCACTACGACGATCCTCTATAATACTATTGGAAATGACGCCTTCATATCCACGATCAGCCATCGAAAATTTTCTCTGACGATAGAGCTTCGATAAAGGCTTTGATTGGTTTTGGCTAACCAAGCCACTTGGCCTGCCTTTATATACACTCGGGTCCATATTCGATTCTAGACCCAAAAGCTATAAACCTCCTTCAAGCATGTGTAACTCCCTCATGTGATATCTGATTTTTGATGTTCTTAGGCTCGTTAGAATGATCTCGTTGAGTACTACAGAATAGAGTACTGCCCGATTTAGATACTGGATTAGGTCAGAAATTTGAAGTTAGCGAAATTGGAAACTTGGGGGTCTCACACAAAGTATCAATCACTTACAAAATGAATATTTTGTAATTTTGGATTGAAAAAAAAATGATAAATATCAAAAAGAAAGCACCAAGATAAATATTAAATAAGAAATGCCAAATCACCATATCATATACCAACATCGATCAACTTCTAATAACATATTTGGGATCACTAAATCTTAGCAAATAAGATCTACGATGTGCAACAGCAAAAACAACCTAAAAAGTACCTCATTGTAGTGTCCATTGCAATAATATTTCGATTGTCGACGAGATTCATGAATTAATAAATGACAACATATTAATGTGAAGTTTAAACTACAAAAATGTCCGTAGAGGTGACTCGAAAAAGAAATCTACTGAAGTTTGCATAATTGTTGGCCTATGTTGGAACAAGCGCGATATTTTGTATGCTTGAAGGTTGACCTTGATTGAATTTCTCGTAGTGAAGGACCTATAATATTTTTAATATAAATATCTATATAGAAATAGTATTCTAAGATGAAGAGAGATTGATACAATATATAGATATTATCCACTGAAACTATCTACATGATGATGATGAGAATTATTTCTAGAGATTCGTCATGCAAAATATCTCCATCCATATGAAGGGCTTATAAATATCTTTTAAGAGGTCTCCATTGGAATAGAAAAGACACCTCTACACGAACACAATAGATAAGAGTCATCCTAAAATTTCACATTTTTCAAGTGTTTAAGTCTCTTGTCACTTCTTATAAACATTGTAAGCTCTCTTCCTCCATGAAGTAATTTTTATGAAAGTTTCAACATTTTGATGAAAAGTAGTTAATAGGTCTCAATATTTCCTTGTGTGTTTTATATACTGATGAGACTCGATCTCATCATGGTATCACATGTCAGATCAAGCTTAATTAGTATTTAAACTTACTAAGTTATCCTTAAATAAGAAATAATTATATATGGGTGTGTAGGTTTAATGGGGCTACCCCCAAGGGAGAGCCAAGATGGCTATCCCACCTTTATTTTTCTTATTTCTTAAGGAATTTTTTGAAAAAAACCTAGAATATTTAGATCATTGTATGACACCATGTTGTTATTCAAATTTTGACTCAATTCGAGACTCCTATCCCATCCATCGAGCTTGTTAAATTTTAACGGTTTCAAAATTACAGAAATTAATCCATTCTAGATGGACGATTTAGGAATGTATGTTTCACACGAAATTTGAATGGCAACATGTTGTCATCGAGCTGACTAAACTCTCCTAGGTGTTTTTAGATTATAGCATAAGAAATAATAAAAAACAAAGGTATGGTAGCCAAGTTAGCTCCCTTGGAGGTAGCCCTATTAAACTATATATATAAATAAAGGAGGGCCCTCCAACAGGACATGATCCTTCAATGTGTAAGGAAGGTCAACGATTATAGTCCTTAGATTCTAATCTAACTACACCTTGCCTAAAAGGATATTTTGGTCATCCTCTTTTGCATTGATTATACATACCATTAATATTCCAAATATTAAATTTAGTTAGATCTAATTTTGGTATTTTTTTCGCACTACCAAATTTAAATAGGGATATTTACATCCGTGACCCTGAGTAATTTCATAATTACCCCAGATACCTTCAGTAATCATGAATTACACTCAAGATCATGAATATTACTTAACTCTTAAACACATAACCATGTGTTAACTTCCATGCAATTTACCGTTAACTATGACGATATCTGTCAAGTATTTTACATTTTATACCCTTTATATTCCCATTATTTACAAGGGATTTTTACCCGGCAGACCCTATAAACTTTGCCAATCACCTCCACGACATTTGAAACAACCCAATTCCTCCCTCGACCCCGTAAACTTGCTAACTCTTACCCCATGAACCCTTCGGCTAATATATTTTAAGCATGTGGGGATTCTTGGAGTAATTTACAGGGTCGATGGGGTAATTACATTGTGCAAAAGGTCGTAGAGGTATTTTAAAATATTTATAGGGTATGCTTGGTAAAAATTCCTATTTACAAATGATACCACCCTCCCCTTCCTCCTGCAACCCCCCATCGGACGACTCCTCATATCCTTCATCCTCCATCACCCACCTCCTCTGATCGCATCATCCTCTTCTTCGTCCTTCGGCAACCAACTCCTCCTCCCCTTCCTCTCCCGTCAACATCCTCCAGAACCCATGCAAGCTCCCGTCGAAGCTCCCTGTGCAGGATCCCCTTGCAAGCTCCCGATGAAGCACCCCCTGCTCCCCCGCGCAATTGCCCGACGAAGCCCCCGTGCCTGCAATCCCGGACCCCCTCCCCCTGCCTCCATTGTGTACCTGCAATCCCCGAACCACTCCCTCCCTTCCCACCCACCCAGCGGTTGCGCCTGCAATCTTGAAACCCCTATCCCCTTGCATCCATCGCCTGCAACTACCCCCAGGCACGGTCACGCATGCAATCACCTCCCTCCCTCTGCCTCAATCGCCCGCAATCCCCGACCCCCTAAACCCCCATGCCTGCAATCCCCAAAACCCATCCCCCTTCCCTGGTCGCACCTGCAATCTTGGACCCTCTCTCCTTGCCTCCACATCTTGCAAGCTCCCCCCCCCCCCCCCCGCCCCCGGCCTGCAACCCGAAACCCACCCCCTCCCCTCTTCCCCGACCGCGCATGCAATCCCGGACCCTCTCCCCCTGCCTCCACCGCATGCAAGCCCCCACCACCCCCCCCCCCCCCCGCATGCACGGGACGTTCTTTTTTTCCACTTTTGGTTTAATTTTAGCCATTGGATCATGCTAGGTTAGATTAACTCAACGGTATGGTTGGGTTAATGGTGGAAACTAACGAAGGATTATGGATGTGAGATGGAGTAATTACTCAGAGTTTCTCATGTAATTCGTGATTATTGAGGGTATCTGGGGTAATTACGGAACTACTCAGGGTTATGAGTGTAAATATCCCATTTAAATAATATCTAATTTCGTGATGGGTGGCATTGTGTGAGGCAGATGTTTGTATCATGGCGTAAATTTTTGTAGAATTTATGATTCCTTTTGTATCGGTTGTATATTTTTTTGTAGAATCTGCGGTTCCTTCAAAATTCATCAGCCATTTGTAAAATTTGTATGGTTCTTTGTATAATACAATTCATATTAGCAATTAATACATGATTCTTTGTAATGATTGTATGGTTCTTTGTATAATAAAATTTGTATGATTCTTTGTAAAAATGCAGTAGTCATTCATGCTTAATCAATGTATAAAATAAAAACCAAATATGTATAATACACATCGAAAATGTATAATGTACATACAATATGTGTAATGCACATCAAATATGCAAGATATATAAAAAAATTATAATTTTCATTTACGACCAATTGATATGTAAAAATGCATATCAAATATGTATAATATACATCAAAATGTATAATACACATCAATATTGTATAGGGATATTTACACCCATAACCCTGAGTAGTTTCATAATTACTCTAGGAACCCTGTATAAGCACGAATTACACTCAGAACATTGAATAGTGCTTAACTCTTACATTCATAACCTCGTGTAAACTTCTACCGAATTTTCCGTTAAATATAACTGGATCTGTTAAGCATTTTACATCCAAATTTCTCTTCATTTACGAATGGCCCCTCCCCTTCCTCCCCCAACCTCCACTCCGATGCAACCCCCCTCCCTCGTCGTCGTCCTCCCACCGGAAGCCCGACGACCCCCACCAAGAAAACATCTCTTCCCCGACATCCTTCCCCTACGCAACCTCCACTAAGCCCTCTGACCGCCTGCAAGATCCACCCCACCGACCACGGCCTACCACCAAGCCCCCCGCCTCCTGCTGAAAGTAGGCTTCCCACTGCCTGCATGCTCTCTGCCCCAGCAAATCGTCCCCTGGAAGCAACCTCCCTCCTCCCCGACCACCACCTGCTGAAGGACCCCCTTCCCCGTAACCACCGCCAGGCCCCCCCAAGCCTATGAAGCTTTTGCTCAACCCCCACGACCGTCCTCTAGAAGCCCCCTAGACCACCACCACCTAGAAGCTGCCCCCGACCACCACCTGCTGCTAGCCCCCCTCCCCCCCAACCAGCCAGCGTCCACCACCTGGTGGAAACCCCCCCGTAACCACCGACGATGTTCTTGTCCGCTCGTTAAAGCCCCCTACGCTAGAAGCCCCGACAGCCATCTGCTAGAAGCCCTCCCTCCCGACCACCATCGCTGGCTGGAAGACGCCCCTGACCACCACTGGAAGCCCCCCCCTCAAGACTATGCAGCTTCCGCTCAGCCCCCACGACCGTCCCCTGGAAGCTCCTCCGCCGCCTGGAAGCCCCCCTCCCCCCCCAGCGACCACCACCTGCTGGAAGGCCCCCCTGTAACCACCAACCCTGCTCTTGTCCGCTCGTCAAAGCCCCTTGCGCTAGAAGCCTCCACCGCCTGCAAGTCCCAACTGTCCCCCCCCCCTCGCAAGCCTACAGGGTACCTGCAAGAAAAATCTCTATTATCATGGGTTCGATCATGTGAAGGTGTGTACGAGGCTGAGAGTTGCTTGCCGGGGAAGAAGGGGAGGGAAAGCTGGTCGGCGGGAGCCGAAGTTGCTGGAGGAGGAAGGGGAGCTGGTCAGTGGTAGGGGGAGGAGAGCTGCTGGAAGAGGAAGGGGGAGCTGCTGGAGGATGGGGAGGTTCTTTTTCTTTTAATTTTGATTTAATTTTAGCCGTTGGATTGATGCTAGGTTAGATTAACTCGATGGTTTGGTTAGGATTAACGATTGAAACTAACATAAGGATATGTGTGTGAACGGAGTAACTATTCGGGGTTTCTTATGTAATTCGTGACTATCGTGGTACCTGGGGTAACTATAAACTACTTAGGGTTATGGGTGTAAATATCCCTATTGTATAGTACACATCAATATTTGTATAAAATTGTGAATCGTTCTTTATCCAGGACTGGGTGTAACACAAGCAACAATCCATAAGCAGTCGAAATCTCCCATCCTCCAAAAATTCGATGACTCCAGATTCTTCATCATCCCATGCGATCGCTCATGATCATGTCTTGAATGAGGAAGCAATCTAATAATAAAAATAATATTTTTCTGGAACCCAATAGAAGTTACTCCCGTCCAATTGAATAAGAAATTTGCATATATATATATATATATATATGTACACATTTTACTTTGATTTAGGAATTTTTATATCAAAGTTGTCTTGCCTTGTCAGCATTGAAAGTTCATTCCCATAATCACTTTCAATGTAACAGATATACTTACCATTATATCTCAAGCAAGATCTGGGATCTCATTCCTTATCTTTGTTATAACCCAATAATATGAGAACATGTAACTCCGATAAAAAGAAGTGGGAACATATTCTGCTTTGCAAGTCCAACTTGCATCTCCCAATTCGGTCTTTAACACCCGGGCCCACCACCCCTAAGGTGATGTTGACCCGTCATTAATTGAACCAACCGTCAACAGGAATACAACTCGCTATGCGCAATCCAATATTGCCCCAATAATATGAGGACCTGATATTGGGATCACTATGCATACGTCCTTACTCTTTCGAGAAGTGAAGAACCCGATCCAAATGGATTGTATGCAGGAGCTGTCACTTCGGACAAACGTCTCTTACATACAATATCTGGTGACGGAACCCTTCGCCTTGACGGGAGACCATGGATGTCACTTATGTGATCCTCCACCTCATATTCAAATTCTAATTAATCATTATGAATCATATTCATTATGATTAATTCTTCCAAGGAAAATAACAACTCTATTCATAATAGTGTATTTTAATTTTAATTGTATTCCAATTAATCTAATCATATTAAAGTAATGATCCAATTAATATCCAACAAACAATCTTTTATTGTTACTTGAATTATGGTATTATCTCAAATACGTATTATTCTGAATTTTAATAATTACAAAAATACACAGTGATCTCTCGTACATCATCAAGTCCCTACCCGCTATCATGGCCAGTACCGACGGGAGTGGGACAGACCGCACATGATGCAACCTGCTACCCCAACGCTCCCCGACTAGACACCATATCAACCTCGGGAAAAGATAATGCCAAATTGATCATTGTGTACTTGATATTATAATCAATTCATCAACCGAAGTTATACCACATAATAATAATTGTTGGGAAAAATGAACGACTTGACTTATTCCATAAGCCCTAGGCTCTCTTATATAGGAGAGTAGCCTATGGGTAAATTACATAAAGCATACAACTGAAAATAAAAATAACGAAGAGGTACATGCACTCCTCTATATGCGTCAACACTCCCCCTCAAGATGGAGCATAGATATCAATCATGCTCAGCTTGGACGCACACTTCTGGAATGGGCCTCGAAGTAATGCCTTGGTAAATATATCAGCAGTTTGATTCTCTGAGGTGACGTGAGATGTAGCAATGAACCCCTTCTGAATCATGTCACGTATGTAGTGACAGTCAACCTCAATATGCTTGGTCCTCTCATGGAAGGCTGGGTTGTATGCAATGAACAAGGCTGTCTGATTATCACATTCCAACTTCATAGGAAGCGGTATATCAAGACATAGATCTGTAAGTAGAGCTTTCACCCACATCATTTCTGTGCTAGACTGGGCCATAGCCCTGTATTCAGATTCAGCACTGGATCTAG
Source organism: Ottelia alismoides (assembly GCA_037367405.1). Taxonomy (NCBI): domain Eukaryota; kingdom Viridiplantae; phylum Streptophyta; class Magnoliopsida; order Alismatales; family Hydrocharitaceae; genus Ottelia; species Ottelia alismoides. The sequence continues at coordinate 195,635 of JAZKJV010002688.1, forward strand.
CTACCACTGTCTGTTTCTTGCTCTTCCACAAGACTAGAGCATCTCCAATATAGACTGCAAATCTTGAGGTGGACTTCCTGTCCTTGGGGCATCCTGCATAGTCTGCATCAGCACACGCTGTGATAGAGATCTCCTTTCCCTTCTTAAATAGCAAGCCTGCAACTGGAGATGATTTTAGATATCTCAGAATCATGTGTATTGCATCCATATGGACCTGACGTGGTTGCTCCATGAACTGGCTCACGCGACTCACTGCAAATGATATATCAGGTCTAGTGATCGTGACATACAGTAGTTTGCCTACCAGTTCTCTGTACCTTCTCCTGTCCACCTCCTCTGTGTCATCATCATAGAGCTTCATGCTGGGATCCATTGGTGTCATAGCAGGCCGACACCCAAGCATACCTGTTTCACTCAATAGATCTGTAACATATTTCCTCTGCGACATTACTAATCCATATGGATTTCTAGCAAACTCCAGCCCCAGAAAATATCTAAGGACTCCCAAGTCCTTGGTGACAAATTCAGTTCCCAGTTTTTCTTTCGCCTGCTTTATGCCCTTCTCATCATCACCTGTAATCAAGATGTCATCAACATAAACCATGATTACAATGATACCTCTAGTCGTCTTCTGTACAAACAAGGACTGATCAGCATTGGAGCGTTTGTATCCTTGTTTCTCGAAGAGATCTGAGAGCTTCTGAAACCATGCTCTTGGGCTCTGCTTAAGGCCATAGATAGCCTTATGTAACCTGCATACCTTGGAACACTCCCCCTCAACAGCAAAATCAGGTGGCTGTTGCATATAAACTTCTTCCTGCAAATCTCCATATAGGAATGCATTCTTCACGTCCAGCTGATGGAGCGGCCAGTCTCTAGCAACTGCAACTGACAACAAGATCCGTAGAGTGGAATGACGTGTCACAGGCGAGAATGTGTCAAGGTAATCCACCCTGTATGTCTGTGTAAAGCCACGTGCAACAAGACGCGCCTTGTACCTGTCAATAGAGCCATCTGCATTGTGCTTCACTGTAAACACCCACTTGCAGCTCACCGGGTTCACATCTGGAGGTATAGGAACCAAACTCCAAGTTCCTCTGGACTGAAGTACTGCCATTTCTTCCTCCATTGCTAGCCGCCATCTACTATCCTGCAGAGCATCTTGATGATTTCGTGGAATATCTACAGCTGACAGTGCCACAACAAATGACCTGAAATCTCCAGATAGCCTCTCAAAAGACACGGATGCTGATAATGGATATGTAGCACAGCTCCTCTTCGACTTGCGTAGAGCAATGGGAACATCTAAATCAGCTGTAGTCTCATCTGGCCCCTGCAACATATCCTGCTCAGAAATATCGTCAGATCCATCAACAGTAATATTTTCATTACATACCATAGGCGAACTAGTAGACGAGTCATGACCATGAGCGGGAGGAGGCCTGCGGGTATAATGGAACGGTAGCGGTGAGATAGGTGGTGGTGGTGGTGGTGACGGCATCTGAGGTGGTGGTGCTGGTGACGGCATCTGAGGTGGTGGTGTCATGTATATGGCATCAATAGATATAGGTGGTAGCTGCTTGTCTCCTGAGGCTGAAAAATACATAACAGATTCAAAAAATGTAACATCTGCACTGATCATATACTGCCGACGCAGAGGATCAAAGCACCTGTACCCCTTTTGAGTTCTGGAGTACCCAACGAAAACACACCTGACAGCCCTAGGAGAGAGCTTGTCAGTACCAGGCGACAACTGATGGACAAATGCAACCGACCCAAACACACGAGGAGTAAGAGTGAACAGATCCTTGTCAGGATGAATGAGGGAAAACAGAATATGTTCATTCAGGACAGAAGAAGGCATACGATTGATTAGGTAACATGCAGTGAGAACTGCATCACCCCAGTAGGAGTAGGGAACATGACTCTGTATAAGGAGTGATCTTGTGACATCAAGAAGGTGACAGTGTTTCCTTTCAGCAATTCTGTTCTGTTGAGATGTATGAGCGCAAGATGTTTGGTGAACAATCCCTTTTGAGGAGTAATAATTGGCAAGAACATTGGTGCATAATTCTAAAGCATTATCACTTCTCACAAACTTCACAGATGTGGAGAAAATATTTTGTATTTCATTCAAAAATGGATAATTATATTTCCTGTTTCAGATTTATTTTTCATCAGAAACACCCATGACACTCTAGAAAAATCATCCACAAATACTATATAAAATCTGTGTCCCTGATGATCAGGTACACGACTTGGACCCCAGACATCAATATGAAATAACTCGAACTTGGAGGTACTACTCCGACCCGGACAACTGGGAAAGGACGACCTGTGATGCTTTCCCAACTGACACGCCTCACAATGAATAGGTGTGTGAGGAAGACCATAAGGTAGCACTTGACGCAACTTCTGAAGTGGTAAATGACCAAAGCGCAGGTGCCACAATAAAGTAAATATTTGTCCAGAAGGAGAGGATGAGGTTCCAGCAAATGGGGTCTGATTCAGGCGGTAGAGGCCTCCTTGCTCATAGCCACGACCAATCACGTTGCCCGTATGGATGTCCTAAAAATCAAAGAAGATGGATCAAAAATTGCCCGACAATGTAGATCCTTCGTAATCTGACTAATTGACAACAAATTCATTGAAAAATCAGGTGCATGTAGCACATTCTTGAGATGCATAGAAGATGTCAATCTAATCTCCCCCTGACCAGTGATGGGGGAATGTGTACCATTGGCGATTACCACCATCCGTCCTGGAGGGATCTGAGTGTATCCTGTAAGTAGACTCTGGTCGCCACATAGGTGATGTGTAGCGCCCGAGTCCATAATCCATGGTAATGTATCTGATCTACTACTGTTGAGTGCAAATATACTACCTGAAGCACTGGTAGACGCAGAGGCAGAAGCAGCGGCATCAGAATGACTCTCTGTAGTCGGTACTGGACCAGATGGTGGAATAATGCCCCTCAGGTGGGTAACTAGATCGTTGAACCATTGATCCAAAGTAGCAGCAGATGGAGGCTCTATCTGCTCAGCAGCTCGTGCGGATGCAGGAAATCCATGCTTCGAGTAGCATGTGTCTTCATTGTGTCCAACTCGGTGACAGTAGGTACATGTTGGCCTAGTGCGGCCACCTCTTCCACGAGGTCCACGTCCACGGCCCTGGTGATGAAATCCGCGACCTCTGTTGGCTGCCATGGCTGAAGAATTTTGACTCGCAGCCGTGGAAGGAACTGTGATCCGACTCAATCTATGAAAAGCTTCCTCCATGGGAGGAATAGTAGAGTCAGCCAAAATCTGTGATCGAGTGCAGCCAGGAACACACCCACCATGGTCGTGTTCCTGTATATCTTCTGCTGTTCTGGCGTGGTTGTAAGAGGCATGAAGCTATAGAGCTTCTCGAACATCCCTCTCAGTGATGTATAGAGAGAATGTAAAGGGCTGGTGAATCCACGTTTCATCATCTTTATTCTATCATTTTGGCCTTAAAAACCCTAGTAAATGCGTATAAATAGGCCTTATTCATGCATTTTAGCATTTATGTATATGTGTGTAAATATTGTATAAAATGCGGTTTTTAAAGCCAAAATAATAGAATAAAGAAAAGAAAAGAAAAAGAATAAAATATTGTAAATATTTTATGACCCGAAACCCCGAGACCTAGGCATCTTGATGAATAGGTCGACCAGGAATAAAGTAGGGGGAGATAAGGGCAGAAATACAGATAAAATACCTATACATTCTATTCATTCTCTATTCATTTTGGGACCTATTTGTGGTTCCACTTTTTGTGCATCAAATAAAGAAACTTTGTTCATGAAAGTTGTACATAAATTAATAAAGAAAAAATACAAAATTGATTTCGGAGAAAAATAATACACAGATAAAAAGTTATGGTCTGAATAAAAATCCAGAAGCCCAACTTCCCAGACCCGTATCTCACAAATAAAAACTCCAAATGCAGCATACTCACCTTTAATTGTATATAGAAGAAAATAAGCTAATTAATGGCGGTGGTTTCGCATTTGGCGGAGCTACGGTTTGAAAGTTGACTTTTGGACCCTCATTGTACAGTGTACCGAATAAAATATTCAATTTATTATTTATTTATTATTTTTATAATTTTATATTTTTATAATGTAGTAATTAATACTTATAATAATTGTGTATATTAAAATCAGAATAAAAACATCATTAAAACTCAAAATAAAATACTTGTATACACAGGTAAAATACATACACATATACCTATACAATATATTACTTTATTTTATTAATTATACAAAGAACATCAATAAATTAAAATAAAAATATAATTATGTGTATAAAAGTGTGTTATAATTATATAAATTAATAAACATAATTAATAAAATTAAAATACACAAAATAAAAATAAAATACTTAAATACATAGATATAGATACCTATAAGGGTATAAATGCAAACTTGTAAAAATAAGTTTCATAAAAATAAATAAAAATCACTATAAAATAATTTATAAAAAAATAAACATTTTTCATTTTATAATTAAAAATCAATAAAATCGTTTGCTATTTTAAATTGATTTTACAAAAAGTTTTTCCAGGCTTTTTCCTGGTTGGTCCACGTGGACCAACCAGGGGGGTTGGAAAGTTGACCCGAGGTCAACTCTCTGACCCCAGCCTGCTATATGTCAGAATGAGTTTTGTCCCTTCTTCTCCCTTTTTTCTAGGACGATCCGGTCATCGTTTAACCTAGATTTCTTCTGGGATTTTTCTCCCCTATGACTGATCATACACGCCCACCTATTATCTCGGGGATTGGATCAAGGGATCGCCCGTGACACGCCCTCGAAGTTCGCTCCTCGGCCAACCATTCAAAAACAACCCATTTCCCTCCTTTGCATTTTGAACCCTTTTTGGCCCCTGTTTGAGCTCTTCTTCCAGTTCCGGATCGACGTTGGTGACAGGAGCGTCTCCAGCTGGCCTAGGCAAGCCCAGGCGAGGGTCGAGGAGTGGATTCCACCCCATCTCCGGCCACTTGGCCGTGAGGTCCATCTTGCGGTGAACAGCCGCTTGAGGTTGTATTTTCTAGGTTTTTCTTTGTAGTTTAGTTAGATATCACTAGTACTATCTAGTTCATGTGTTTTCTTAGGTCGTTAATCACATCATCCACTCGCTTTTGCCATCGAACACCTTGCCGGAGCTCAAGAGCTCCGGCGGCCATTTTCAACTCCACGCACCACCTACATCCGCCGTCCATTCTCTTTTTGCTAGCCCCTGGAACTTTTCTCTGTTGGCCGTGTTCTTTCTCTGCAGGTCCAGGGCTAGAGAGCCGCGCCGGGGCTCGATTTTTGTCGAAGTTTGCTGAAGAACAAACAGCCTGGTGCCGCCCCCTCCATTTCACAAAACGGTGGACCTCCAGCCCTCCTAGGGCCATTTTGACCCCGCCGTTCCCTCGGGGAGACGCCCAGGAGCCTCGCGGCCCCTTTTGCAACCTCAACCGTCGACGGAGACGAGGAAGAGGGGTCGGGGAACCCCAGCGCCGCCGGCCCTCCTCCTGTTCTTCGTAATCATCCTCGGGCCGTCGGATTCGGCTAGTTCTTCCACGCCTATCATCTGCCGTTGATAGCACGCCCCCCTCCAGCCGTTAGATTGCGGGCCAGGATCTAATCCTGGCCGTCATAACCCAAGGGGTGTCGCGGGCCGTGAGCGCGACACGTGTCACAAGTGGGCGACCAGATCCGTTCGATGCAGCCCAGGCGTGGGTATTTTGTGATCTAACCCCGCCATTTTTGTCTTTATCTTATAAACCAGAAACTTGCATTTGCTTTTAAACATTTGTGTAATTTTTGCAAAACGAGCCTCGTTGCTTTTGGAAATTACTAGGACACCCCCGCCAGGCGCATGCGTCGCGCGTGAGTCTTGGCGATTTTGCAGGGGGGCCCCTGGCGGTTTTGCATAGTTGTTTATAGTCACTAAACTTTCAGTTGCAGTACAAAAGTGTTGGCCTTTTTGCATTTTATCCCTCTGACTTTCGGATTATTACAAGCGCACCCCTGCCAGGTGCACGTGCGAATGCACGTGGGTCTGGAGATTTTGCGGGCATAACCTTGATTCTCTTGCTTTTAATATTTGGTCCAGCAAGTATTGTCTTAAGTTGCAGTTTTATGAAAGTTTTGCGCAGAGGCCCTCGCATTTCTTAAATATTACACAAATGCCCCTGCGAATGTGAATTTTCTTTTTGCTTCTAGTAATTTTTACATGCATCTATAAATCACTAAAAAAATCCACAAAAATTGCATTCAACTTCCTGTTGCATTGTAGATTTATGTCATATTTTTATTTTCCGTAATTATTGCATTTTAATATTTATTAAAAATCAAAAACGTCCATTTTCAGCACTGTTTGCATTAGAAAATCCCTAAAAAATATAAAAACACTCCAGAAAAATCCCAAAAAAATATATTTTCTGTCTTTTAGTTTGTTTTAACTCCCAGCCAAAAATCATTAAAAAATACAAAACCCAACTCATAAGAATTGCAAAATTCTAAAACCTTCATAAAAATTTATAAAATTCATAAAAAATCCAAAAATAGTGTTTTCTTTTCCTGAATTTTCTTTGTTTTATTATCTTTAAGTGAAAATTAATTTGGAGAATTTTTGTTACTGATTGCTATTTTATTCCTCCATTTTAAGTTTCAGTCTTGCATTTTATTCACTGTTTGCTTTATTTTGCTAATTAAAAATACCAAAAACATTCTAAAAATTACCCAAAAATCATAAAAATAGTAAAAAAGCATAAAAAGACTAAAAAGACTTTATTTGCTAATTTTTGGATATTTTTATCCATTTTTATAAATACTCTAGCTTGCCTTTTATTACATTGCTTTTATATTCCAATATTGAAAAAGAAAATAAAAAATATATAAAATATAAAATATAAAAATCAGAAAATCAAAAATCAAAATACAAAATTATAAAATTAAAAAAATTAAATAAAAAATATAAAATTAAAACCCACAAAAAAATTAGCTCAGTAGACACTTGATCACATACACACACATTTTGAGCATTTTTGCCCCGATCTAGCCTTCCTGCTCCCTGTGTTCGACCTCTACACATACTTGCACTATACACATCTTGTTGTAGAGTTATAATAAATTTTAACTCCGCACATTTACTTTCATTGCTTGATATATTTGTCGTGGGTTAATTGTTGTTTGAATTTCGGATTTCGTTGGAGGTCAAATCAGCGACTGTTGATTCGCCTTGTGAGTCAACATGACCTCTGCGATTTCCGTGTTAAACTAGGGCGACCATTCTTCTTTATTGTGAATATATCATGCTGAAGTTGCAAAATCTTCGTCTCGTTCTTCGCTTGAGAGTATGTTGCCGCCAGAATATCCCACATATCCTTGGTTGTGGGTTGATGTAGGATGTCATTGGAAATTTCAATAGCCAACGTACCAGATAGCCAAACCTTGGCATATGCATCATCAGCCTCCCAAGAGGCATTGACTCCAGTCTTCTCAGCAGGCTCAGGTTCAGTAAGGATGTGCTTCTTGCATGTTGACTTCATCATGCTCATGAACTGCATTGCCCACAGTTCATAATTTGTACCATCCATCTTTACTATAGGCGCTGGACCACGAAAGGCGCCAATAGATGGGATATCTGACTTGTTTTCTGACATCTTGGATACTGAAGACTGGAGTGATTGACTAATGATAGTCTTTGTCTACAATGACATTGACGGGTTTAGTTGCACATGTAGACCTCAAGCAACTAAACCTATGAGGATGATTTTCTGCACTTTAGGGCTGGACACGTGCACGCATACAGGAGGTACATGCGCCGGCGCACTGGTCACGCGCACTGATCGCGCGCTGGGCTGGTGCAGTTCACGCGCACCAGGGGATGCTACAGGGGATGCGCGCACTGGAGATGCATGCTACAGCGCTGCTCAGAGATGCAGGGCACGTTCGCGCATAGGCGCAGGGAGCGCGCAAGGAGGAGACGCTGCAGGCGCTACAGCGCACAAGGGGCTACGCGCACAGCGCGCAGAGGCGCACAACGCACAGCGCACGGGCGCAGGGAGCGCACAGTGCACGCACACAGCGCAGAGGCCAGCGTACAGCGCAAAGCGCGCACGGAGGAGGCGCAGTGGCGTTGGAGTACCGGCACTGGAGCGGCGACGGTGAGCTCTGGCGGTGCCGATGAGATGGAGAGAGAAGGAGAGGCTGGCGGATGGGGTGGGGTAGGGTTAGGGTTTCGTGAACTCCGGTCTAGGACCGTCGCTCTGATACCATGTTGGGAAAAATGAACGACTTGGCTTATTCCATAAGCCCTAGGCTCTCTTATATAGGAGAGTAGCATATGGGTAAATTACATAAAGCATACAACTGAAAATAAAAATAACGAAGAGGTATATGCACTACTCTATATGCGTCAACAATAATCAAAACAATTTTGATTAACATTATAATGAGATTTGCTAAACAAATCCCAAATCCTATTCAAGCAACATGTTTGTTGGAAAGTGGATTGTGTAACCAATTGCGATCTAGATCATATCTAATCAATTATTTGTTAAGGCAATGTCATTTAAGGAAAAATTATAATCAAATATTTCACAAATATTTATCCACAATTATTTCAGGAAATTAAACCATTTAATTTCACTAATTAACTAAATGACAATCACAAGGTTCTTGATTAGGAAAATAATTTCCATCAGTGACCCTCACTTACTAAAATTAGCATATCTCAATCAATTTAAATCCAAATTAAGCAAAGCAAGTTTTTAAAGTTTGCTAATTTGATTTACAACAAAACCTATGTGATTTGCATGCATTTCAAGGCGTTTCAAATACTCAATTAACTCTTTAATTATGTTAAGATTCGCAGTCCCTGAAACTGTGGATACATGTTCATGAAAATGATCATAACTTGAGCAAACGGATTCGAAATCACGCAAACTCAGATTCTATAGTATTCTTATTTAATGGGGAACAAAATCCAATTATTATTGTCATGTTTAAAAAATTAAACAGGGCCGAAAATAATCACTAAACAGAGATGCGAAAATAAAATGTGATGAAACTTTCGCAAATCCTAACGAACCCAAGTCATCCTAGGTTTATGGATCGTATCTGAAACCTCCAACCTGTCTCTTATACTAGTTTAAGGATATGGTTAGATCCTTAAGCGCATCACGGAAGCGTGACGATCGCATCGTATGCGATCGAGAATGACTAGTCGCACTAGTAGCTCGATGCAGCGAAAATTAAAAAATTCTATGTGACGAAACCACATGATCCAAGAATACTTCTCGGATCGTCTCGTCTAAACTACAAATAAGTAATAGGATTAACTCTTGAAACGTGATTACGATCGAGTCTCTAAACGAAGAGACCTCATGTCTCAAGTCCGATCCGACGGAGGAGATGCTTGCGAGCGTGTCCATGAAACACGCGCTCCTCGCAATCCATGTTGATGATCCAAGCGGCGGATCTCCTGATCTCGACACACGAGATCCAACATCTTCTTCATGAGCGAGGTACACCGAAGGAGATGGAGATCCACAAGCAAACGATCGGGCAGCATAACGATGACACTACGGCGATGGAGACTCTCTCTAGGGCATTCGTGGTAGACGACCACATGAGAGGAGAGAGGGTGTGTAGAGAGAAAAAGAAAGAGAGGGACTTATGTTCTCTTGTGTAAAGAAGAGCAAAGGGGTTACCTCTCCTTTTATAATATTTTGGGATCCATGGATCTCAATCCATGGACAACACAAATCCAATGACTCACATTGATTTGTGTTTCTTTTAATGACTAAGATTTGTGTTGGTAAAAACCAACAACAATTAATTTAATTTAGATTAAATCGATATTGATAAATCAATATAAATCAATCCTAAATTAAATCAAGCAATCATGGACATTATTGGAATGAAGATTACCTCCTTCCATGGGATTTGGTGGCAATCTCATGTAATCTCATGATATCTCATGAGATTACATTATTCCATGGGAATCTCCAAGATTTACAACAACACTTGTTGTAAATTATTAAACAAAAAAATTCATAATTATTTTGTGAATATTGCAATCTTGCCATTGAAAATTGTGAATTACGTTCACAACCCAAAATAAAATGCGAATTACATTTTCAATTAATTGTCCAATGTGAATCCAATTCACATCAATATTTAATTAACAAATGTAAATTACAAATTTCTCTCTTTTATATATTATAAATCACATTTATAATATATGCTTAATATGGATAGTGCTATCCACATTATTCATATTCATGATAATTAAATCACATTTAATCATCTTGGATCTTTATTCTCATGTGCCCAAATAATGTGAATCACATTCACATTATTTACATCTTTGATAATTAAATCACATTTAGTTATCTAAGATAACTTTCTTTATAATATGAATCAAATTCATATTATTCATGATAATTAAATCACATTTAATTATCCATTTTCTCAGTGCTCGGATACATATATCAACAATGAAATTATCCTAAACTCTTTCAAGGATAATGTGCTTTCTGCGTGCATACTTGGAGATAAGGACATGGCGATTGTATTGTTCCACGTATAGTGACTTGAATATTGAGATCACATCTCAAATCCAGATCTCGAGCCTCCCATGGATGCTTGATTAAATCAAGACCGCAAATCTAATCTTCTTATTGCATCTGAATCATATTCAGATCAATGTCCAACATTTGGGCTAAGATCAGATTACTTCTCTACTGAGAGGAGTCACTAAAATCCATACCCGTTTCATCACTCCTTAGGAATGGAAGCGTCATGGTTATACAACCGTTTATGATTACATCACCCTCAGGTATTCCCAATACCTGTACATCCTGCATACTGGAAGACTAGAATAAACCTGAAGTATAAGATCAATTTTACGTTGTCTACTTGAGAGTTAAATCATCAAGTTTCTCATTCGATCATTGGGAGTCGGTATCGATCATATGCTTTCCAAAAGCATATATCATACCTAGGTGTTGATCATATACTTTCCAAAAGTATATATCAAACCTACAAATTCAGTAAAGCTTCCAACGTAAGACGACCGTGCACGGAATTTGGTTCTCTCCAATATCTCATGAGTGAGCTCATGTCTTCCGATTCAGTAACTGAACCTGTATGATCCCTTTGAGAGATCATATTACTCATATGCCCTTATATGCACGCTAGCGTGCCGGTGTATAGACCATGATTAGGTCATCAACCTACTGGTCTGGCAAATGTACATACTCAGACATATAGTAACACATCTGTCTCCGGTCAGAGGATGCATGCCTATATCAAGATAGCATACAACATAGGACTTTGGTTATCTCGATCTCGTTAAGTCAACTCTTTGACCTAACTAATCTGACACCTCCGAACCTCTATTCCTATGCAGAAGACATGTATCAAGAAGTCGGTCAGATATTATCCTAAATGAAAAAGGATTGCCATCTCCTACTCAGGATGGAGATCATCTCTCAACAATCATTTGACGGTGCTTGATGAGTCATCAATCTAACTCTTTAGATATTCATCCAAGTACTAGCCTCTATGATTCAATAACTGAATCAACAGTTGTATGATCATCAAGATGGCTATGGTATATAACTCTAATTGTACAAAGGGGCCTATTATGAAATTGGTTATTCTTCATTTCAGATCAGGGAATGATATTCGCAATAACATTTATTGCATAATGGCTCGTCGTGGGCTCGCATGTCCAACAATCTCACACTAGCCCAAATAACCATTAATGGGCTAATCATTTAAACCCACACTCATGTGACAATCATAGGCTATTTAGAAAATAGCTAGGTAAGATGATCAGTCACTCTGTTCCCAAGAAACTATGCCAAGTCCTTTTACAGCACTCACATATCCCCTAGTAACAGTGCTCGCATCCAAAGCGAATGTTACATCTTATGCAACCAATACTCAATTTTGTTATAGTGTCCTTGACACTATAGCTCGATAATTATTATAACCAGTATGTCCATAATCCTTATTAGAATACCTTTATTCTTGGAGATCTCTATCTCCTAAGATATCTACAGTTAAGACCTTTTAGATCTCCATCTATAAAGTCTTAATTACTTGAAGATAAGACTTAGAGATCACTATCTCTAAAGTCTTGTCCTCTTTGAAGATATTGTTATTACTGCAATCAAGTGTTTTATCTCCATATTAGGATTAGTAACAGTTTGCTACTCCCACTGCATGGCAGACATCTGGCTTTTGTACACATCTAGCATACACTCGGCTTCTCAGAACTGATGGACAAGGGCAAGCAGTTTTAGCATTCACATCCTCAACTCTTTGAGGTGCTATCCCTTTAGATAGGTTAGTACCATATCTTGAGGGAAAGAAGCCTTTCTTGGAATTTTTCAGAAAATAGAAATGTCCAAGGTGTACCATTAATGTGACGGTCCCAATATCCTCTTCTCTTTGCTTCTAAACAACTTCAGAACTAAGATCTAAGAGGCATCCTTGAGATCATATCTCGAGGTATGGAACAACCAGATTATAAAAAGTAGATCAAAGGAAGTAGGACTCTGACATCCCTCCCTTCACCTTGACCCAGGGGGGAGACTGAGTCTTTCAAGTCATCCCGGGGGTGCCTAAGATCCGAAAGGGAAAAGGCAGAGGAGAGAGGCTTACGCATTCATTCACAAGATAGGTGGGGAGCAGGAGGCGGACCATAGAGCATGCAGAGCAGGAGGCATGCGTGAGAAACTCGCATTCTTCAAAAGGATGTGAAATCGCAGTTCACAACCAGTCAGCCCAGATAGGGATGCCACTAAGTCAGGCTGATTCAAGTAGGTGATACTTATTATTATCATCCTTAGATCATTCCAAATGATTGGGATATATACATTTAGCATGATGAACACAATGGTACTCCCACTAAGCTTCACATGGTTTATCAAGATTCTATCTGAAACCATAACATTTATGATTTCATCAAATCCAATATTCCAACTACAAGAAGCTTATTTGAGTCCACAGATGGAATTCCTTAGCTTGCACTCTTTGCTTTCCTCAACCATGAAGCCATGGGGATGATTCATGTGAATGTCCTCAGAGAGGTATTCATGGAGAAATGCAATATTGACTTTCATCTTAAAGATGTCAAAGTCAAGTTGTGTAGCTATAGTTAGCAATATTCCGATGGGTTCAAGCATGATCACTGAAGAGCAAGTCTCATCGCAAGCGATGTCTTCTCTTTAGTGTGTAGCTCATGGCTACGAACCGTGCTTTGAAGGTCCCTACCTTCTCATCAGGTTCCCTCTTTCTCCTGAAGATTCATTTACACCTTAATGGGTCTTACCCATACAGGTGGATCCTAGAGGGTCTATATACAACATTTGTATATGAAGTCTACTTTAGACTTTATTGCTAACATCCATCTTTCCATGCTATGATCTTCAGAACCTTCATCACATGGAGTCAGATCATTTTCAGATTCAACTGCATGGAATCTATCTTCAAACTTATTTGAAGAGGTATTAGTGTTTCATCTTTAATTGTCTATTTAGTTTCCGATTTCAGGAGCCTCATTATCATATCAAGATTAAATGAGTTCCTTTACTTCATTTTCATCTTGATTCTCAATAGAGTCATCCTATAAGAATCAAATTCTCAAAGATGAGATCTTTTAAGAATCTCAAGGTCATAAAGTAGGTATCCAATACCATCCTTTATTTTCCTAATGAAGTAGCACTCTCAAATGCTAAATTCCAGCTTACTTGCTTGGAACCTTATTAAGGATATATATTGTAGACTCTACTACATATATACCTGGAAACTAATAGGTAATTATGCTAAAAAACATTATTGATCAAATCATGTCATACACGATCCAATTGTATCTCTCTACAACTCTCTTAAGTTTAGGTTTATTAGGAGGAGTGAGATAAAAAATAAAATTCATATCTCTATAAGGTATTTCATGAATTCATCTAACAGGTACTGACTACCTAGATTGGATCAAATTATTTTAATCTTCCTTCAAATTTTGATTCTAAACCAAACTTGTAAAATCTTTGAACATCTCAAAGGTTTCTAAGTGAAGAGAAGAAATCTCGTATCACAAATAATCATCAATAGATATCACATATCCATAATGTTTATTCTGATATAGATAATTCACATACATCAATATGCATGAGATCTTGAATACCTTGACATCTTACACCATTCCAAGGAAGGGTGTATTGGACATTTTTACTTTTGAATACAATATTCACAAGTATGTAAGATTTGAACCTTTAGACAATCTAAAGTTTCATCTCTCACTAGTCTATTGATCACATCAACAGGCAACTGTCCAAGGCTTGATGCCAGATCATTGGTTCATTCTCCTATTTGATCTTTTAAGGTTTAATTTCAGTATTAGAAATGTTAATGATCCATTCATTAATTTTCTACTTTAGCAGAGTCCACTAGATGTTAGATTATTATCCAAAATATATCCATCATAACTCTTTATGATAGGTTTATTCCAGAATTCATGTTTATTTCCAACATTTAGAAATAAACAATTGAGTGTATTCTAATATCTAGGTCATAGAGACATTCTCTAAGACTAAGGGTTCTCCCACTAAAATTACAAGTCTATCAATCCAACAGAGATTCTTGCAACCATTGCATCAATATCTATGTGGATGACTATTAAACTTTAAAATCGAATATTATAGTCTTATAATACTTATGCAACCAGTTACAAGTGTTATTAGAAGAATAAGATACAATTATTAGACTTTGATCTTATCAAATAAGAAAGTCAATTTCAATGATTATATGTAGATTATTCCTATGCACTATCTGAGTCCTTCTCTAAGGATTCTAGATAGATTTGATAGTCATACTATCAACACATCAGCTTATTGCAGTATTGGCATTTATCCAACTCTTTGGATTTCATATGGAAGTCACAGAAGTACAGTCAATTCTTTGACTTTCATTCTCACATGGGTCAAACTCACGCTTCCACTGTGCTCCATTCATCCATAAGCAACCATTGCTTAAGATAAGGGATCTCTTATGTTAAATTCAAAAGATTTCAATATAAGAGCATTTCAACATTTATACATGTGCTTCATTCAATTCATACAATATGAATATTATGAAGCTTCATGAATGACCAGAGTATAGACAGTAGAATGATGACACTCATCGTATCTACATCCATCTAAACTCCTAAAATATTGGTTCAGGTAGGTATTCAAACATTTTGAATACATCATCTCTTATAGAGCTACCATTCTACATGTTGCAGAGAACCATGTCATTCATGATAAAATGTCAAGAACACATATGCATGCCAAAACATCTTCTTGGATTTATAAAGATTATTCGACAATTACGATCATCATCGACATGTCACTTCCAAAGTACATTCGATAAGAGATCAAGACTGTAGAGATATACAAACTCTAAGGTTGTAGTTCTATTGTCTATTTAATTGTCATTCCTCATTATTATGAGGAAGACTTGCACATTGCAACCACATACATTATGTGTCCAACTGGAAGTATAATATCTGGATCATGGATCCAATCCATGACAATTTACTAGTAATTATTGAGTATAACATTGAGTGGGTTTAATGAAGGATTATCTGAAATAAGAAATTTGCATAAATATATATAAATATATACACACATTTTACTTTGATTTCGGAATTTTTATATCAAAGTTGGCTTGCCTTGTCAACATTGAAAGTTCATTCCCTTAATCACTTTCAATGTAAGAGATATACTTACCATTATATCTCAAGCAAGATCTGTGATCTCATTCCTTATCTTTGCTACATCCCAATAATATGAGGATCGGTAACTCTGATAAAAATAAGCGGGAACATATTCCACCTTGCAAGTCCAACTTGCATCTCCCAGTTCGGTCTTTAACACATGGGCCCACCACCCCTAAGGTAATGTTGACCCATCATTAATTGAACCAACCTTCAATAAGAATACAACTCGCTATGCACAATCCAATATCGCCCCAATAATATGAGGACCCGATATTGGGATAACTACGCATACGTCCTTACTCTTTCGAGAAGTGAAGAATCCGATCCAAATGGATTATATGCAGGAGCTGTCACTTCAGACAGGCATCTCCTATATACAATATCTGGCGATGGAACCCTTCGCCTTGACGGGAGACCATGGATGTCACTTATGTGGTCCTCCACCTCATATTCAAATTCTAATTAATCATTATGAATCATATTCATTATGATTAATTCTTCCAAGAGAAATAACAACTATATTCATAATAGAGTGTTTTAATTTTAATTGGATTCCAATTAATCTAATCATATTAAATTAATGATCCAATTAATATCCAATAAATAATCTTTATTGTTACTTGAATTATGGTATTATCTCAAATACGTATTATTCTGAATTTTAATAATTAGAAAAATACACTGTGATCTCTCCTGCATTATCAAGTCCCTACCCGTTATCATGGCCAGTACCGACGAGAGTGGGATAGACCGCACACGATGCAACCTGGTACCCCAACGCTCCCCGGCTAGACACCATATCCACCTCGGGAAAAGATAATGCCAAATTGATCATTGTGTACTTGAGATTATAATCGGTTCTTCAACTGAAGTTATACCATATAATAATAATCAAAATAACTTTGATTAACATTATAATGAGATTTGCTAAACACATCCCAAATTCTATTCAAGCAACATGTTTGTTGGAAAGTGGATTATGTAATCAATTGTGATCTGGATCATATCTAACCAATTATTGGTTAAGGCAATGTCATTTAAGGAAATAATTATCATCAAATATTTCACAAATATTTATCTATAATTATTCTAGAAAATTAAACCATTTAATTTCATTAATTAATTAAATGACAATCACAAGGTTCTTGATTGGGAAAGTAATTTCCATCAGTGACCATTACTTACTAAAATTAGCATATCTCAATCAATTTAAATCCAAATTAAGCAAATTAAGTTTTTAAAGTTTGCTAATTTGATTTATAATAGGAACTATGTGATTTGCATGCATTTCAAGGTGTTTTAAATCTGCAATTAACTCTTTAATTACGTTAAGATTCGCAGTCCCTGAAATTGTGGATACATGTTCACTAAAATGATCATAACTTGAGAAAACGTATTCGAATTCACGCAAACTCAGATCCTACGATTTCCTTATTTAATGGGGAACAAAATACAATTATTATTTTCATGTTTAAAAATTCAAACAGGGCCGAAAATAATCACTAAACAAAGATGCGAAAATGAAATGCGATGAAACTTTCGCAAATCCTAACGAACCCAAGTCGTCTTAGGTTTATGGATCGTATCTGAAACCTCCAACATGGTTCTAATACCACTTGAAGGATAAGGTTAGATCCTTAAGCGCATCACAGAAGTGTGAGGATCGCATCGTATGCGATCGGGAGCGATTAGTCGCACTAGTTGCTCGATGCAGCAAAAATTAAAAAAATTTCATGTGACGAAACCACATGATCCAAGAACACTTCTCAGATCGTTTCGTCTAAACCACAAACAAGTAATAGGATTACCTCTTGAAGTGTGGTTGCGATCGAGTCTCTAAATGAAGAGACCTCCTGTCTCAAGTCCGATCCGACGGAGGAGATGCTTGCGAGCGTGTTGATGAAACACGTGCTCCTCGCAATCCATGTTGATGATCCAAGCGACGGATCTCCTGATCTCGACACACGAGATCCAACATCTTCTTCATGAGATATGCGCACCGAAGGAGACGGAGATCCACGAGCAAACAATCGGGCAGCATAACGACGACAATACGACGATGGAGACTCTCTCTAGGGCATCCATGGTGGACGGTTGATGAATCCACGATTCATCATCTTAATATCTTAATCTTAGCAAAATCCATGAGTAAAATCCCATATAAATGTCAATAAAATCAATAAACTAACAAAATGACTCTTGTAAATAAAACACACTAATTATTGTATATTAGATTGTACAAAATAAATTACACATAAAAAGCCGCAAAAATAAGGAGTTTTATACCTGTAAATAGCCCAAAACTTCATGTATTTTTAATAATTTCATTTCAACTCCTTTTTGCCTAATTCTTTCTCTAGCTTGTTCATAATAATGTATATAAAAATACAAAAATACAAAACAAATTTTACCTTAAATAAATGCTCCTAGATCCCAATGGGAAAAAGCCGTAAAGACCAACTTCCAAGCTAAATTCCCGCTCCGTATGAACTCCAAATTCACCAAACTCACTTTTAAAGTTCAAGTTAGAAAATTATCTATCCAACGGAAGTGGTTTCATTAAAATCGGAGCTCATTTGCAAAAGTTGGGTTTTGGGACCTAGATGTACATTGTATACCATGTATATATTCATTCTTTCTTTAATTTTTATTTTATCTTTCTTAATTACTAAAAATACAAAAAAATCATACTTGTGTTGTATTTTAATTATACTATTTTATTGTATTTTTTCGTTGTAAATATCTCTTATTAAAAAGACAAAAAAATTACATATTAGAAAAGTAAAAAAAATGTACATGGTGTTTTGTCTTCTTTTGTAAATTCTCCACTATTTATCTTCTCTTTTTATTTCATTGTATTTAAAGTAGACAACTTTATATTTTTATTTATTTATTATTTAATTTCCATTCTCTACAATAACCACCAATTCAACTCCATTATTCCACCATTTTTTCCCAACTTCCCATTCAACTCCATTAATAAATCAACCTCCCATTCAACCCCACCACTTTAATAACCTCTCATCCCATCTTCTTTATATACATGCCATTCTCCTCATTTTTGCCTTTGATCCATCTTTATGTGAGGAGAGCCAAGTTCCCAGAGTTGAATCGGTGACAGCGACGCAACCGCGGTCGAGCGACGACGGCCCTCTCTCCGGTGTGATCCGTTGGTTTTTTGGCCAACATCGCAGCCGCAACCGCGCGCTGCTCGAGCTCATCGCGCGCCGGCGATTCGAGCGAAGACCGTGCTCTCACGAGCACTCCATAGGCATCCGCGTTCATCGTAGGTAATTTTAGTTTATCTGGTCTTTTTGCAAATTTTTTTAGCACATCATTTCCCCTCACAAAAATCCATCATTTGTTTATTTCATCTTCATTACCACTACCACCAACATTTTATATCATCTCCACATCACCGTTTTTTGTTCCCTTTCTTTTTTGTGTAAATATTCTCATTTAAAGAAAATTTTAAAAAAAAATTAGAAAAACAAAAAAAAAGTTTTTTTTTGTTTAGCACCATCATCATAGCATTTTTTTTATCACCATCTCCATTTTACCATCCCCACACCATCTTTGTTTTTTTTTTATTTGCATTCCCTGTCTAATCAAAAATTTAAAAAAATAAAAAAATTTAAAACAAAAAAAATCCCTTTTCATTAAGCAAAAAAAAAGGAAATAAAAAAAATAAAAAAAATAAAAAAAATTATCCGCAGCAGCGGTGGGGGAGAACCCACCGCTGCCGCCCCCTCTCCTCCAAGCAACCGCGCCACCGCCCCAGCCGGCCGCCACCCCCTCACGCCGCCGCCGTCCGCCGCAGGCGGCTCTCTCTCCTCCTCGCGCGGCCGTGCGCGAGCGGCACCGCCGCTCATCCTCTCCACCTCCAGCCGCGGCCCCGTGCGCCGCGCACCGCCGCCCCCAGCTCCTCCACTGCCGCAGCGAGCGGCGCCTCCGCCGCCATCTCCTCCACCATCCCTCGACGCCGCCGCCGACACGCCGCTGCCAACTCGCCACCCATTGCGCGGCCGCGGATCCAAACCCCCCTTGGGTTCATCTCCACCAGCCCTGTACGAAGAAGAAGGAAGAAGGTGATAAAAAATTTATTTGTGAAATTTGTAGTTTTTATATTTCATGTTTCTGTAATTTCAAAAAGATCCCTATACATAAGTTTAAGTTGTAACTTGTCTTTCTGTTTTGCACCTAGACCCCTGTATTTCCTTATTAATTTGGACCTCGTTTATGCATCTTTTTGATCAATGAAAAATGCCTTTGTGATGAGCAACTAATTATCTACAATTTGAGTATTTATTTGGATTTTTATGTTACATGGGTAATTAATTAAAAATGATTAACTGAAACTTTGCATATTTTACCCATTCCGTGCTCCTAAATTAATATCTCACACATAGTTGCTCCAAAAATTCCACAAAAAATATATATGATGCCTTGATATGTGATGTATTTACTGTCCAAATTTCATTTAAATTGGAGTTGTCTTGTGTCTTAAATAAATTGTTGAGTGATTTTCGTATTTGATTTTTAATTAAATCCACAGACATCCTTTTCACGAAATTTCAAGTCTCCTGCATTGCTCATCTAAATATCTATTTGAGATAATGTGATCTCTGACTAGTTTGATAACGTGGATTTATTAGGAATTATTTACTCACTGTCACTCTGTTTCCACTAAAAAATCCATAAAAAATTCATAACTTGCCAAAAAATTCCAAAAAAATTATTGTAGCTTCCTTGCATCATGTTTTCATTCCAGTATTTTTTTCATGATTTTTGCTTTCTGTTTGTGTGATAAATTGCGAAAAAACCCATAAAAAGAGTGTATTTTTCATTGTTGCATTTTAACCCCTAAAATTCCAAAAAAATATGTTTTGTGTTCATCACTGGACTAGGATATTAGGAAAAATATAATTTGGCTGAATTGGATTAATTTAACATTAAAATTAATTTGGCTAAGTTGTGTGATTTCTTAGTGTTCTTATTCAGTTGCATTTGTATTTGCTTCGGTTTTTTTGCATTAAAAAAAATCTAAAAAATACCGCATTAGAAATCTAGACCTAAATTTGTAAATTAATCTCAAGTTGTTCCTTTTCCTCCCTGTGTTCGACCCCGGACTTGCCCGGGATATAAATTAAAGCCGAGACACTCTTCACGGAGATCTTCTCTCGGTTCTGACCGAACCGCTAAGTACACGTATTACAACGAACACGATTTAAACAACGTATTTAGCGACTCGCCAGATGGCGCCGTTGCCGGGGAGGCAAACGGCTTAGGGACTAATTTAAAAATTTGGATTTAGTTTTCCATTTACTCGGGTAGTCTGACCCCCGAGCCACTTGTACTTATTCCATTTTTTTTGCAATTATTTCTCTTTATATTTGTGTATATATCTTGTTGTTTATCTCTCTAATATAAATTTTATTTTCCTTGTGAGGGCCCGGTGGACTTGGAGTGCATCGGAGGTCGACGGACGCGACGCGCGCCGACTGCTGAAGAGCGAGGAAAAGCAATTTATTTTTAAGAGAATTTTGTAATAATTGTTGTAATTATTTAGGTAGCTTGCTCAATTATAGCGGCTCTTGTTTGAGAGCTCGCGCATGTAAAAAGACTTAGACATTATTTGTGGTGTGTCGAGCCTGTTTCACTCTCCGGCGAGGGTGGGGCTTGACTTGAGTGGCGAAATTAAGGATTAGGCACACGGTAGTTTAGAATCAAACTTTTTTGTGCCCATCGTAATTTAGGCCACACTTATCTTAGAAGATTCACATATCTTATAAGATTCATAATGAGACGCACATAGACACGTACTACTTAGCTCAAATTCAATCAATTCTTCCCCGCTAATAGTATATTGTTTAGGTGCGGTTTCCTCGATCTGCATGCATTTAGTGTAATATTTACAAATTCAGTTTTGCATAACGCATGAAGAGTGCTGGGATTCACTGTAAGTATAACTTCTTCTGAGCATGCATCATAGTTTCTCGTTTGCATTCTGATTTCCGATTCCCCTCTTGTTTTACAACTTAAGGTTAAAAGGAAATTGGGACTGAACGGTAGACGTGCTTGTGTGTTCACATAAAATTCAAGTGATAACCTAACTCTAAAATTGGGACTGAATTGAGCAGGTCGATTTAATTAATTGGAATAAAAAGAACCCTTGTTCTCGGGTGCATAAAGCCCCCATTGTTTGTTTTTATTGCAAGTGAGAGAGAGACGACCCTAGGATAGAGCCAAGTCTGGATTTCTTACTTACTACTGGTTCTTTATTTTTAGGCGATTAGCTACTTTTCAGTGAGGATTTACGGGTAGCCGGTAAACGGTCCGGACTTCCTTAGCAGAGTGGGAGGTTTAGAGGACGCATTAGTCCTCAAGGAACGGGTAGCCGTATTTGTACGGTCCGTACTTACTCCTATACTGGCTGAAAGTAGGTCAAACTAGTTGTAAGAACCGGGCCAGTCTGTAGGAAAATACGGGCACCTAACAGCTCGTTAATCTTTCCAAGATTGTATTCTCACCAACTAAAATTGACCAGATAAATCGGCCGAACTCTTACGGCCATCACGTGTTGAGTTGGTGAAATTGGGGGTTTGAATTGCGTTTGAATTGTGTGAGTTCACTCCGCACATTTACGTGCACCGTAGAACTAGCGCCTCATTAAACATCGTGTTCTAATCGGTTCTTTTGACATCGAAGATGACTGATTGGGGGGATATTTATTCGGACTTTGCGAATCTCTCATTGAACCCTTCGAAAAGTACGTCTTCAAAGGTCCAAGCGCAACTTGGACCAACCTGGACTCATGACCCTCTTGAGCCCAGAATCACTCACTCTCGGGATGGTTACCCTCAAACCATTCCATTTCTCTCTTCCCACCTCACCGAGGAAGACCATCGCCTTGGTGAGAATATCGTGATTCATAAATCCTCTTCTAATCAAGAAAACATTGCTGATTCAGGCCATATAGAAGACACGAGTAAAATGCCTCCAAAGAAGAAAGAAGAGGAAAAAGAGAACCATGAAGACCCGATGAGAAGTATACTAGCCCGATTGGCTGCATCTGAGCAGCAACAAGCATTATTGAGAGCTCAGTTGGGACAGTTAAATGTTGGGGTCCAACTACCAATGGATGCGGCATACAACCCCGGACAATATCAGATTCATAACTACTTGAGTCCGGCCGAACCCGAAGTTGATTTTGAATTGAAGCCGCATTTCCTGAACCTACTGCCACATTTTGATGGGAATGCTTCTGAGGAGCCATATGCATTCCTAAGGGACTTTGAGCTCATCTGTGCTAACCTCAAAAATAACAATGTTAGCCAGGATTATATTAGGCTCAAAGCCCTTCCATTTGCCTTGGGTGGAAAAGCCGATTACTGGGTGAAGAATCTTGGAATCATCGTCACCACATATGCCCAGTTCAAGGACCTGTTTTTGAAGAAGTTCTACCCTTTGAGTAGAACTAACATGATGAGGACGCGCATTACGAGTTTTTCCCAATTACCCCATGAAGCTTTTTGTGATGCTTGGGAAAGATTCAAGGACATCCTGCAGAAGTGTCCCTGTCATGGACTAAATGATAACATCTTGGTCCAATCATTTTTCACTGGTCTTAACCCTGAGATGCAGGGTTTAGTGAGCGCTGCCTGTGGAGGCAGCTATACATCACGAGGAGCGGATACCGTCTGGAGGGTATTCGAGCAGATGGCTGAAACTAGCCGCTCACAGATGGCCAGCAGGGCCTATACACCATCCCCCAGTTCACTCTCATCTGGAGGGGGAAAATCAGCTGTAGTCGATCTCTCTCAGGACGTAATCCCTAGCATGGGACTTCTGGCTGACAAGCTTACTGTAGTCGAGAGGATTGACAGGAGGATTGATGAGTTAGACCGGAGCGTCTCCAAACTTCCAAAACAGATGGAGGAGTTGACTGAGAAGGTATCTAAGATAAGGATACCCGCCGTGACTGCACCCTCTGCTCCCGTATACCGAGTTCACCATGTTCAGGAGCAGTTGGTGTCAGGGAAACCCCAGCCGTGGGAGCAGGACCAATCCTACACCCACTCTTTCCAGCAGCTACCTCCAGCAGCAGAGACAGTCCAGGAGGAGCCTCCACCAGTTTGGGAGGTGAATGGGATATGGTATACTCAAGACCCTGCCAGGCAGGGAAGTACGGGAGACCGACAGACCTATCAGCGTCCCCCGACATTTCACAACACCGCATTCACCTCTGCACCACCTCCGTCACAGCAGAGCCCTGGATTCTATCCACCCCAGCAGCAGAGGCAGCAGTATCAGCAGTATGGCCGACAGGGCCATTACCAGACGGGCCAGCAGGGCCCGCAACCCCAGCAGCAGCAGCAGAGGCAGTACACTGGTCAGCAGGGCCAGTCTTCCCGTTCTTCTTCTCAGTCTTATCCACTTCCTTCATCGTCTAGTCCCGTGGATATTCAGCAGCAGATACTCGACGAGCTACGTTCCTACAGGAATGAGGTTCAGGATTTACGGGTGGATGTCAACCGCCTGTCTAGATGGCGAGACGAGCAGACTGCACCCTCTACCTCGATCCCAGCCCAAGTTCAGGCTAACCCCAATAGCCTGAACCGTTCTAGTTCTCAGCAGCACTTTGGTCAGGTATACTATTCAACATCTCCTAAATCTGAACATGAGATTCTTTCGTGTGACGAGGCTAACCACATGTCACTCAGGAGTGGAAGGACCGTGGTCGTACCTGACCGGGCGAGGGACACGAGGAGGGGCATCTCTGGAGCTCTACCTGAGGAGTCTTCAGAGGACGAGGAGGAGAGGCATCATATTTCAGAGCCCCATCAGCACCATTCGAGGATTTCTACTCAGGGAGCCGAGAGGAGGAGGAGAGTACGTATGCAGCATCGTCAGCATGGATATTCTTCTGAGTCTACGGAGGACCTTGCATCTCCGGTTGTGGCGGATACCATTCCAGCTTCTATTCCGCAACCTTTAGTAGATAGTTTTGATTTCGATTCCATGTTGCATCAAAAAGATTCTTGTATGAAGAACTCTGTTTCTGTTAAGTCAAAGAATGATCTTTCAGTTCATGATTCAGATTCTTCATCCTCTGTTTCCTTAGCTTCAATCCCTTTCCCCCGTGCTCTTACGGCAGGAAAGCGCATCAAAAAGATTCAGAAAGATGACCCCAATATGGCACGATTTTGTAAAGAAAATATCACTGTGAAGGTGCCATTTGATGAATATGTGGCTAACCATCCTGCCTTCCAAAAATACCTTAAGGTGAGATGCACACCTAGAAGGGTTAGCAGGAAGAAAGATAACCGAAATATAAAGACACATGTCTTATCGGTAGCCACAACCTATTGTCTCAAGAATCAGACTTTGCCAAAGAAAAAGAGAGACATGGGTGCTCACTATGTGGAGAGTCGTATTGACGACATTGCGTTTGCACGCACACTCTTAGATAACGGTTCTTCGATCAACTTACTTCCCTTAGCCTTATATCAGAAATTGGAGTTGGGACCACTTCGCAAATCTAGAGCTTTACTCCAATTCGCAGATCGTTCAATGAAGAGACCTAAGGGAGAAGTGAAGAATGTCGTTATCTCGATTGAGGGGCAGAACTATCAGGTGGACTTCACAGTCTTGGACATGGAGACCCCCAATCATTGGAGAGAATCTCAGATCATTCTCGGGCGACCCTTCCTTAGGACCGCAGGCGCAGCTTTCGATTATGGTATGGGAATGATGAAGTTCCGTTCTCCAGGCGGAGAAGTGAACCTTGAGATGAAGCAAACCAAGTGTCAGCGACCCGATTCAGAGAGTAGCACAGAGTACTCATCTTCAGAGGCAGACTGCAGTTTGATTAGCACAGTTGGGATTTGGGGACAGATTCCTTCAGGACAGAGCGAGACCCTTTCATCTGGAGAGGATATAGTGCATGACGCAGTTTGCCAGGTGTTGTCTGATCTTGCTAGAGATGCATCAACCTATTCTCATGATGACTTAGAGATCCATCCGGATCTGTCAGTTCCATCTTCTTCGGAACAATCATGGGACATAGATGACGAGTCGGACGTGGCTTTTGCCGATTGTCTGGATACTTTTGACGATCCGACTCCCGATTCTTCTGATTTGGTGGCGAATACTACTCAGCTTAGCCCACCTTCATGCAGCACGGAACCAGATTCAGATTCAGTTCAGCCAAATCTGCTTGATGATACCACATTGCCAGAACTGAAATCACTACCTCCTACACTCAAGTACGCCTTTCTTGCGGGACCCAAAGAGAGATATCCTGTCATCATTAGCTCAGACTTGTCTTTAGAGCAGGAGTCTAGGTTGTTAGAAGTCTTAGAGAGGAACCGCAAAGCAATAGGCTGGACAGTGTCGGATCTCGTGGGCATCAACCCCGCTCTCTGCTCGCACCACATTTTTACTGAGGATAACGTGAGACCTTCCCGTGAGTTTTAGAGGAGACTTAACCCCAATCTACGGGAAGTAGTGAAGAATGAAATTGAGAAATGGTGCAAGGCAGGGTTCATATACCCTATTTCTGACTCCAAGTGGGTGGCCCCACTTCATGTTGTCCCGAAGAAGTCGGGAATTCAGATGGTCACCAACGAGGAGGGGGTAGAGATCGCGACACGAGTACCCATGTCGTGGCGCGTCTGTGTCGACTACAGGCGCCTGAATGCCGCGACCAAGAAAGATCACTTTCCCTTGCCTTTTATTGATCAGATCTTGGAGAGACTTGCAGGGAAAGAGTTCTTCTGTTTTCTTGACGGGTACTCAGGCTACAACCAGGTGGCCATAGCCCCTGAGGACCAGGAGAAGACCACATTCACATGTCCATTCGGTACTTATGCTTTCAGGCGCATGCCATTCGGGCTCTGCAATGCCCCAGGCACATTTCAGCGGTGCATGATAGCCATATTTGCCGAGATGGTGGGAGATTTCCTGGAAGTGTTCATGGATGACTTCTCGATCCATGGTGATTCTTTTGATACATGTTTAGCGCACTTGGACCGAGTCCTCACGAGGTGTAGAGAGGTGAATCTGGTACTCTCCTGGGAGAAGAGTCACTTTATGGTGACGGAGGGAATCGTGTTGGGGCATGTCATCTCCAAAAGGGGAATGGAGGTTGACCCTGCCAAGGTGGAGGTGATCAAGAAACTCGATCCACCTACCAACGTGAAGTCAGTGCGGTCATTCTTAGGGCATGTTGGATTCTATAGGAGATTCATTCAAGATTTTTCAAAGATCGCCCGACCACTGACTGAGCTCTTAGGGAAAGACATAGAGTTCGTTGTAGATCACAGGTGTCTGGAGGCCTTTGAGCTCTTGAAAAGGAAGATTTGTACCTCGCCTATCCTACAAGCTCCTGACTGGTCTCTCCCCTTTGAGATCATGACTGACGCTTCAGATTTCGCTATAGGAGCTGTGTTAGGACAACGGCGAGAGGGGATTCCGTTTGCGATTCACTATGCGAGCAAAGTTTTAGATCCTACACAGAAAAATTATACAGTGACTGAAAAGGAAATGCTCGCGGTAGTATGGGCCCTCGAGAAGTTCAGATCATATATTTTGGGCTCTAAGGTGACAATTTATACTGATCACACAGCCATTCGATACTTAATGGAAAAGAAGGACGCGAAGGCGCGTCTTCTTAGGTGGATTTTACTCCTCCAGGAATTTGATTTGGAGATAAAAGATAAACCTGGAGTGAAGAATGTTGTGGCTGATCACCTTTCTCGGATTGAACTTAAAGATTCTCCTGATCATGAGCGGATTAGAGAGACCTTCCCAGATGAGTCAATTTGTGTTATTGACTCCCTCCCGTGGTATGCCAACATGGTGAACTATCTTGTCTCCAAGCAGGTTCCCCATGGTTGGACTAGGAGCAGCATTGATCGACTGAAGTCGGATTCGAGGAGATACCACTGGGACGATCCTTTCCTTTTCTTCGAAGGACCGGATTGTGTTTGGAGAAGGTGTATTCCTCAGGAGGAATACCAAAGTGTCCTCACATATTGTCATTCACTCGAGGCTGGAGGACACCATTCGGGAAAGAGAACCGCTCACAAAGTACTTCAATGTGGATTATATTGGCCGACCTTGTTTAGAGATGCCATTGATTTTGTACGGTCGTGCCCGATCTGTCAAAGGATGGGAGGGACAGTTGGTCAGAGAGATGAGATGCCCTTGCAACCGATGATTATTTGTGATGTTTTTGATGCATGGGGCATAGATTTTATGGGTCCCTTCCCCAACAGCCAAGGACATGAGTACATTTTGTTGGCGGTTTATTATTTATCTAGGTGGGTGGAGGCTATTCCAACCCGAACCGCAGACAGCAAGACTGTCTGTAAGTTTGTGAAAGACCATATTATTGCTAGGTTCGGGGTGCCAAAAGTTTTGATATCTGATGGGGGTAGCCATTTTGTGAACCGAGATATGAGATCTTTAGCTAAGGACTATGGATTTGATCACAGAGTTACTAGTCCTTACCACCCACAGTCCAACGGCATGGCAGAAGTTTCGAACAGAGAGGTGAAGAGTATCTTGCAGAAATTGGTTCGTCCCGATAGGAAGAACTGGTCTCAGCTCTTGGACCAAGTTCTGTGGGCCTATAGGACAGCCTACAAGACACCATTGGGTACTTCACCATTTAGAATGATCTATGGTAAGCCATGCCATTTGCCCGCAGAATTGATTCATAAATCCGAATGGGCAATTAAGAAGATTAATTGGAGTTGTCACCTAGGGAAGCTTTGCCGAGACTTGAACTTGAACGAGCTCGTGGAAATCCGAAACAGGGCATATGACAACAGTTTGATTTATAAGGACAAAGTAAAGAGATGGCATGATCAGCACATTAGGTGCAAAGACTTTGTCCCTGGACAAAAGGTATGTTGTTCAATGCCAGGTTGAAGATGTTCCATGGGAAGCTCAAATCTAAATGGACGGGTCCCTTTGTGGTTAAGAAAGTGCACGAGAATGGAAGTGTAGAGATAGCTGATCTCACAGATGGTGCACAATCTCATGTGGTGAATGGACAACTGTTGAAGCATTTTGTTGATTCCAAAGAGCAGTTAGTCCAAGTCGAGGTCATCAACTTCATACAGAGTGAGCACAGAGCAGATACATCTTATTACTCTTCATGAAGATGCAGCATCAAGATTCAACATCTTAGAAGATTCCATCACTCTTGTACATATTCTCCCTTCTTTGTATATTCTCGAGATCATGTCGGTTCTCACACTTACTCTTGTCCTATACTTAGGCTGACCAAAGCCTAAGTATAGGGGGGACCGATGCCCGCCATGTGTATTTACTCATCATTTCTCCTCTTGACCTCGTCCGCCCCATTTTTGCTCTTCTTCTACACTTAGGCTGTCCAGAGCCTAAGTATAGGGGGGGCGGATCGACTTCTATACTTTCTATTATTTTAGCTTTCCTACGCTTAGTACGAGCTATGTCGTTTTGTCACCTAGTGCCATGAGGACATAGCACAAGCTAAGTATAGGGGGTCGTGTATATATTACATATATACTTTACCCATACCTCGTACTTTCACGTATTTTTGTATATATTATACAATAATTATGAGGTGGGTTAAAAAAACAAAAAAAAACAACAAAAAAAATAACAAAAAAACTTTTCAAAAAAAAAGAATCTTTTCTTATTTACCTATCTTTTTCAAAAAAAAACTCTTGAAAAAAAAAGCAAAACTTTTCTTAAAAAAAAACTTCTTCTTTTTCCTTTGTTTGTCAAAAAAAAAACCTTTGAAAAAAAAACTTTTTCTAAAACATTAAAAAATCAATCATTCATTAAAAAAAACAAAAACAAAAACAAAAACTAAAAAAAACTAACTAATAAGTTGGTTTAATCCCTGACACAATTCACTTTCACACAAGACTAGTGATGTTCAAGAACACTTGGTTTATGAGGTCTTGAGATTTTGAGTTAACCAGCCTTAGTCATTAGGGTCCTTGACTTAATTATTCACATTTCCCTAGTTTGAAAGATTTGTGTGCTATATTGCATGCTTAGTCTCTACCTTAAGAATATGATCAGCACCTCACGTACACGACTGCAGTTATGACGAGATGAGTTGAAATTTCACTTGAGGAACTGGGATGAGGGATTTGAGTTTGGACTTTATTTAATGATGCTCGAGGATGGGATAAAATCAATGAAGGCTTCATGAAACCTGAGTGTCAGCATCTTTAGCCAGTATGAGAACATGGTTCTTGTACTATCTCTTGACATTTACCTATGTGCCAGGGTGTGATAAAATAAAAAAATGTTGATCAGTGTGCGCCAACTCTTGGTAAAAGCAGTGGAGCTAGCCAAAAATACTACAAAGCAATGAAATGTCAAAGAAAAGCTCTCATTCCACAAAGTCAATTATCAAAAGAGCTTCCACCAAAGGCGAGCGCTCCCAACCATTTCAAAGTGTCCACTTGGACCACCGCTATTAGGACCAGGAGTCGGGCTTGCACCAAAAAAGGGCTCTGCATCGTAAATGCTACAAGTCTGGGTGTAGAAGGTACGATAGGTACTCAAAAAAGGCACACCCCGGTGTACTCCCAGGAAAACAAGTGCAGACGGCTCCAACTTCTCTTGACGGACGCACTGATCAACACCAAAAAAATGTGTTGCGTAATAAGGCACTTGAGAGGATCCTTGTTCCAATGAGAGGGAGAGAAGAAATGACACAATCCTATGCCCTCCATCGACTGGCCTTCCATCTACACTTTCAAGTCTGACAACTAAAGAGACGGTGGATTGGATGCAAGAAATGATTTATTCCCTAGTGTTGAGGATTGGGTCCATAGGAGAGTCTCTTGGACTGGAACCTTGGGTGACGTTGTGACTCTACTCTTATAACTGCGGTCAACACTTAAAGTCATATCTCTACTATATATGTATACAAAGAGAGTCTGATGATTAGGGAAATTGGGTACCTCTTGACTAGAGCTTGGTTCAGCTTAGAATTTTAGGATCTCTAAAACCGAGAGTTCTCGAACGGATCAAGTCTTGTATTCACATGCACAGTCAGGGGTTAACCCAACTTATTCATTCTTTATTTGCTCGAGGACTAGAAAAGTTTAAGTATAGGGGGGTGATGAATCCACGATTCATCATCTTAATATCTTAATCTTAGCAAAATCCATGAGTAAAATCCCATATAAATGTCAATAAAATCAATAAACTAACAAAATGACTCTTGTAAATAAAACACACTAATTATTGTATATTAGATTGTACAAAATAAATTACACATAAAAAGCCGCAAAAATAAGGAGTTTTATACCTGTAAATAGCCCAAAACTTCATGTATTTTTAATAATTTCATTTCAACTCCTTTTTGCCTAATTCTTTCTCTAGCTTGTTCATAATAATGTATATAAAAATACAAAAATACAAAACAAATTTTACCTTAAATAAATGCTCCTAGATCCCAATGGGAAAAAGCCGTAAAGACCAACTTCCAAGCTAAATTCCCGCTCCGTATGAACTCCAAATTCACCAAACTCACTTTTAAAGTTCAAGTTAGAAAATTATCTATCCAACGGAAGTGGTTTCATTAAAATCGGAGCTCATTTGCAAAAGTTGGGTTTTGGGACCTAGATGTACATTGTATACCATGTATATATTCATTCTTTCTTTAATTTTTATTTTATCTTTCTTAATTACTAAAAATACAAAAAAATCATACTTGTGTTGTATTTTAATTATACTATTTTATTGTATTTTTTCGTTGTAAATATCTCTTATTAAAAAGACAAAAAAATTACATATTAGAAAAGTAAAAAAAATGTACATGGTGTTTTGTCTTCTTTTGTAAATTCTCCACTATTTATCTTCTCTTTTTATTTCATTGTATTTAAAGTAGACAACTTTATTTATTTATTTATTTATTATTTAATTTCCATTCTCTACAATAACCACCAATTCAACTCCATTATTCCACCATTTTTTCCCAATTTCCCATTCAACTCCATTAATAAATCAACCTCCCATTCAACCCCACCACTTTAATAACCTCTCATCCCATCTTCTTTATATATATGCCATTCTCCTCATTTTTGCCTTTGATCCATCTTTATGTGAGGAGAGCCAAGTTCCCAGAGTTGAATCGGTGACAGCGACGCAACCGCGGTCGAGCGACGACGGCCCTCTCTCCGGTGTGATCCGTTGGTTTTTTGGCCAACATCGCAGCCGCAACCGCGCGCTGCTCGAGCTCATCGCGCGCCGGCGATTCGAGCGAAGACCGTGCTCTCACGAGCACTCCATAGGCATCCGCGTTCATCGTAGGTAATTTTAGTTTATCTGGTCTTTTTGCAAATTTTTTTTAGCACATCATTTCCCCTCACAAAAATCCATCATTTGTTTATTTCATCTTCATTACCACTACCACCAACATTTTATATCATCTCCACATCACCGTTTTTTGTTCCCTTTCTTTTTTGTGTAAATATTCTCATTTAAAGAAAATTTAAAAAAAAATTAGAAAAACAAAAAAAAAGTTTTTTTTTGTTTAGCACCATCATCATAGCATTTTTTTTATCACCATCTCCATTTTACCATCCCCACACCATCTTTGTTTTTTTTTATTTGCATTCCCTGTCTAATCAAAAATTTAAAAAAATAAAAAAATTTAAAACAAAAAAAATCCCTTTTCATTAAGCAAAAAAAAAGGAAATAAAAAAAAATATAAAAAATTAGCCGCAGCAGCGGTGGGGGAGAACCCACCGCCGCCGCCCCCTCTCCTCCAAGCAACCACGCCGCCGCCCCAGCCGGCCGCCACCCCCTCACGCCGCCGCCGTCCGCCGCAGGCGGCTCTCTCTCCTCCTCGCGCGGCCGTGCGCGAGCGGCACCGCCGCTCATCCTCTCCACCTCCAGCCGCGGCCCCGTGCGCCACGCACCGCCGCCCCCAGCTCCTCCACTGCCGCAGCGAGCGGCGCCTCCGCCGCCATCTCCTCCACCATCCCTCGTCGCCGCCGCCGACACGCCGCTGCCAACTCGCCACCCATTGCGCGACCGCGGATCCAAACCCCCCTTGGGTTCATCTCCACCAGCCCTGTACGAAGAAGAAGGAAGAAGGTGATAAAAAATTTATTTGTGAAATTTGTAGTTTTTATATTTCATGTTTCTGTAATTTCAAAAAGATCCCTATACATAAGTTTAAGTTGTAACTTGTCTTTCTGTTTTGCACCTAGACCCCTGTATTTCCTTATTAATTTGGACCTCGTTTATGCATCTTTTTGATCAATGAAAAATGCCTTTGTGATGAGCAACTAATTATCTACAATTTGAGTATTTATTTGGATTTTTATGTTACATGGGTAATTAATTAAAAATGATTAACTGAAACTTTGCATATTTTACCCATTCCGTGCTCCTAAATTAATATCTCACACATAGTTGCTCCAAAAATTCCACAAAAAATATATATGATGCCTTGATATGTGATGTATTTACTGTCCAAATTTCATTTAAATTGGATTTGTCTTGTGTCTTAAATAAATTGTTGAGTGATTTTCGTATTTGATTTTTAATTAAATCCACAGACATCCTTTTCACGAAATTTCAAGTCTCCTGGATTGCTCATCTAAATATCTATTTGAGATAATGTGATCTCTGACTAATTTGATAACGTGGATTTATTAGGAATTATTTACTCACTGTCACTCTGTTTCCACTAAAAAATCCATAAAAAAATCATAACTTGCCAAAAAATTCCAAAAAAATTATTGTAGCTTCCTTGCATCATGTTTTCATTCCAGTATTTTTTCATGATTTTTGCTTTCTGTTTGTGTGATAAATTGCGAAAAAACCCATAAAAAGAGTGTATTTTTCATTGTTGCATTTTAACCCCTAAAATTCCAAAAAAATATGTTTTGTGTTCATCACTGGACTAGGATATTAGGAAAAATATAATTTGGCTGAATTGGATTAATTTAACATTAAAATTAATTTGGCTAAGTTGTGTGATTTCTTAGTGTTCTTATTCAGTTGCATTTGTATTTGCTTCAGTTTTTTTGCATTAAAAAAATCTAAAAAATACCGCATTGGAAATCTAGACCTAAATTTGTAAATTAATCTCAAGTTGTTCCTTTGCCTCCCTGTGTTCGACCCCGGACTTGCCCGGGATATAAATTAAAGCCGAGACACTCTTCACGGAGATCTTCTCTCGGTTCTGACCGAACCGCTAAGTACACGTATTACAACGAACACGATTTAAACAACGTATTTAGCGACTCGCCAACGGTCACATGAGAGGAGAGAGGGCGTGTAGAGAGAAAAAGAAAGAGAGAGACTTATGTTCTCTTGTGTAAAGAAGAGCAAAGGGGTTGCCTCTCCTTTTATAATATTTTGGGATCCATGGATCTCAATCCATGGACAACACAAATCCAATGGCTCACATTGATTTGCGTTTGTTTTAATGGCTAAGATTTGTGTTGGTAAAAACCAACAACAATTAATTTTATTTAGATTAAATCTATATTGATAAATCAATATGAATCAATCCCAAATTAAATCAAGCAATCATGGAGATTATTGGAATGAAGATTACCTCCTTCTATAATATGGGATTTGGTGGCAATCTCATGAGATTATATTATTCCATGGAAATCTCCAAGATTTACAACAACACTTGTTATAAATTATTCAACAAAAATAATTCATAATTATTTTGTGAATATTGCAATCTTACCATTGGAAAATTGTGAATCACATTCACAACCCAAAATAAATAGTGAATTACATTTTCAATTAATTGTCCAATATGAATCCAATTCACATCAACATTTAATTAACAAATGTAAACTATAAATTGCTCTCTCTTATATATTATAAATCACATTTATAATATATATGATTAATATGGATAGTGTTATCCACATTATTCATATCCATGATAATTAAATCACATTTAATCATCTTGGATCCACTATTCTCATGTGCCTAAATAATGTGAATCACATTCACATTATTTACATCTTTGATAATTAAATCACATTTGATTATCTAAGATAACTCTCTTTATAATATGAATCAAATTCATATTATTCGTGATAATTAAATCACATTTAATTATCCATTTTCTCAATGCTCGGATACATATATCAGCAATGAAATTATCCTAAACTCTTTCAAGGATAATGCGCTTTCTTCGCGGATACTTGGAGATAAGGACATGACGATTGTATTGTTCCACGTATAGTGACTTGGATATTGAGATCACATCTCAAATCCAGATATCGGGCCTTCCATAGATGCTTGATTAAATCAAGACCGCAAATCTAATCTTCTTATTGCATCTGAATCACATTCAGATCAATGTCCAATATTTGGGCTAAGATCAGATTACTTCTCTACTGAGAGGAGACAGTAAAATCCAGACCCGTTTCATCACTCCCTATGAATGGA
The DNA here is from genome assembly GCA_037367405.1 of Ottelia alismoides. Classification (NCBI taxonomy): domain Eukaryota; kingdom Viridiplantae; phylum Streptophyta; class Magnoliopsida; order Alismatales; family Hydrocharitaceae; genus Ottelia; species Ottelia alismoides. Next base: position 230,882 of record JAZKJV010002688.1, read on the forward strand.
AGCGTCATGGTTATACAACCGTTTATGATCACATCACCCTCATGTATTCCCAATACCTATACATCTGCATACTGGAAGACTCGGAATAAACCTGAAGTATATATTCAATTTTACACTGTCTACTTCAGAGTTAAATCATCAAGTTTCTCATTCGTTCATTGGGAGTCGGTATCGATCATATGCTTTTTAAAAGCATATATCATACCTAGGTGTTGATCACATACTTTCCAAAAGTATATATCTAACCTACAAATTCAGTCAAGCTTCCAAAGCAAGACAACCGTGCACGAAATTTGGTTCTCTCCAATATCTCATGAGTGATCTCATGTCTTCCGGTTCAGTAACTGAACCTGTATGATCCCTTTGAGAGATCGTATTACTCATATGCCCTTATATGCATGCCAGCGCGCCGGTGTATAGACCTTGATTAGGTCATCAACCTATTGGTTTGCCAAATGTACATACTCATACATATAGTAACACATCTGTCTCCGGTCAGAGGATGTGTGCCTATATCATGACAACATAGGATATAGGACTTTGGTTATCTCGATCTCGTTAAGTCAGCTCTTTGACCTAACTAATCTGACGCCTCCGAATCTCTATTCCTATGCAGAGGACCTGCATCAAGAGGTAGGTCAGATATCAGCCTAAATGAGAAAGGATTGCCATCTCCTACTCAGGCTGGAGATCATCGCTCAATAATCATTTGACGGTTCTTGATGAGTCCTCAATCTAACTCTTTAGATATTCATCCAAGCACCAACCTCTATGATTCAATAACTGAATCAACAGCTGTATGATCATCAAGATGGCTATGGTACATAACCCTAATTGTACTAAGGGACCTATTATGTAAATAGGTTATTCTTCATTTTAGATCAGGGAATGATATTCGCAATAACATTTATTGCATAATGGCTCGTTGTGGGCTCGCATGTCCAACAGTGGGAGCAAGTGATGAGGACTGTTGGATCGAGAGTTGATCCAACGGTCCAAGTGAAGGACAATAGAAGACAAAAGGAGCTTTAACTGAGGGGAAATGGTGGGGTTGACCAGATGTTGAGTTGGGCAAATGAGAGCACGCCACGTGGGGTTGACAAGGACATTTGACCAATGCTAAGAATGCATAAATAAATGCTTTAAAAATAGCAAATAATGTCAAATAGAAATATATTAAAAATAAAATTTACTGATATAAATGAATTCTACAATGTTCATGAAGAACTCAAATGCAAATGAACTCATGTGTGCAAGTTATGCAATTTTTATTGATATTTTATAAATATAAAACATTATTATTTTAGTTTTATATTTTTATTTGATTTTCTGTAAATAATAGTGCATGTAAAAATCAAACATGATATAAAATAATTAAATGGACAAAATTATAATTTTTGAGGATTTTTATGAGTTAAGAAAAGGTCAGACTAAATTAGTGAAGCCAGTTATTTACAAATGAATAAGTCAAAATGCACAAGTTAGGATCTCTCTCTTTTATGGCTTTTATGGTATTTTTAGATTTTTATTTACATGTTATTAGTTAAAACATGATACGAAATAAAGAAACAAAAACAAATAAATCAAATGGAGTTAAATATATACATGAAATAACAAGTCAAAAATCACTGAATATGCACAAATATACAATTCGGCCCCAAGAAATGAGTTTCACATATGGACTCTGATTCTTTTGAATTTGATCTTCATTTATAAATAATTGAATGTACATTAATTCAACAATAAGTAGAGTGAATCTAGACATCGTATATGAGAGATATCAGTATTTATGACTTTCTGTCCTGGAATTAGTGTTTGGGTTTATTTCACACAAATATATATATATATATATATACATATAAGTTAGTATTTTGTTAGGATTTTTCATTGATTAATAATATTGATATGTACACAATGGAATTGAGCTCATGTCAATTGGAGTTAGTATGAATTAATTAAAAATAGGTGAAGTTAGATGAAATATATACAACTGAATATGAATGCATTATGAAATGCCAATTTATGTAAATTATTTTCAAGTGTATGAATGTTAATTATGAGTTATAAATACATGAATGCTTCTAATTCCTCATGATGAAGCTCTATTTCAGCTAATTAGATTGATGAATAACGTATTCATCAGAGGGCTATGGCTGGGTGCCTTTATACATCACATGTAAATGGTCTAATGTATGTTGTGATGTATGCTAGACCACATATCTGCCATTTAGTAGGAGTGGTATGCCATTACCATTCCTGGAATGGAAAACAACACTAAAGAGTTACAAAAAGCATCTTTTAGTACCTAATAAGAACTCAAGAATATGTCATGGCTTATGAAAATAGTGATATCTAAACATTAGAATACATAGATTTAGACTTCCAATCTGGTATGGAGTATAGGAAGTCAACCTCAGGGTTCGTATTCTTGTTGAATGATGTTGTTGTAAGCTGGAGGAGCAAGAAACATGACACCAGAACAGATTTAACAACTAAATCTTATTAAATTATTGTATGATATGTTGCAAAAGAGGTTGTGTAGTTGTGTGAGATCATCAGAACTTGGCATAGTTTCTTTAAGAGACTATCCCCTTCCATTTCTCTATGATAATACTAGTTTCATAGCACAAGCGAGGGAACATGGATGTCATCAAAAGAGCAAGAACGTGGATATGAAATATCACATAATCTTGGAGATGCAAAACCATGGTGCTATCGTTATCCTCAAGGTTGTCTTTGCCGAGAACATTCTTGATCCGCTTACCAAGACTTTGAATCAAACAATTTTTGACCAATATATGAATGTGGTTTGAGGGTTGTACATAATTGCTCTTAGGACTAGTAGGAGACTATTAAACATGTAAGCTCAGGGGAAACCATTATGCAAAAAAATAGTTGTATTTTGTTTCATTATATTAACTAAAGAATAAATTGTGTTTGCATTTATAAGGTGCCATGGTACAATTAAAATAATATAACATGGCTATCTTGCTGACATACATCTTTTGATTTAAATAGATCATATAGGTTGATGCAGGATTGTAGATTTAAAGAGTTAGATTGAGGAAACAACTAAAATCATGAAGTGATATTCAAGAATGATACCAAGTCTGAGAAAGAGATGGCAATCATTCTCCAAGGGTTGACATATGGATGAGCTCTTGATGCAGGTCCTCTACACATGAATAGAGATTTAGATGTGTCAGATAAGCCAGGTTAAAGTAGAAACTAAAAGCTAAAATGTTGACCAAAAGTCAAAAATTTGATAAAAAATTTTCAAAATATTGATCAAAAGTCAAAGAGCCGACTTTATGTCAAAATGTTGACATGATGAGATCGAAATAACTTAAGACATGTATCATATACTGTTATGAACATGCACACATCCTTTACATGAGACATAATGCATCTATGTCTGAATAAGTATAATTGGAAGACTAATATGTTGATGACCTGACAAGGTATATATATTGGCAAGCTGGTGTACATGTAAAAAATGATGTATGATCTCTCGCAGTGTGATGCCACACCCCGCAGGGAGAGCGTCGGACCTAACTCCCTAAGATCTAGATACTCAACAATTGGCACATTCATACATCATGATTAACATTTGGAATGTGAAGCTGGAAAAGTAAATAATAAAATGCTCCAATAACATTGTTACGTTGATGGTTCCTAAAATTTTATAAATTTACAATAGAGTCCATACCATATTTTTACATGACAAATAAACTTAAACTGTGGAAGCTATCCAAGTAGTACAACAACTAGTACAACTTTACAAGTGAAACAACATCCTGAGTCTGGTACAAAATGTGGAAGTTCAAGTCACTACCGTTGCTCAGTACCCTTTAAACTTGAATGAATATCTAAAGAAGTACTATGAGTAAAAAGCTCTGGACAGCTAAAATAGGGCAATCAACAATACAGTAACAGAAGTGTAAAAGAGTAAGGAGTGGGGTGTTCACGTTTCATTATTTACAAACCATATATAACACTGTTATTATAAGTTATATGCAATATACTACTTGTACTCAACAAGTGCCAGTACTATTAATCATAAATGAGCTTGTCAATTTTACATTTATCTACATGAAACGTCGATGATCATATAAGTATATACACATAAGTATACTATTCAAGGCATCTTTCCATCATCAGTATTTGAGTTAAAATATTAATAATAAAATCTCAATAGTCACACCATGTGCACTAGAGCAACAAACTTAAACCAACAAACCACAATTCCAAACTTCAACTCATTTTCCCTAGCTTACCAGCCACGGGGGAAATACATTGGAATGAATATACCACAGCCAAACAAGACCGCATCAGGTACAACCTTGTGACGAAGAATGAGTCTTCGACGAGTGTCGTACTATAGGCACACAGACACATCGACTGTTGAGGTTGCGACTCCAAATACAATCAGGTTACTAAGTGCAACACACCACCCAACTCGTCCGTTGAGGTTGCGACCTTTAGGGTATATAGTCTAATGGTACATATCCAACCCCCAGCGGCACCGAACACCATCTACCCCGCACCGTGAAATCTCACCCACGGAATGTTGATGATAAAACCATAACTATTGTTAGATTGTCTAGTGACTAATTTGGAACTAAGATGTCTGATGTATTAATTGATGCACATGTACCTCATGGTTATTATTATCAATCCATTAAACTATTTGTATTCATTAGACGATCATTACATGCAATATCAATATCGACCATTGCATCAAAGTTATCTCGATGAACGTTGCTATCCCCTATTAAATTTGGTGCATCAATTTTTTTTTGAAAATGAATTTCATCATCATCCTATATCATCATTGGCTATGATTTGAGTATTACATTATAGTTATCTCAATATAAATCTCGTTTCTGAAATGCGATTTTAATGGGATTATATCATTGGCTGTGATTTTAATTGAAGAGAACTTGAATTACGTTATCTCACATGATAAATCACATGACATTTTATCTTCCTTGATGTATTATGTAACTCATCCGATTTTAATATTTAATAAGATTTCTTTCTTCCTTGATGTATGTTTCCCTTATTATGAACAACTATATTAATAAATGGAATGATAAATTTACTACTTGGCATTAATACATACGGTTATAGCGGGACCAATAATTTATTTGAGCAATTACCTACAGTCCACCGTTACATATTTACTTATAAAGTCGTCATTCAATTTATCACGACCATGCATGGATACTTTCAAATCACAAGTTTTGATATGCATGATCACAAGAATCTCAAATCAATGGTAAATAGAAACAGATTCAAGAGTAATGATGTGACAAGAAGAACACATATAGGGATCTCTCTCGGATTTCTTATTTTAATTCTCCCATTAGAGTGATAAATATAGAATTCGCTTATTGCAAAATACACTATTGTAAAGTTGTATAGAAACAAATGATTTATGGAATTCGTTAATTCAATCTATTAGAAAGGCATTTAATATATGAAACGCGTGATTATACCTTCTCGTTGATGCATAATATATAGATGAGATCTTCAAACAAGACTGGGTTGTGAAACTGTAAAATGCATATGAACCCAACAGTGATGAGGGAACGGGACATCGCCACACATATACATTCTCATACACACATCCTTAAGTTTCATTTATGTCATAACATAAAATAATATGCACAATTAATCACAATGCATCCATTATATCTTTCATTCACAACTTCATTTAGCATGCAAGTGGATTTAGCAAAAATACCATGTATCCTTCTTTTTATTTCTTTAGGAACATGAACAATCGACAATCACTACATCAAAGGGGAAATCTATCGAGCAAGAGGGACTCTAAGGTCCATAAGACATGCACGACGAGAAAATCACAAATAAAAGAAAGGGGAGGGGACTATACCTATATAGATGTTGCATGCAATAGCATGTCTTCATTCTAAGTCGTCTCCTGCATATTATCACGACCACAGTAACCTCTAAATCGCAACATCCTTTTCTTAGATGTAACCCATAAACAAAAATCATCAAATAGATAGAAAGGAAGAAATGATCTTACATTTTCTAAAGTGAGTTCTACGTGGAGGATGCCGAGAGGAAGCTCCTCTCTAAAAAAAGATGGCAATCCACCAACTCTAACGATCTCCGATGGAGCTACAATAAGCTTGGGAGGCGGGAGGTGGGAGATGGGAAATGTGTTGTTTTGGTTGAAAAATGAGAAGAGTTTATCTTAAAAGGTGGGTTTTATATAAATGGACTTGGCTGAATCCTTGGATGGATCCCGCCTAAATCTCGTATTAAAAGTCAAACTTGACCCTTCTTCACTAAAATAGACATATCTCACTCATTTGATTTCCGATTTAAAAAATTTCAGATGTATTGGATTCATGACAATAATACACATACAATAAGGTATAATATGATACAATCAAATCAAAATTGAATTTTTGATAAATATTTTAGTGGGCTGCAACCATTTAATCATTAGCAACCTAACCAGATTCGGGGGGCAAAAACCTAGGTTTCACTCAACGAAATCATGCAAGTTCATATGTTCTAAATCGGGAGTAGAACTCACCTATGAGACATTGCGATCAGTACAAATTCCATCCATGGTTGTCTTGTTTATCAAAAAAGATACAAATTCCATAAATTAATATATGTTTTTGGAAAACATATTTTGTCGATCAATGATCTATTAAGAAATCTATTGATAAACTCTTGAAGGAGAACAAAGAATGGATTTGAACTTTGAGTTCAATCAAAGTCTTTCCAGCATACAAGATGCTTGATTATTGGGAATACTACTAAAGGTCTCCGAGTTCTAACTAATCCTCACTCTTTTGCCTTGTCGAGGTCTAAACTGGATCTGATCTCAAGGGCTTCTTGACCAAAAGGTGAAGATATGACTTATCCTCACAAAGCTAGCTCCTTAGGTCTGAGGCGCAGATGGAGCTGGCAAGTGCTAATTTCTTGGAAGTGCTACGACTAAGATGACAAGAGGTTAGACTCGATGACAAACCTTACTAGAAGAGAGGACTGATAAGGTAATGCACATAAGTCCAATATATCTTTAAAGGTTCCAGCAACTATATTTTCATAGCATTTCTTATAATCTAAAAATGTCGAGAAATGCGCTTTGACCTTTCTATGTCGTTTCATATCCAACCTGATGAATTCGATTGTGACGATAACAAAGAGCTAGAAATCGTTCGCGAACGTCAATTCATTACAATATGAAAATTCACTAATGTAGACTTTCTTGCCTTGCTTTCTTGTCATGAATTTTCCTCTTTCTTTATTGGTCATCTATACCACTACTTTTCCACTATAGTAAGATTCTCGGAGCCTTGTAGCTTGACCTACTTCGTGAGAAAGCCGTGAGAGAGATGCTAAATATATAGTAAAAAATCCAGACTCTTCATCTACTACTACCATATTATAGGGGAATTCAAAGAAATTATACTCTAGGTTGATGAGATAATAATGTATTGTATACCATAATACTTCTGTTCTGAGGGAATGATGGAATCATGTAGATTTCATTGACTCCATTTTGTGACTAAATGAATGAGAAATAATTGCATTAACTATCAATTCATATAATTTTTTTCTAGATTCAAAGAGTTGAAAATTAATCTAAAATGGTTCAGAGTCAATTAGATAAATGGTTCGAAAAACATATGACTACAATTGCTTACAGTGGTAAAAACCATGATATTAGATATAAATGTAATTATCAAGTCACTATATGTGGTCTGTAAATCTCCCTAAAATTATCTCCAAGTATCAACGAATGCTTCTCATGAATCCTAATTAAATTAGGAGTCATATATTAAGATATTAGATATCAAGATAATATTTGTTATCATCATTGATACAACTGATATGTGAATATGTAAATATGTTTCAATTATTAGTAATTAACTAATATAAATATAGATTCGTGCTAATTATATCAATATGCAAGTGATTAATATTTAACTAGAACACATGTGAATGCCATTCACATAATTGAATAAATGTAAATTATATTTATATTTTATTATAGATGAATGAATTAGATTAATTTTTGGTTGGAGAACTTTTATAATCATCCTTTAATGGTTGATGTGAATTAATATTTGAATAAAATAGTTAATTACCTAAATTATCAATCAATTGAATTTAAATTTGTTGAAAGAGAATCGAAAGAGATAACATCTCTTCAATTTCTCCTTGTTGATAACCACCATGGAATGGGGAGAGAGAAATTCTATCTAATTTCTCATGGTGGACGTCTACTACGATGGAGAGAAATTCAATGAGGAAAGTTATTTTCTCTTTATTTTTATCATTAATTCAATATTCAAATTATTCTCCTATTTAGAAGTTACAACTATTTGGAGAGAGAGAGAGAGAGTAGAGAGACTTGCTTTATATTAAACTCATCATGTATGTTTATGATAGAGTAGGACTCCATCTCAACTATCCACAACCTATAAAAAAGGCATGGGTGTTTTTCTCTAGTTAATTAAGTTGAAAGAATTTCCATCAGAAAGTGCTCTCTAGTCCTAAGAAGAAAGATGATAAATATGAGAGAATATTTCTCTTTATTTTCCCTTAGCAGTCCTCGCATATACACCGTCATTATCTCATTGGTCATCCACGATATAACCTCTCTTGTCCTATCCGTTGGCTCAACCAATTGTAAGAGCATATGCCTTCTTGTCTGTGCTTTGTGCTTGAGTAGAAGGACTTGAATTCGTGGGATGAAATCAGGAGGAAGTGTAACGTCCCGGGCTTAGGTCCCCGGTCCGTTATCGAGGAAAACTGTTCCTGACAACTTGTTGGGTTCGGATCCAAATGAACCCGTTGACAACCACCCAAAATGCTTAAGCCCAAGTTGTCAAGTAGTAATCCCCACCACTTATAAACCGCACCCACACTTTGTGAGTTTTAGATGTGGTACTATATTTGGGGGTATGGGTGTTACAACCTCCCCCACTTATATTCGCAACGTCCTCGTTGTGACATGGCCCATCACTTATTTCCAGTGATAGTGGCAGCTGCATGTTCCGGGTAGCCTTTTCCTCCAACCTCTTTGTAGGGGTGGCTCCACCTCTTGGGTAGCCCTTTCCACTATCAGAGAGAAATTGGCTCTGATACCATTTGTAACGTCCCGGGCTTAGGTCCCCGGTCCGTTATCGAGGAAAACTGGCCCTGACAACTTGTTGGGTTCGGGCCCAATTAGACCCCTTGACAACCACCCAAAATGCTTAAGCCCGAGTTGTAAAGTAGTAGTCCCCACCACTTATAAACCACATACACACTTCGTGAGTTTTAGATGTGGTACTATGTTTGGGGGTATGGATGTTACAGGAAGAGATTGTTCCAGATCTCTCTTTGCATGGACAACTTAGTGGAGAGCACATCTCATGTTTGTAGGGAATACCACGAGACATCGTCATGCCAATGAGTGCAAGCTTCCATTAGATTGCACTTAAATATGGAAGTATCTTATTTCAGAGACTCACACATCAAAAGGTATTCTTATATATTCATGTGATCTTGTGAAAATGGTGTGCAAATTATTTTCCGTTACCTTGTGATTTCGCACGTGCAATCACTTTTTCATATGATTGCATTGATGCTCATACGATCAACACTTTATTTTACGAATTCGATTAGTTTATTCCATATTTTCACGATGTACAATGTTTAACCTCTCTTCACCAACATCAACTGAGGCAGATCTAAATATCTACATTATCTTTATAATGTATATTCAACTATAACTCTAACTAATACATAGTTTTTCCCTCCCTCTTCTACATCTGCCACATGGCAACCCCAAATCTCACCAAATTACCCTCTCTTCCCCTTCCTTTATTCGTTTCTTTCCCTCTCTCTCCCCTTTTCTCTATCTCTCCACTCAATCTCCTCCTCTCCACCACTCTCTCTCCCTCTTTCTCTCTCTCCATTTATTCTCTCTCCCTCTCTCCCCACTAATTCTCTGTCCCTCTTTCCTCTCCATTTCTCCTCTCTCTCAAACCTACCCATCTCTCCCCCCTCTCTCCTCTTCATTTCTCTCTCCTCTAACTCCTCTCCTCTCCCTCTTTCTCCCTTTGCTCATCTTTTTATCTCTCCTCTAATATATTTGTTAAATTTAAAATTACAAATAGCATATTTTTATATTTATCATACTAATGTATTAACAATTATATATTTATTATATTAAAATTTTTAAATCTCTTATAAAGTTACAATTTTTTATGTGATGTAAAAATTGGTTACATTTTTTTACAAACTTAGTAATTTATTCAAATTCAAATTTTTGTAATCAATGTGGGGGAAAACACATGTATATATTTTATTATTATATTAAAATTATATCATATTTATATGTGATGTAAATTTTGTGAAATACAATAATAATTTAAAAAAAGTTTAAAACAAAATTAACTGTGAAATACAATACTAATTAAAAAATAATTTAAATCAAACTTAAATTTGCATATATAAATCTTATAATAAAGCAATAAAAACATATAATTTGAAAATAATTTCCAATTGATGTTTAAATTATTATGTAATACAAATAATTCAATACATAATAAAAATAAAATTAACTTATGATTATGATAATGATAAAATTATACTTATATCAATAATTTATTAATAAAATTTTTAAAAATGATGTAAAATTTAATAAGAGTAATTTTTTTATATGTAATACATACATAACTTATTTTTCCTCTCATCTTTTTTAATCCCTTATGTAATACATACATAATAAATTTTTTATCCTTCCACATGAATCAATTGTAAAGTAATTTGAACTTTTTAATACAATCAATTTATGAATGTTTTCTTATCAAAATCACACGGTAAATATCAAAACCTAATTTGAATAATAAATTCGATCAAAAATATTTCGAATGGAGAATGTAACTAACTCATAAAAGCTCACTATTTCTATTATGGTTAGATAACCAAAAATACGTTTGAAAAAAATAATATTCATTGTAAAATAATCTTCATCTTCATCGTTAAGTACTACAATATTGCAATGATTTCACAGTATAAGACTAAACAATAAAATAATATGTGGGAAAGGTAAGTATCACATTTAGACATCTAACTTTTGGGGTTTTTCTATTATTTTTTTCATTTGAGAATGAGATCGAGGAAATTGAAGTTTAAGCATTACTAGAAAGTAATTAATTGATTTTTGTAGTTTCCAAAAAAATGAGTTGTATAACTACGTAAAATTATTATAACATGTTATAATATCATTAGATTATAAATGAGTTGTATTTCCATTAAATAAATTTCAAAATACTCATTTGATTATATTTAAAAAATTATGATGTGATGAAAATAAATTAGAACTTATTACAATCAAATAATAATATCTGGCACACATATATTATGTGTAAAATGTATAAAACTTATTTCATAAGTATGTATTTTTTTAAAACATATAAAAACCATGAAACCTGTGTAAGCCATGTATATCTTTTAAAATTATCTAAATCCAAAAGGTTTATTTACATAAATTTCCCATGCAAATATAGGAGGTCAACATTGTCGCACGAACGATATTATTTTGGAAAACAACTCTATCATAACCCTCTCTCTCTTTTAAATTTTTCTGACCTATAACTTCTAAGTTATTTTTTGATGTCTATAATTATTTCATTGGTTGTTAGATTTATATTATTTATATTACTTTGTTGTATATTTAATGATAACAATGTTAAGCTGTCTACCTTAATCTCCATTTTTGTAGTCATTTCTTTGAAAAAATAAATAAATTTATGCTATCCCATGTATGATATAATACATGTTGCTCATGTGATACAAGGTTGTTATTAACTATTATGATATTGTTCAAAAAATGTTACATTCACTTATTTATTCTATTAAAAACTTATACTTTATTTTGTTTTGATTAATTTTTATAATTTTGAAAATTTTCAAAAAATTCAATCGACTCGCTGCGGAGCGCGAGCAAATACACTAGTTGTAAGTAAGTGGAGGTGAAGATCAACTTCGACAGTAAGAAGTATGAAAGGAAGTAAAGAATGTCTATTTAGAATTTATAAAACCCTTTTAACCAAATATGATTTGCCATAATCCTCGACGGGACCGTGAGAAGTTGTTCCCCAAAGAACGCCGCCTAAAGAGGTAAATTCCATTCACTAACATGTAATTTATTATATTCACATAGGCCAACCTCCAAAAAACCCCTGATTCAAAAGTACATTGCGGCGGAATCTTTCCCCCACCGCCTCGTTTCCGGCCTACTTCCCCTGCAAGGAAGGCCCCCCCGCTACAAAGGACCGCAAAAGCAGAAGCCCGGGTAGCAATGATATAAAAATCTCACATAAAAAACCGTCGGCCCCAATTCACAGGAGCAGCAGCTGCAAAATCCACCAGAACCCCTCCCGTTTCCTCTCACCCCCACCGGTTTGCCCTGACAGATGGGGTCGTCGCAGGCGAGGCTGATACAGGAGCTGGTGCTCTACGCGGCGAGCGCCGCCCTGAGTTGCCTCGTCCTCTACGTCGGCCTTCGCCAGCTCGACCCCAACCGCGATGCCGCCAAGAAGGCTCTCGAGCACAAGAAGGAGATCGCCAAGCGCCTCGGCCGCCCGTTCATCCAGACCAACCAGTACGAGGTGAGTCGTCTCCCCCTTTTTCCTTGCCGTCTGATATCATCAAGTGCCCTCACCTTTGTTTGAGACCTTTTCAGAGGACTAAATGAAACGGATTTATGTGGTTTGGGCCTCAAAATTTTAGGATATTGCGTTGTCCTGTTCGAACTTAGATAAATGGAAGGGGTTAAGTAAGAAAATATAAATTTTGATTCGTTTTATTTGGATAGGTTCTTTTGAAGACAAAAAACAAACATTGTTAGTTCTGCTTCATGTATGAAAATGCTTGATTTTTATTTGGGTTGCTCGATGTGATTCTCTCTAGCACGTTCTCGAGAAAAGGCAGCTTGGTGCATGGGGCCCTAGTTTTCGATGGGGTTTAGTGAAAGCTGAAACTGTTTCCACTTTCCCGATTGACGTGACTTAGAAATTCTCTTATTTGGCTCGAAAAATTTGTGGACATCAAGGAAAATGGAATGATTATTCATTAATTTATAGAGTTTCTTTAATGCATCTGCAGGATATAGTAGCATGTGACGTTGTGAATCCAGACCACATTGATGTTGAATTTGAGTCGATTGGAGGCTTGGAAGATATTAAGCAGGCGTTATATGAACTAGTGATCCTTCCATTAAAAAGGCCTGAGCTGTTTAAGAGTGGGAAACTTCTTGCCCCACAGAAGGGGGTACTGCTGTATGGGCCACCTGGAACAGGGAAAACAATGCTTGCCAAGGCCATTGCAAAAGAATCTGGAGCTGTCTTTATTAATGTGAGGGTATCTAATTTGATGAGCAAATGGTTCGGCGATGCCCAAAAACTGGGTGAGCAGTAGAAGCTGTCATTTAGATATGTTACTCATATTTTTCTGAGCTTCTTTTTATTGTTAGTTAACCATGGTTGCCTAATCATTGACACCACACATCGAAAAAATGAGCATAGCGTTTTTGCCAATTAGACCTGGCTGAGTTAGTCTCTATGATTTGATGTGATCATTGCTTGTTTAATTGCATTGAAGGAAGTTGAGTCTTATTATTTTAGAACTGTGTCAAAGTTAGAGGAAGTTCGTAGGAAGTTGCTGCACACTTTCTCATTTCCAAATAAATAAGACTGAAAATGTCTTTTTTTCTTTCGTGATTTCTTCTTTTCTGCATGATAATTAAAGTAAACACCAGTTAATGACTCATTAAGATCTTTACTAAGCTTAAGATGGTGTATTGCATCATACTATATGTTTTTGAGAGTAGTCAAAACTGTAGCTCATGTGTACAACAGAAGTAGGGGTGCACATGGATCGGATTGGATCGGATTTTACCTTAATCCATGTCCAATCCAATCTTAACGGATTTTAACTTTTTCCAATCCAATCCAATCCATCAAATATCTAAATCCAAACCAATCAAATCCATCGGATTACAGATTAGATCGGATTGGTTCGGATTCTTTATACGTTTGTATCCCATCTCAATTGTTTGCCCTCTCGTGTTTGTGTTTTATCGCACATTAGCCCTCAATATCTAAATTATGGCTCAAAAATTGGTAATATAGATCGGATGTAAAGAAAAAGATATTTGAAGACCACTCAATCAAATTTAAGTTGAATAACTTCATTGATCTGTAATGAAAAAGTTGAAGACCATATACTCAACGTAAAGGATTATATTGGATTTAGAATTTGAGATTCCTTCTATAAATGTTGCATTATTTTTTTTGCAAATGATTTCCATCTAATGATTCAAGTAAGAATAATACAAGTTACCAAATAATGATCCAAAGATAAAAAGATAATTTACACAAACAGAAAAGTGTGATCTTTTACAGTCACATATTGATGAAATCCAACGGAGATGAAACTAGGAGTGAAATATTGAGGTCAAGAGTGAAATGAAAGAGGATCGAAACTAAGAGGGGAATAGTCAATTGGGATTATAACTTTTACCAGTATAATTATATTTTTATTATTTAGGAGTTTAAGGGAGATGACAAGAGGACTTGTATCCACTATAGATATGAAAAAAAGAGAAGAATCACATTGGTTATTGTCTTATTGGAATGGGTGCACACGCACGTACGCGTGTATATGCATGTATGTATGTATATGTATTTATGTATGTATGTATGTATATGTTAACGGATTAACGGATTGGATCGGATTGAATTTTCATGATAATCCGATCCAATCCATACTTTAACGGATTTGAAAATTTTCAAACCAATTCGATCCAATAAAATGACAAAACCAAACCAATCCAATCCAATAACATCGGATTGGATCGGATTACGGATTTTATCCGATCCATGTGCACTCCTAAACAGAAGCGTGGACATCTTTATTTGGGTGGTGGCTGTATGCTTCTATCTTTGTGCACAAATGGCCTTACTTTATGCAAAATTTTGTAGGGGTTATTTTCTTATTAGCATTTATTTGTTCAATAGACCCTGTTGTTTTAGTAATAATTTTGTTCTTGCTTTGCAATTAGCTCTAGATTATCCTAGTCTCTTTTGGTTAGAGAAAAAGGTAGGTCAGTTGGACACAAGTAGGATTGTATTATTCTTGTCCTGCTATATTATACGTTTCGGGGCAATTTCCAAGACAAATAATTGATGAAGATTGAAGCATAATTATTCAAATTCTAGGTATTTGTCTCCCCCCCATCCTGTTTCTTTTTTTCATTAATGTTCATGCCAACTCTGTAGAGAATGTCCCTCGAGAAGGGCTTCAAATTCATTGATGTCTGTCGCTTGGGAAAGTCTCGTTGATGTGACTTTTAGGTAGAATTGAGAGTTTTTCCTTTTATGCAGTGATGATAAATGGAAAAAAATCGAAATGTCTAGTTGAAAAGGCCAGTTCTGTTAGTGAGCTTCGTCGTCATAAATTCCAAATGGTGAATTGGAAATCCTCACCATGGTGGACTTTTGAGGGGGAAAAAGAATCCATTGCCCGAATCTATTACGAGGGATATCTTTAAGTGCCTGAGATATTAACAAAGGTGGCTCAAAGGAGATGAACTAGCGAATTCATGGAAATGTCCCATTGGCTAGAGGAAGAGTACTTGAAGGTGTGGCTCAAAATTTTGCCTAAATATCGACAATATTTTGCCGATGTAGTTACATGCCACCGAAATGGCTAATTTCACACATATAGATGCCTTTTTCAATGATCATTGTGTTAATTTAGCACTGATTTCGGTGAAATATCGCGATAGACTTTGTACTTCTCTGGTGAGGCCGTTAGAGGTATATAGCTATAAAGTCTCTCAAACATACCCCTAAGAGACTACAAGACATGAAGAGGACAATCCCTATGTTTAGTCCGTAAAAATATCATGCTGGAGTTGCAAGATCTTCGACCCATTCTTCGCTTGAGAGCAGGGGCGGAACCGGGAATTTCATCAAGGAGGGGCCGGATATACAACTATTATGTATGCTCAAAAATGGAAAAATCTATGTATTTTGAACGATATTTTTAAATAGAATTAATATTTTTAAAATGAACCTCTTTCAGTCTTGATAAATGTAGAATTTAAATGTATTATTAATGTTAGGATTTAAAATAGATATGTATTTTCAGTGGTTATTTTTAAAATTAGATAAATATAATATTTTTAAACTTCTCTAAATCCATCCTTAAAGGGCTAAATTATCAAGTGAAATTTTGAAACAAAAAAAATTCATGGTTAAAAGGAAACATTAAAAAAAATATTGACAAAGAGTACTAAAAACAATGGAAGAGATAAATAAACTTGAATATAATTTTATATCAAATTATTTTGATACTTTGGAAGTGATAGGATAAACCATATAAAAGAAAGTAAAATTGATGGAGATAAGATTCGAACCCTAGTCTCCAAAATAACATGTCACTTTACCACTTAACCATTTAATGATTCTGTAATCTTTCTCTAACAAAATTAATTACACTATAACCGAGGAGGGGCCGTATTGAAAACTTTATACATTGTACACATGACGTATAATAATCATGGGGGGGGCATGGCCCCCCATAATATATACTAGTTCCGCCCCCGCTTGAGAGTACGTCGCTGCAAGGATGTCCCACATTACCTTCGCTATGGGTTGATTCAAGATATCATTGGCTATTTCCACAGAAACAGTACCAATAGCCAAGCTTTTGCGTAAGAGTCATCGGCCTCCCATGAAGCATTGGTCCTCATCCTGTCGGCCGGCTCATACTGCGTCACAATATGCTTCTTACCATGGCCCTGCAAGAGATTTATGAACTGTATCGTCCACAACTTGTAGTTTGTGCCATCCATCTTGACAGTAGGTGCCCTACCCTTAAAGGAACATGCGGATAGAATATCAACTCTATTTTTTTGGCATAATGCATTGTCGGATTGGTACACGATTGGGACCATAGACATGCGATAGGGTCCCTACACAAACACCAAGGGGAGTGATTGTGGGTATAGGCTCATATCACAAGCAACCCTAGGCAAACTCGTCGGTGGTAGGGCTCAACGGAGTCCACGATGGTTTGATTTCGCCCCAATCAGATCAAAATCAGACCAAATCTGGTCCCCATTAGGGTGCTGGGGCGGCAAGAAGATGCTGTGGCGCTAACTAGAATGATGTTGGGGGTGCAAGGGTGATGCACATGGGTACTGGGGCGCACTGGAGTGGCACTGGGACGATGTTGGAAGGTCGTTGGAGCGGTGCTAGGGTGACATGGTAGCGCTCGGGCAGTGTTGGAAGGTTGCTTGACGTTGGAAGGTCGTTGGAACAATGTCGAAGGTGCTGCAACGACGTGGTTGGCCTGAGGCCTTACGTGGAGTCCTAGTCGGATGAAGGAAGAACTCACGCAAGGTTTTCAGAGAAGATGAGACGTGAGGGGCTGGTTGTGGCGGTGGGATCTAGGTCTGAATATCAATCTAGGACCGCTGCTCTGATGCCATGTGGAGAGAGATGAGATAATACAATAAGTTGTTTATTCATGATGCCATAAGGTTCTCTTATATAGAGGAGAAACTTGATAGACAAATCACATAGTATAGACAGAAAGAGAAGAGAATATATAAAAGGATAAAAGATAACTAATATCTCAACATCCGCCATATCGTCGATATGTCATTTCGTCAGCTCACTGATATGTTGGTATAATCGACATTTTGGACCATGCTCTAAAGACATAACTTTGACCTTTTATAGAGCAAGCTCGACAAGGCCTTGTTGGTGGCATAGAGGAGTCTGGTGTCTATTAGGTGATATCTAGGCTGTTAAATATCAATATGTTATGGAGTTTCCTACTTGTTTTTTTAAAGAAGAGTTACTGTACTGCGATTGTGTGACAGACATTGTCGATAGATTGTTTAGGTTCTCCCCCTATGGATCTTAAGTCAGATAAAATAGGTAACCTGTGAGGCCATGAGTCCTAGAATTTGAATTGGCCATATTGGTCCTTTGAATGTAGGATAACTGTGATGTTGCTCGCACTGCTGATGCCATGTTGGCCGTGGATGATGATCGGGGTTTTAGATTTCACTAAATATCAATGAGATTTTGCTAATATTTCGGTTTCGACATGGGACTGAAATATCGAGCAATATGGCGATGTGTGCCTTTTAAGGTCATTTCTTCACAATCTTTTAAATACTTATCATCATATGACAAACAAGTCCTCCCCACTCCTCAAATCTGAGTAACCCATTTAGCTAGTAGCACTTTGTTTATTTTAACACGCTTCAAAACCCACAAGCCACTCATATCATTAGGCAATCTACTATAAGGAAGGCCGTATCAATATGATATCGTTTCGATCCGTCCGGAAATGGATATATCGGGATATATCGCCGATATATTGACGACATCGGTGAAATGTCGGAAATGGCTCAAAAAAGCCATTTTTTTCTTTTCAGAAATTAAGATCACCAAGATATTAAAAAAATAAATAACCTACAAATACACACTTATGTCACACATGTCGGTCATTTATACCACATATATCGCACATATCGGTCATATCGAACATATCACTATTAATTTTTATTCCTGGCCTATAGATATTGGAAACAGATTCCATTCAAGTTCTATAACATTAAATAACTTATAAATATACACTTAAATGACACATATAGATCATTTATGAAGACTATGATCCTTATATTGCACATTATCAGTCATATCCAACATATCATTGGTATTGTTAGTTGTTGACCTATATATATATATTAAAAATGGAGCTCATCCAAGTTCTTAGATTACTAAATAACTTGCAAATATACTCTTAAATCACATATATCAATCATCTATGAAGCTTATATCGCATATATCGATCATGTCGAACATATCGATATTAATGTTGATTCTTGACTTATAGATATTTTTTTGAAGAATTGATTTAAGATATTGGAAATGGATTTCATTCAAGTTCTTACAACATGAAATAACTTGCAAATACACACTTAAATATTCATAACACATAATTATAGATCATCAATGATCCTTATATCACCCGCTCATATCGGTCATATTAGTCACATGACATAGTGAATGGCATTGACATGAGTCATTTGATTTAATAAATGTACATAATGTTTAAGGAGACAATGTTTCTTTGGTATAAAGATTTATCTATTTACAAAAATAAACGAAAAATATTTAAATCAGTGTAATATTGTAAAAGAGATTACCTAAAATCAAGAATTCCGTGGAGGACTTGAATCGGCCCCCTGTCGTGTAGTCTCTCATAGCAGATATAGCATTTTTTAAGAGACATAATTCATAATTATATTCTCGAGGGGGGGAGGGGGAAGAAGATGAATTAAAATTGATTGGACAACCCCAAGTTGAAGAACCATTGTATGCACCCTCCTGTCGCACCATACTCGAAACAAAATAGATATAAATCATTATGTGTTTTAATATTAGGTGTAGCTAGATATGTATTTTAATACTGGGTGTAGCTAGATAAGTAGTGGAATCAATCTTGCATAAATAATAGCATTGATATATAGATATCGGCGAAACATCGACGATATCGATCGATATCCGGGATATTTTGTACTGAATCCAATCATTTTTGACCGATATGAGCCGATATGACGATATATCACCGATATCCCTGTAAAAGGATATACGGGGTGATATCAGAACCCCTTCCCTGTCGAAACTGATATATCGATGATATATCGATGATATGGCCTTCTATGATCTACTAGTGGAACACCTTGAAACCGACAGTTACTACCTCTCTATAAGAACTGCCTCATGAGTGACTAGTGGCGTCAGCTCATCCCAATGATCCCAATTTGGTGAGTAACCGATGAATAACACATTGATAGCAAATAAACGACATTCAAAAGAACCAGGCATCCCCCACGAGATAAGCATATATCTTCGCAACCTGAAAGCTTCCTATCCAACTTCTCAATCAAAGGCAACTAATAATGTTGCCTCAGATGATCACGGAGAAGGGGAGATCGAGATAGGAAACTGAAAGCAGGTAACATGCCTTTATAGTATACACATGCCAAGAAGGGAGGCCGGGTTCAGTTGTGTTGGAAGTGATGACTGGTTTTAGGCTAATCAGGTTCCAAACTGCTTGGTATGAGTGTATGGAGTTCCAATGCTTGTTGAAAGAGAATTCACACTTGTTGGGACACAATAAGTTAGGCATTGAAAGAACATGGGCATGGGTTGTTTGGGACACATCTGATAAGCAAATCAAGCATCATGAGAAGAAAGCAAATGTGAGTCTGAGTAGGTCACATGAATGCGGATTTTGGTTGACATGGCATTCTTGATTGATCGGGAACGAGTTGTTCTCGTGAAAGTCGAGCTACCAAAGATATGAATGGGATGAGACGAGAAGTTTAATCCCTTTTGATCCTCCATTAATTGCGTTTAGCCTGCCATAAATGTTAGTCTTCGTTGCATAGCTAATCCATCTCTAGAAAGCTAGAGGTGAAAAATTGTAAAGTTATTCACTACAGGGAGGAAATAGAATAAATATGTAATTCATAAATGAAAAAACACTCAAAGTGGCCTGGTTGTTCTGTCTATTTCTCTCCCAATTAAAGATTTTTATTGTCATGGTTATGTTTCAATATATCATCATCTTACACCGTTTGCCATCTTGTTAGTCAAGAAAGCATTCTCAATTATCATGTATTCCATGTGTTTAATAGCGGTAGATTTGTCATTTTAAAATTCTTACGCCATTAATTTAAAAAATTCTTATGCCATTTTATTTTGGCAGTGGCTGCAGTTTTTAGTTTAGCATACAAACTCCAACCTTCAATAATATTTATTGATGAGGTTGATAGTTTTTTGGGTCAGCGACGTTCAACAGATCATGAGGCCATGGCGAACATGAAAACTGAGTTCATGTCTTTATGGGATGGATTTACTACTGACAGTAAGTAACCCTAACGATTCGGCAATATGATTGTGTGGTTTTTGCACCAGTTTATGGCTTTAAGTTTAATACAAGTTTCTGTATGGTGATTATGTTTAGGAGAGTCTACTTCCAACATAGAAGTACTGGCATCGTAGACAATTACAGTCCTTTTTGCAAAGCATGCAGATTTCACTTGAATGAGACTACTGATTAACACTGGGCTGCATTTTTATGTTTTCTGGATTGATTATTCCGAATTTTGGACTTGCAAGATCTTGATTAGAGATGCTATATATATGTATAATTAGTCAGTGCAGTGCACTTAAGGCAGTACTTTTTTTGATGCTTGCCTCTTTTTGTTGTTTTTTTGGAATTTACCTATCAATGTTGACCATGCTTGAAAACTTGTGCAAAATTCTAGCTTTTGTTCAGTTATGCATCTGCTTTCTGATACATCCTTTGAAGGAGTATGTTTTCTAATGTTAGTTTTCCCCTATTTTAACAACACTTGAGTAGTGGCTAACCACAAGAAGAAAGATCAAACATCCATGCGATTAAAAACTTATGTTCTCATTTTATTTATACTGTGTTACCTTGCTTTCTTATTCACATAGGGAATGCCCGAGTGATGGTTTTGGCTGCTACTAATCGCCCAACTGAGCTTGATGAAGCCATACTTCGACGCCTTCCGCAAGCTTTTGAAATAGGCTTACCTGATCGTGCAGAGAGGGTGAAGATATTAAAGGTGATTCTGAGGGGTGAAAAAGTGGAAGATGATATAGATTATGAATATGTAGCTAGCCTGTGCGATGGTTTTACTGGTTCGGATTTACTGGAAACCTGCAAACAAGCAGCATATTTTCCTCTCCGGGATTTGTTGCAAGATGAAAAAAATGCAAAGTCCTCTCGTGTAAGTATCGCTGCTAAACTCCATTTTTATCCTTGTGAAATTGGATGGTTGATGCGAGAACTTCTTGCAGAAGTTGCTTTTGCCACCCTCTATTAATTATATGTGAATATATTCTCAATTTCCAATAGCATGAAGCTTTGGCTGCTGTAGACAACTGGGTGCAGGTGTACTCTGTCGCTCAGTGTAATGTCTAGTTATCTAAAGTGAGAAGTATCACACACAGGATAAGCATGGAAGTGTTAAAAGTATTCGAGATTTTAAAAGTAAGTTTGGTGGCATAAATTGATCAAAAAACAATCTTCAGCTAGCATTTGAATAGTGAAACACTTATAGATGTTCACGTTAACCCAGTCAATATGTTCGAGTGAATTACAAAAAAGTCCCTGAACTATACACCTGATTTCAATGTCATACCTGCACTTTAGAAGGTAACAATGTGGTACCCGAACTTTAAGATTTGTCTCAATGTGGTCATTGACTATTGAAATTTAAGGCTAGAAAGACGAAATAATCAACTAAATCTCAATAGTGAAGGACTACATTGAGACAAATCTTAAATCGGGTACCACATTGTTACCTTTTATAGTTTAGGTATGACATTGAAATCGGGTGTATTGTTCAGGACCTTTTTGTAACTTACTCTAAGTTCTTTTCTAATGATGGTTTCAAGTACCTTGGGATCTCAGGTTATGATTTGTAAAGGACCTGCTTAGTTTTTTCCTGATTTTTCCTCTCCCTGTATCAAACCAGATGTGTAACTATATTCTCCTGACATTGCCATTCCCCATATAAAATTAGATGGACAACTATCGGTCAGATTCAAGATTATAATAGCACAATATTGTTTGGGATCAGAGAACACTATAATAGCACAATATTGTTTGGGATCAGAGAACACTACACACAGTAGTTGTTGCCATGTGTCTTTTTGTGATGCATGGGAAGGAAAGCATCTTAGGATCTTTCTTCTCAGGGTCTTTAAAGCGAAGCATGATATAAGTCATCTTGATTTTGTAATGCCGCATGCTTCAAACTTGCGAAGTAATTTAAACTCGCATGATCCATATAAATTGGTTACTTACATGTTCATTATGATGTCGGCACAAGTTGCTAACAAGATAAAAGTGCTCATAGCCCATTAGAACCTATTTTATGAATACATCATTTTAACGTATTGTGTTTTTTTTTATAATAAAGTTCTCACTGCGCATATGTATTCAACATTTTATAGTGTTTTTTGTATCCATGGGTATACGTTCCCACAGATTCTTTGCATTGATGCAACCACAAAAGGGCCAATCTGAATTGGACGGAAGCTACTGAAAATACCTTCCTGGACATGTTAAGGCATGCTCCCTAATACCCACCTACACACACCTGTAAGTGCACATGCACTCCAAAACTTGCATGCACATATCAAGGTTTAAAAAGTCAATATGCAGTATTCGTTTGGTCATGCGATCTAAAGTAAGTGGACAGACGGAAGAATATGCGGATTATGCAGTTTGTGTTCTTTTAGTTTAAAATAATTAAAAATACACAACAACAAAGCCTTTTCCCACATTAAGTAGGGTCGGCTACATAGATTCTTTGCTTCCATTCAGATCTATTTTGGGTCATTCTCGTGCTTAGATCCAAAAAATTAAGATCCCTTCGTATAGTCTCATTCCAACACTTCTTGGACCTTCGTCGCACTTTCTTAACCAGCTCAACATCCCAAAAATCGCATCTCCTCACGGGCAAGGTTTTAAAAACCGAACCAGACATCAAACCGGGCAAGTATCGGTTTTTTATTTTTATGGTCGGACCAATGGGACCGACCGGTCGAACCGGTGATGACGTCAGCAGTTCATAAAAACCGGAAAAGACCGAAATGTTGTACTGTTGGTTTGGTTCGTATGGTTTAACAGGGTCGAACCGAGTTAGACCGATAGTACATACAAATAAATATGAAAAATACTACATCATATCTTCAGAGGATCTATATACTCGTGTCCTTCCAAGTTTGTCCAATAACACTTATACACCTTTTTTTTTTACAATTGTATGCCCCCTATATTTTACAAAACGGATAATAGTGACATTTTATTAGTACACGTATGATCCTATATTATACCAACATAAGGATAATATTGTTGATTTTTTTTTAAGAATACAGGAGCACAAAAGATATTGCTAATGTAAGGGGTATAGATATTATTAGAAAAAATCAAAAGGGCATAATAAACATATTTGTAAAAATTCATATGTGTGTGATATATAAAATTAACAATTTTAAAACTATTTAAACTTTAATTAATAACAAGTGTTTTTAATTTATTACTTCTAGTAGTATAACTATGACAACGTATTCTTCCTTTGTTGTTGTTGGAAGTAGATAAACATGTGTAATATGTGAGAAGAGAGACAATGCTTGTATTGCAGGACAGGAGAGGTGATAATGGGTCATTGACACATGTGTAAGGAGAAAAAATAAAGGAGTATTATGTTATGGGTTAGAATGAGAGTAGATTATGAATAGTTTGTAAAAGTTTATATTTTATTAAATTATCAAAAATTATTTTTCTTTTGTAAAAGATGGATGGTTGAACCGGTGGTTTGGTTCAATTGGTTCAACCGGGTTTAAGCGGTCCAACCGGATTTTGACTGGTTTTTATTTTCTGAATAAAAATCGGGTGGTTGGACTATTTTTCTTTCGGTTCTTGGTTTAACTGGTTGAACCGGCCGGTTTGGTTTGGTTCTTAAAACCTTGCTCACGGGTGCAATACGTGGCCTCCTTTGCAGATGACCAACCCACCTTAAGGTAGCGTTTGGTTCGTGGGTTACCTGCGGGTTAGGGGAGTTTACCCCCCTTAACCCACATCCCCCTCTCTCCCCGTGGGTCCCACTTTATTCCTTTTTTAAAAAATTAAATAAATCAATTTTACATCATCAATCCTATCAAAAAATAATATATTATACCATCATATCATATAAAAATTATAAACTACTCCACTTCTACTCCCTTTTCCAAATTTCAATACAATCACATCACAATAACTGTTAGAAAATCGGAAGCGGAAGCGATAACATGGAACAAAGATAAATAATAGAAAAGAACAGCGGGATTTTACGTGGAACCCTACTCCGTGAGGAGCGGGATGAAACCACGGGAGAAGCCCTCAACGGGGCGTGTTTGTCTATTGACTTTCTCAATGAGTACATGAGGTTTGGGGCTCCTTATATAGCCTCTCCAGAGCCTCCAAGTCCCATCACTGGACGATGTGGGACTAAACAACTGGGTGGGGTAAATGGATCTCCTCCAGGATCCATTTACCCTGCTACAACACAAGAGGCGCATACTACTAATGCTCCAACACTCCCCCTCAAGCTGGAGCATGCAATGCTCAGCTTGGACAAACAGAAAATAAACTCAACTCAACGCTACAGGACACTACGGACAATATCAACCCAACGCGCACATGCTGCAGTCGAGGACGTTGCTTCTCATGCCGTGCAGGTGAGGAGGACGAACGGGCTGGAGTGTGAGTCAACTGAAGACTCGGAATCTGACCCTCGAGTCTGAAACTGCGCCTGAAGTCTCCTCGTCGGAGAACTGGGCCTCTCCCATCTGGCTCAGAGAATGGTGCACTGCTCTGGTGTACCTATGATACCACATGAAAACCCTTGACCTCAATGGAATGGTCCTCTGCTCTGGAGTCCCTATGGCTCACATGAAAACTCTGGCCTGACAACAAGACGAATGATGGGGACCGCTGACAATGATGGCAACTTATGCTCATCTGAAGATGACCGCACACTCGTGCGTGTCTGAAACTGGAGACTCGGAAGACAATCGTCGAGTCTGAACAACAGTAGAGTCTGGAATCTGGATGGTCTGGAAATAATCTGTATCTGGCCTCTGAAGAATTTGCATAGACCTGTGACTCTACACATATACTCCCCCTTTCTCCCATACTTGTCGGAAAATGACATCGACAAAGTTGGGAGAAGACAACAATGATGGGGAGAAATCATACTCAAAGAGATTCTTGCGGCTTTTCAAATTTTTTTTTAACCGTCCATTTTTTCTTCTTCTTCTTTTTTTTTTCCCGGCTATTTCTACCCTTTTTTTTATAGCCGTCATTTCACCTTTTTTTTTTCAAAAAATGCGTACGGCTTTTGAGTTGTACGCGCCTCTTTGCATTTTTTTTCCTTTTTTTTCTTTTTTTTTGTTTGAAACCAACGAGATGTGGCCTGAAGTGGGCCCAAATGAACTCATCATCATCGTTTTTTTTTAAACAAACAGCCTCTTGGGCCCACGGGACCCCTTCATATTTATCATTTTTTTTTAACCGAGGCATTAGGGTTCCCTGAGAACCCCCTCTCTCCTGAAAAGGCCACCGCCCACGTAGGGGCTCGATGGGTGCACCGCTAGGGTTCCCAGATGGGAACCCTCCTGATTCGCGCCGCCGCACTGGGTGGGGTGCGCTATCGCGCGCAAGGAGGAAGATGATCGCATGGGTTGGCTTGCCGATGGAGTTCCGATCTGCGTCAGAATGCTTGCTTTGCGCGCCGCCTGAAGGGATTACATATCCTGTTGAAGATCGTCTGCGGCTGGCGCAAGCTAGAGGAGGGCTCGCCGGGTTTGCACCTGCTCGCTGATACGGGGTGGCGATGGTTTTTGGAACGGTCCAGAGCATGGCGCCATGGTTGCAGCGGGCGCCTGGAGGTGCACTGGAGGGTGGCGCAGCAGGGGCTGCCGCCTGGGCTATTGTGGTCTCGCGATCTGGGGAGAAGCGCCTGGGGTCTGCGCACATGGAGGAGATCGAGGGCGCGCGGGGCTGCGCCGCCCCTGGATAGCCTCGTGAAAGGCCTGGGAGCTCCATCTGGAGGCTCCGTCGATGTGCGCCTGGAGGACATGGCGCGCGCCTGGAGAGAGATGCTGGAGGGTCGCCATCTGCGCCAGGAGGAAGATGGCTGCTGGATCTGCGCCGCATGGATCGCACCAGGGTGCCGCTAGCCCTTCGTGCGCGTGGAGGAGTCGCATGCAGGAGAAAGAACTCGTGTGAGGCGACTCCCGGAACTTCACCGCCTGAACAACAGAACCAGAGAATATGGAATAGATTCTCCTGTGATGTTACTTGAAGATGAACACGCTTGGGAGAAGCCGCGCAGGTGCGCGCTGCGCTTGGGGACCAAACCCTGACTCGAGCAATGCCCGCGCTGCGCTTAGGGTTTCGATGACAAACCCTAGAACTGAATATGTGAAATAGAATTCTTCTTGAACACGACTAGATCTTTCAAGAACTAAACACCATAATCACATCTCGAACAAAATAAAGAACACAATGAAATCCTCGAGAAACGAACCCGCTCTGATACCATGTTAGAAAATCGGAAGCGGAAGCGATAACATGGAACAAAGATAAATAATAGAAAAGAACAGCGGGATTTTACGTGGAACCCTACTCCGTGAGGAGCGGGATGAAACCACGGGAGAAGCCCTCAACGAGGCGTGTTTGTCTATTGACTTTCTCAATGAGTACAGGAGGTCTGGGGCTCCTTATATAGCCTCTCCAGAGCCTCCAAGTCCCACCACTGGACGATGTGGGACTAAACAACTGGGTGGGGTAAATGGATCTCCTCCAGGATCCATTTACCCTGCTACAACACAAGAGGCGCATACTACTAATGCTCCAACAATAACTACTCACTTTTTCAAACTCCAATACAATCATATCACCTCAAACCCACTTCTAACCCACCCCCAGTTTAACCCTCTATCCAAACACCAAAACACAAAAACATGTTACCCTCTACCAGTTTAACCCACCTTAACCCGCCAACCAAACGCACCCTAAGCGATTTTCTCGCATCTTATCCTCGATTGGAGCTGCACCAACTTTCCTTCTGATGGCATCATTCCAAATCCGATCTTTACGTGTGTGTCCACACATCCACCTTAACATTTTCATTTCTGCCACATCCATTCTCTGCACATGTCTATGGTTCGCAGGCCAACATTCAGATCCATAGAGCGTAGCAGGTCTCACAGCTGCTTCGTAAAACTTGCCTTTGATTTTCAAAGGATTTTTCTTATCACAAAGAACATTAGAGGCTTCTCTCCACTTTAGCCAACCTGCATTTATTCTACTTGTAACATCTCCATCAATTTCCCCATCATGTTGCAAAGTAGATCCTAAGTATCTCAAAGAATTTTTTCTGAATGTTATCGTCATCAATCTTCACCTCGATTCCTTCACCATTGCTTCCATCAAAAGTGCACTCCGTATATTCAGTATTAGCCCTACTTATACGAAATCCTTTAACCTCCAATGCATGTCTCCAGACCTCAGGCTTCTCATTTACTCCATTTCCAGTCTCATCAATCAACACAATGTCATCAACGAATGACATACACCAAGGTATCTCATGAATATGACTTGTCAACTCGTCCATAATCAAAGTAAAAAGGAATTGACTCAAAGTTGAACTTTGATGCCGAGCAATGTTGATGTCAAAATAGCCAATCTTCCCAGACTGTTACACAAGATGAAGCCCTATCATACATATTTTTTATGAGGTTAATGTATAGGACATATATTTGTCTCTTCTCCAAAACTCCCCCAATATCTCCCGTAGGACAGAATCATAAGCCTTCTCCAAATCAATAAAAATCATATGGAGGTCCTTCCTTTTAGCTCTATAAATCTCCATCGTTCTCCTCAGCAAGTGGATGACTTCAATAATTGAGTGACCTGGGATGAATCTGAATTGATTTTCTTTTACTATGGAAACTTGCCCCGACCTTCTTTCGATCACACATTCCCAAATTTTTATAGTGTGACTCATCATCTTGATATTTGTAATTTGAACAGTATTGAATGTCTCCTTTGTTCTTATAAAGAGATACCATGATGCTTCTCCTCCAATCTCCAGGCATTTTCTTGCTTCGCCAAATAACATTGAATACATTTGTAAGCCAAGTCAAACCACGCTCACCTAAAACTCTCCAAACTTCTATATGAATGTCATCAGGTCCTACACCTTTCCCATATCTCATAACCTTCAAAGCCTCCTCTACTTCCTTCCTTTGTATTCGTCTATAGCTTGCACGATTCAAGTAACTTTCACTATTAGCTAGATCTCCCAAAGTGATCTCTTTATTTCCTTCCCCAATGAAAAGTTTATGGAAGTACTGCTTCCATCTAGTCTTTATATCCTTCTAAGTAACAAGCGCGCGACCTTCCCCATCCTTAATGCATCTCACTTGAGAAAGATCTTTGGTCTTTTTGTCTCTTGCTTTAGCTAATCTGAATATATTCTTCTGGCCCTCCTTAAAGTTGAGATATTTTGTACAAAACTTCATAAGATTTTGACTTAGCTTCGCTTACAACTTTCTTTGCTTCCTTCTTCATTATTCTGTAGTTTGTAACAGTTTTATCTGTCCTATCTTTAGACAAAGCTTTAAAGCATGTTATTTAATTTTGAGTTTCTCTTGCACTCATCCACTCCACCACCAAGCGTCCTTTTAGTCTAGAGCTCATCCCTTTGACTCGTCTAGCATCTTTGGCTATCCTTCGGATACAAGATACTATCGCCTCCCACATTTCGTTTGCACTTAAGTTACAATCCCAAGTCTTCTAAAACCCTCTACTTGAAGCTTGATTGCTTCAATTGAAGATTCCACCATCTAGTTCTATTGATCTTGGAAATCCTCTTTTTCTTTACCCGTCCTTTTATTTGCTCATCCATGACTAACAAGCGATGTTGGGTGATCAGACTCTACCCTGTGATTACTTTGCAGCCTTTGCAACACAACCGATCTTTTCTCCTCAACGCAAAGTAATCTATATGTGTTCTAGTCGAGTCACTCTTATAAGTAATTGTTGGGAAAAATAAGAGAGATGCTTATTCCATCAACCCTAGGCTCTCTTATATAGGGGAGTAGCCTATGGATAAATTACATCAAGAGTCCATAAGAATATAGAAAATATGAAACAGTACAAATAACATAAATTATATCTCTGCACTACCCCTCAAGATGGAGCTTAGATATCGATCATGCTCAGCTTGGATGAGCACTTCTGGAATGGCCCTCTAAGTAACGCCTTGGTAAAGATGTTTGCAATTTGGTCCCCTGAGCTAACATGAGATGTAGAAATAAAACCCTTCTGAATCATATCTCGTATATAGTGACAATCAACCTCAATGTGCTTGCTTCGTTCATGAAATGTTGGATTATCGGCAATAAATATAGCAGCTTGATTGTCACATTCCAGAGCCATAGGAAGTGGGACTTCTACATATAGATATGTAAGAACAGCTTTCACCCACATCCTTTCTGTACTAACCTGGGCCATAGCCCTATATTCAGACTCAGTACTGGATCTGGCTACAATAATTTGCTTCTTGCTTTTCCATGAGACAAGAGAGTTTCCAACATATACAACAAATCCAGTGGTGGACTTCCTATCCTTGGGAAATCCTGCGTAGTCTGCATCTGTGCACGCTGAGATAGCAATCTCCTTGTCTTTCTTGAACAATAGACCTGCACCTGGAGATGATTTAAGATACCTGAGTATCTTATGTATAGCATCCATATGTACCTGACGTGGTTGCTCCATGAACTGGCTCACCCGACTAACGGCAAAAAAAATATCGGGTCTGGTAATGGTAACATAAGGAAGTTTTCCCACCAGTTCTCTGTATCTTCTCCTATCCACCTCATCAGTGTCATCATCATATAATTTCATGCTCGGATCCATAGGTGTAGTGGCCGATCGGCATCCAAGCATTCTTGTTTCACTCAGCAAGTCAGTGACATATTTCCTCTGGGTCATCACAAGTCCATGTGGATTTCTGGCGAATTCAGTCCCAGAAAATATCTAAGGACTCCAAGATCTTGGTGACAAATTCACGACCCAGCATTTCTTTCGCCCTCTGAATTCCTTGTACATCGTCACCTGTAATCAGGATATCATCTACATACACCATAATTGCAGTAATACCTCTGGATGTTTTCTGTATAAACAGGGAATGATCTGCATTGGAACGTTTATACCCCTGTTTTTCAAACAAGTCTGAGAGCTTCTGGAATCAAGCTCTAAGGCTCTGCTTAAGGCCATAGATGGCCTTATGAAGTCTACACACCTTAGAATACTCCCCTCAACAGCAAAACCATGTGGTTGTTGCATGTAGACTTCCTTCTGCAAATCACCATATAAAAATGCATTCTTAACATCTAACTGAAACAATGACCAATCACGAATAACCGCAACAGAAAGAAGGATCCGTAAGGTGGAATGGCGAGCAACCGGCGAGTTTATCAAGATAATCCACCCCATATATCTGTGTAAGCCCACGGGCAACTAGGCGTGCCTTGTATCTGTCAATGCTGCCATCTGCATTCTGCTTGACTGTGAAGACCACTTACATCTCACTGTAGACACATCGGTAGGTGCAGGGACAAGGCTCCAGGTACCTCGTGACTGAAGAGCATCCATCTCTTCTTCCATAGCCAAACGCCATCGACTGGCCTTCAATGCATCTTGGTAATTCCGTGGAATATCCACGACAGATAGTGCTAGTAAAACTCATGAATTCACCAGATAGACGATCAAAAGAAACCGTGGATGCTATAGGATATGACACGTAGCTACGTTTCTGCTTCCGAAGCGCAATAGGTAGATCCAAATCATGTGCATCCTCATCTGTCCTCTGTAACACAGCCTGCTCAGGTAAATCATTAGATCCATCATTAGAAATTATATTCTCAGAACATTCCTCAGGCGAGATAGATGATGAGCGGTGACCATGAGCAGAAGCAGGCCGACGGGTATAGTAGAGTGGCAATGGGGGAACAAGAACTATAACATGAGGTGCAGGTGATGTAGATAGTGGTGGAGGTGTAGGTGGAGGTGGAGATGGTGGTGGAGGTGTCATATATATGGCTTCATCAGTGTTTGAGGATACCAACCGATCACCTGGAGAGAAGTACATAACATACTAAAAAAAGGTGACATCGGCACTAACAAGATATTTCCCGCGCAACGGATCATAACACCTGTAGCCTTTTTGTGTTCTGGAGTACCCGACGAAAACACACTTGACAGCCCTAGGAGAGAGCTTGTTAATACCTGGAGACAACTGGTGGACAAAGGCAACCGAGCCAAACACACGTGGGGTAAGTGAGAACAATTCTTTTTCACGAAAAACCAAGGAGAAAGGAATCTTCTCACCCAAGACAGACAACGGCATGCGATTAATGAGATAACATGCCGTTAGGACAGCATCGCCCCAGAAAGAATGAGGAGCACGACTCTATATGAGAAGCGTCCTGGTGACATCAAGCAAATGACGATGTTTCCTTTCTGCAACTCCATTTTGTTGGGAAGTATAGGCAAATGATGTTTGGTGGATAATTCCTTGTGTTGAAAAATAATTTGAGAGAGTATGAGTACAAAATTCCAAGGCATTATCACTTCTCACAATTTTCACAGACGCAGAAAAAACATTACGAACTTCATTTATGAAAGTTATGATAATATTCCCAGCTTCAGATTTATTCTTTAATAAAAGAACCAAGATAGACGAGAGAAATCATCCACAATGACAATATAAAACCTGTGTCCCTGATGATCAGGAACACGACTGGGACCCCAAATGTCAACAATGAAACAACTCAAACTTGGAGCTACTGCTCCGACTCTGACGACTGGGAAAGGTAGACCGATGATGCTTTCCCAACTGACAAGCCTCACATTGGATGGACGTGTGAGGCGAAACCTGGGGTAAAACACGACACAATTTCTGAAGCGGTAGATGAACAAAGCGCAAGTGCCACATGAATGGAGAGACAGGTCCAGCAGGAAGAGAGGAGATTCTGGCATATGGAGTCCGACTGAGGCGATATAGTCCACCCTGCTCACAGCCACGCCCAATCACGTTGCCCGTAAGGATGTCCTGAAAAATGAGAGAAGATGGATCAAAAATTGCTCGACAATGTAAATCCTTTGTAAGTTGGCTAATGGATAACAAATTCACAGAAAAATCAGGTGCGTGCAACACATTCTTGAGGTGCATAGATGGTGTCAGGCTAATCTCCCACTAACCAGTAATCGAGGAGTGCGTCCCATTAGCAATAACCATAGTGCATCTTGGAGGAACCTGTCGGTAGGCTGTAAGTAGATCTCGATCACCACGCAGATGATGTGTGGCACCAGAGTCCATAATCCACTCTAAAGTATCAGATCCACTACTGCTAGTGAGTGCATAAGTGCTACCTGAGATATTGGTGGATGCAGAAGCCGCAACATCAGAATGACTCTCAGAGGCAGGTGCTGATGTAACAGGACCGGATGGGGGAATAATATCCCTTAGACGAGTTATAAGATCATCAAATCGCTGATCCAAAGAAAAGCAGATGGAGGTTCAATATGTTCAGCTACTCGTGCAGAAGCAGGAAATCCATGTTTGGAATAGCATGTGTCCTCGGTATGTCCAGAACGATGGCAGAAAGTGCATGAGTGCCGAACACGACTCACTCTGCCTCGAGGTCCACGACCACGAAATTGATGATGACCCCCACGACCTCGAGATGCTGCCATAGCTGAGGCGGTCTGATTAGCAGTAGATGAAGGAGCAGTAATACGACTCAGTCTATGAAAGGCTTCCTCCATCGGAGGAATAGTGGAATCTGCCAAAATATGGGAACGTGCTGCCTCGTACTCTAGATCAAAGGCTCCAGGAATACACCAACCATAGTGGCATTCCTATAGGTCTTCTGCTACCCAGGAATGGCTGTGAGAGGCATGAAGCTGTAGAGCTTCTCAAACATTCCACGTAAAGACGTGTATAATGAGTGTAGAGGCCGTCCATTTTGCTTGATTGTAAAGATGTCATGTTGGAGTTGCAGAATCTTCGTCTCATTCTTTGCCTGTGAATATGTAGCAGCCAGAATATCCCACATTGCTTTTGCAGTGGGCTGATGGAGAATATCATTTGCGATCTCAATTGCTAACGTTCCTGATAGCGAAACCTTGGCGTATGCATCATCCGCCTCCCATGAGGCGTTGACCCCAGTCTTCTCAGCATGTTCTTCCTCAGTAAGAATGTGCTTCTTACCAGTTGACTTCATCATACTCATGAACTGCATTGCCCACAGTTCATAATTTGACCCATCCATCTTCACAATAGGCACATGACCTCTGAAGGCGCATGTAGATGGAATATCTGCCTTGCTTTCTGACATGATGATAATAGAAGACTAGGGTTGTAGACTGAAGATATGGTTATCTACACTGACATTCATGGGTTCGGTTGCATGTGTAGACTCAAGCAACCAAACCCATTAACGTGGAGACGCAGGCTAAAGTCTCCTAGATGATGAAGATACCCTGGGTTGGTCGGGCCCTAAGGCGTGGAGCTGCGCGCGAGACCTAAGAAGGCCGAAGGGAGAGAGAGAGGCGGTGCACTGGGCGTAGGCAGCGTGCACGGGGCCGAGGGGTGTCGCACGGATCCGAGGGGCGTCGCACGGGTCTGAGGGGCGTCGCACGGGGCGTAGGTGGTATGCCTAACACGCGCGGCCCACGCCGGGCTTGGAGGTGGGGGCCAGGGTTAGGGTATGGTTCGAGAACTCCGGTCTAGGACCGTCGCTCTGATACCATGTTGGGAAAAATAAGAGAGATGTTTATTCCATAAACCCTAGGCTCTCTTATATAGGGGAGTAGCCTATGGATAAATTACATCAAGAGTCCATAAGAATATAGAAAATATGAAACAGTACAAATAACATAAATTATATCTCTACAGTAATTAAATGCTCCTCCCTCTTCTTGAAGAGAGTGTTTGCTATGAAAAGATCACAAGCCATTACAAAATTCAGAATGACTTTTCCCTCTTCATTTTGTTGGGAAAAATGAACGAGTTGTTTATTCCATAAGCCCTAGGCTCTCTTATATAGGAGAGTAGCCTATGGGTAAATTACATAAAGCATACAACTGAAAATAAAAATAACAGAGAGACACAAAGACCACTAATATATATATGTTAACACTCCCCCTCAAGATGGAGCATAGATATCAATCATGCTCAGCTTGGACGCACACTTCTGGAATGGGCCTCGTAGTAGTGCCTTGGTGAATATATCAGCAGTTTGATTTTCTGAGGTAACATGAGATGTAGCAATGAACCCCTTCTGAATCATGTCACATATGAAGTGACAGTCTACCTCAATATGCTTGGTCCGCTCATGGAATGCTGGATTGTTTGCAATGAACAAGGCTGCTTGATTGTCACATTCTAAGTTCATAGGAAGTGGTACATCCATACATAGATCTGTAAGCACATCCTTTACCCACATCATCTCTGTGCTAGCCTGGGCCATAGCCTTATATTCAGATTCAGCACTTGATCTGGCTACCACCGTCTGTTTCTTGCTCCTCCACGAGATTAGAGAATCTCCAACGTAGACTGCAAATCCTGAGGTGGACTTCCTGTCCTTGGGACAACCTGCATAGTCTGCATCCGCACATGCTGAGATAGAAATCCCCTTGCCCTTCTTGAATAGCAAACCTGCACCTGGAGATGATTTGAGGTATCTAAGTATCATATGTATGGCATCTATATGAACCTGACGTGGTTGCTCCATGAACTGGCTCACATGACTCACTGCAAAGGATATATCGGGCCTAGTGATCGTGACATACAACAGTTTACCTACCAGTTCTCTGTATCTTCTTCTGTCCACCTCCTCTGTGTCATCATCATATAGCTTCATGCTGGGGTCCATTGGTGTCGTAGCAGGCCAACATCCAAGCATACATGTTTCACTCAACAAGTCCGTAACATATTTCCTCTGCGACATTACTAACCCATACGGATTTCTAGCGAATTCCAGCCCCAGAAAATATCTAAGGACTCCAAGATCCTTAGTGACAAATTCGCTCCCCAACTTCTCTTTCGCCTGCTTTATGCCTTGCTCATCATCTCCTCTAATCAAGATGTCATCTACGTAAACCATAATTGCAATAATACCTCTTGAAGTCTTCTGTACAAACAAGGAATGATCAGCATTAGAGCGTTTGTATCCCTGTTTTTCAAAGAGGTCTGAGAGCTTCTGAAACCATGCTCTGGGGCTCTGCTTAAGGCCATAGATAGCCTTATGGACTCTGCACACCTTGGAACACTCCCCCTCAACAGCAAAACCTGGTGGCTGTTGCATATAGACTTCCTCCTGTAGGTCTCCATATAGGAACGCGTTCTTCACATCCAACTGATATAGCGGCCAATCTCGAGTGACTGCGACTGACAAAAAGATCCGTAGAGTAGAATGACGGGCTACTGGCGAGAATGTATCAAGGTAATCCACCCCGTATGTCTGTGTAAAGCCACGTGCAACAAGGCGGGCCTTGTATCTGTCAATACTGCCATCTGTATTTTGCTTCACCGTAAATACCCACTTGCAGCTCATCGAGGTCACATCTGCAGGTATAGGAACTAGACTGCAAGTTCCCCTAGATTGAAGTGCTGCCATTTCTTCCTCCATTTCTAGACGCCATCTACTATCCTACAGAGCATCTTGATAATTCCGTGGAATATCTACAGCTGACAAGGCCACCACAAAGGTCCTGAAGTCCCCAGATAGTCGCTCAAATGACACAGAAGCTGATAAAGGATATGTAGCACAGCTCCTCTTCGATTTGTATAAATAGCAATAGAAACATCTAAATCAGCTGCGTCCTCATCTGGCCCCTGCAACATATCCTGCTCAGAAATATCATTAGATCCATTAAGAGAAGTATCTTCAGTACATACCATAGGCGAGCTAGGAGATGAGTCATGACCATGAGCTGGAGGAGGCCTGCGGCTATAATGGAATGGTAGTGGTGAAATGGGGATAGTACGTGGAGCTGGTGGTGGTGGTTTTTGTGATGCTGGAGGTGGTGGTGTCATATATATGGCATCGGTAGTCAGTAGAGGTAGCTGCTGATCACCTGAGGATGAAAAATACATTACAGATTCAAAAAATGTAACATCTGCACTGACCATATACCGCCTACGCAAAGGATCAAAACACTTGTACCCCTTTTGAGTTCTGGAGTACCCAACAAGCACACACTTGACAGCCCTAGGAGAGAGCTTGTCAGTACCAGGAGAGGAGACAACTGGTGGACAAATGCAACTGAACCAAACACACGAGGAGTAAGGGAAAACAGATCCCTACCGGGGTAGATAAGGGAAAAAGGAATATGTTCATCCAAGACAGAGGACGGCATACGGTTAATTAGGTAACTTGCTGTGAGAACCGCGTCACCCCAGTAAGAATAAGGAACATGACTCTGTATAAGAAGTGATCTTGTGACATCTAGTAGGTGGCGATGTTTCCTTTCAGCGATCCCATTTTATTGAGAGGTATAAGCACAGGATGTTTGATGGATAATCCCTTTTGAGGAGTAGTAGTTGGCTAGGGACATGAGTGCACAGTTCTAGGGCATTATCACTTCTCACAAATTTCACAGATGTGGAGAAAACATTTTGAATTTCATTCAGAAAATGAATAATAATATTGCCTGCTTCATATTTATTTTTGATCAAAAATACCCATGACACACGAGAGAAGTCATCCACAATAACTATATAAAATATGTGTCCCTGATGATCAGGTACACGACTCGGACCCCAGACATTAATATGAAATATTTCAAACTTGGAGGTACTACTCCGACCTGGACGATTGGGAAAGGTAGACCTGTGATGCTTTCCCAACTGACAAGCCTCACATTGGATAGATGTGTGAGGAAGACCCTGAGGTAACACACGACGCAACTTCTGAAGCGGTAGATGCCCAAAGCGCAGATGCCACAGCAGAGGAGATACTGGTCCAGTAGGAAGGGATGAGGTTCCAGCAAATGGAGTCTGATTTAAGCGATAGAGGCCTCCTTGCTCATAGCCACGACCAATCACGTTGCCCGTACGAATGTCCTGAAAAATAAGAGAAGATGGATCAAAAATTGCCCGACATTGTAAATCCTTCGTAATCTGACTGATTGATAACAAATTCATTGAAAAATCAGGTGCATGTAACACATTCTTGAGCTGCATAGAAGATGCCAGTCTAATCTCCCCCTGACCAGTGATGGGAGAATGTGTACCATTGGCAATGACCACTGTTCGGCCTGGAGGAATCTGAGAATATCCTGTAAGTAAACTCTGATCGCCACATAGATGATGTGTAGCGCCCGAGTCCATAATCCAAGGTAATGTAATCTGATCTACTATTGGTAAATGCAAGTATGCTACCTGAAGCACTGGTAGACGCAGAGGCAGATGCAGCAGCATCAGATTGACTCTCAGTAGCAGGTGCTGGGCCAGATGGGGGGATAATGCCTCTTAGACGGGCAACTAGATCATCGAACCGCTGATCCAAAGTGGCAGCAGATGGAGGCTCTATTTGCTCAGCGGCTCGTGCAGATGCAGGAAATCCATGCTTCGAGTAGCATGTGTCTTCATTGTGTCCGACGCGATGGCAGTAGGTACATGTTGGCCGAGTGCGGCCTCCTCTGCCACGAGGTCCACGTCCGCAGGTCTGATGATGAAATCCACGACCCCTGTTGGCAGCCATGGCTGAAGCATTCTGATTCGTGGCCGTGGAAGGGACGGTGATCCGACTCAGTTTGTAAAAGGCTTCCTCCATGGGAGGATTAGTGGAATCGGCCAAGATCTGGGATCGTACCGCCTCATACTCTGGATCAAGTGCAACAAGGAACACGCCCACCATAGTCACATTCCGATACATCTTCTGTTGTTCTGGCATGGCTGTCAGAGGCATGAAGCTGTAGAGCTTCTCGAACATCCCTCTCAGGGATGTGTAGAGTGAATGTAGAGGGCGATCATTCTGCTTTATAGTGAATATATCATGCTGGAGTTGCAGAATCTTTGTCTCGTTCTTCGCCTGAGAGTATGTGGCCGCCAGAATGTCACACATGTCTTTGACCGTGGGCTGATGTAGAATGTCATTGGCAATCTCGATCGCCAACGTTCCAGATAGCCAAACTTTGGCGTATGCGTCATCGGCCTCCCAAGAGGCATTGGCTCCAGTCTTCTCAGCAGGCTCTGCTTCGGTAAGAATGTGCTTCTTACCCGTTGACTTCATCATACTCATGAACTGCATCGCCCACAGTTCATAGTTCGTACCATCCATCTTTACAATAGGCGCCGGACCACGAAAGGCGCCGATGGACGGGATATCCGCCTTGCTTTCTGACATACTGGAAACTGAAGACTGGAGCGATTGACCGAAGATAAGATTCGTCTACAATGACATAGACGGGTTTAGTTGCATGTGTAGACCTCAAGCAACTAAACCCATTTGGTTGAAGGTGTGCGCTCTAGGGCTGATTCAAGAACGCACGCCTAGGGCTCTAAGATGCCCGCTGGCTCACGCAGGCGCACAGGGGTGCGTAAAGGAGCCGCGCTCAGTCGCGCAGCGCGGGAGCTAGCGCAGTCGCGCGCAGATGCCGGTGCAGAGGCGCGCAGGGATGAGCGCGCAGAGGGCTAGCGCGCAAGCGCGAAGTCTAGCGTGCGAGCGCGCAGAGGGCTAGCGCGCAGGTGCTGGTGCACTCGCGCGACGAAGGCGTAGAGGCGCTGGTGCGGCGGAGGCGCAGGAGCGCTGGTGCGGAGGCGCACTCGCGCGGCGGAGGCGCAGGTGTACCCCGGCGGCACTGCTGAGAGAGAGAGAGGCTGGCGGGTGGGGTAGGGATAGTGTTAGGGTTTCGAGAACTCCGGTCTAGGACCGTCGCTCTGATACCGTGTTGGGAAAAATGAACGAATTGTTTATTCCATAAGCCCTAGGCTCTCTTATATATGAGAGTAGCCTATGGGTAAATTACATAAAGCATACAACTGAAAATAAAAATAACAGAGATACACAAAGACCACTAATATATATATGTTAACACATTTCTATCCATGAAGCCTTGTCCTCCATAAACACTAGTATACCCTGAAACATCCTTTCCCACATGTCCATTAAGATCTCCACCTAGGCAAATCATCTCTCTTTGAGGGATACCTTGCTTAATCTAATCCAAATCCTATCAAAAAAATTAAAAATAATTAAAAAAATAATAAAAAATAGTTGACAAAATATTAAATTACATGATCCATTTCATTATAAAATAATGTTGTATAAGACAGATGTTGGCTACACAATCCATTAAATTAAATCATATGGATACAATAAATTATAAAAGAAAGAAATGTTCCATTGAAAAATCGGCAATAATTATTCAATTTATGCATAAGACGTGCAAATACATTATTGATATTGGTAACATAGATCATCACCAAAATTTCTAAGTCAATGGATAAAGCCTAATACCAAACGATTTATATTTATGATTCCATAATCTAATGTTCTAAAAATATTGGTGATGAGAATTCAAAAAAATCATGATGCATAAATCTTCAAAAAATATTGTTTCTTGAGATGCGTAATCGGAGATTATGGAAGAGGTCGGGTATTAATCCTATTTAATGTGTCGCATATGTGGATTACTCGGACTGCACATGCTCTTTAACCATATATGGCCGCATATGACATGCATTTCAGAAGGGTAACTATATACACATATGCAACTGCATATGCGACCGCATGGACCGCATTTCCAAACACTGGCACATATACACGCTCCACATAACCTTGGACCCATTGCGTGGTTGGAGTATTCGTATATTCTCTTCCTTTTGCATTGATATTATTAATAATCATAGAGAATACAAGGTGGTATTTTCTCTTGGACATGTAGATGACCATGCGCCATATTGAAATTCAGGTAGCTCAATGCTTGGGGTTTGTTGCAACGTAGAACAAAGAATTAAGGCAAATTTTGACATCTGCTCGTCTAATTTTTTCAATTAGGATTTTATCTGATTAGTTAGAGTTTAATTAAATTAGGGTTAAGTTAATTTTATTTATGACTAATTGAGTCTATATCTTCAACAATAGTTAAATGGTTAGATCAATTAGTTAGTATTAGAGATAACTAGAGTTTAATTAAGTTATGTTTGGATTTGATGTTATTTCTCTCTTTTTTGTAATCTATCCCCTTCAATATAAAGGGAATGGTAGATCATTATTTTGATCAGTTGAAGTTTAATTAAAATTGGTGTTTCTTCAACTTATCTCTCTGTCCCTCTCTTTCTTCTCCCTTTCATCTTCCTCAAGTCCCTCGTATCGGACAAGTCTTCTCTTCCTCTACCCTTCAACTTCTTCCACCAAATATATTTCCACCATTGAAATTTTCATGTGCATCATTTGGAATCAGAGCATGGAGTACATGTGGTACTCACGATTTGACGATCCATCCAGGTGCTTGCGTAGACATAAATCCAAAGAATCTCATTCAATAGACCATGCATGATGTGCTAAGGTTTAAGAAACACTATCTAATATACTCTAGGTTTGTGAGGATATGCAATCTCTGGTGAATGCACTGTGAGATCCTCAGAATATTAAATCCCTGACGCGACAATTAGAGGAGAACGACGCTAAATAGTTGTCAAAAAGGTTGTAGAGTCACCACTACCCATCCTCGAAGTTGTTGTCTAGGAGGTCCCCGAACCTCCTCCCCTGACGAATGTTACGACCACTGTCACCCACCCCGATTCTAGACTTGCTCCAACCTCTAGCTCCCCACCCATCTCTATCACCTCCCGTTCTAGCCTCGCCACCTCTCGCTCCATTCCCACCACCCCTGCACCCTCCCCCATCTTCGGTGGTCCCCGTCACCCACCAACTTTGCCCCAGCCACCACCCTCCCTGTAGCCTCGATAACCTCAGTGTGCCCACCCCCAATGCCCGCCAATGATCCTGCCTTAGCTGCTACTTCTCGCCTCAACCTTGACCATCACACCCCCTCTACCGCTACCACTAGTCCTCAACTCCATCCCCACATTCCATGTTACCCAACCCTCTCTCCAACTTGACACCTCCGCCACAAATAACACCACCATAACTATCATCTTTACACCTCCATCACCTTCACCACCATCACTCTAGACGGCATCGCCCCTTGCCAGACCACGCGAACCCACTGCCGATCCAATTGTACCAACCCACATGGAAATAGAGATCGCCACCTTCCGGCGAGCCACTGTCGCAAAATCTAACACCACCTTCCTCGCAAGGATCTTTGTTGCCACCCTTAGAGTCGGCTTCACCGTTGCTGTCGGGGTCGAGATCACTGCCGCTACCATCGAGGTAGTTGAAGATGAAAAACCCTAATATGGGTTATGGGTTCTCAGCCAAGAAACAAATCCCGTAGAAGGTGGAAACTGAAGGAATCCTATACAAGAATTATATATAGAATATATAAAATACAAAAATTCTATATCCAAAATTAGATATATAATATAAATAATAATGTAAATAATAGAAATTCCAAATATCAAAAATTCCACTAAAATGGGTAGGATGTGAGGAGATGTGGGTAATGTAATAGACCATAGGGTTGCGCTGCCCAGGCGAGTTCTAGGCCTGAAGTAATGGATGCTTGAAGTGAAGGTACAAAGGAAATTCCATTGTTGGTCAAGTCAAGCAGATTTGGTTGATTGGATCAACTTTACTCCATTCTCAAACCCAACCACCCTTGCATAAGGGGTAGTCAAGCCTCAAGCTGTCCCATCAATTTCGCGACATGCATGTTTGTGTATTTGAGTTTGTCTATGCAATATATTGATAAACCCTATAATACTTTTCATATTAAATATACACGTAATACATGAGACGTTAGACACTTTCGTGAACAATATTACGCATTAGTTCTACACTACACACTTACCTGAGCAATATTGCACATTAGTTCTACTAACCCCGAGTTTGTCCTGCTAACACGTGTTCTAAGGTTTACACAAATATGGTAACTGTCCTTGGTGGCTAAATGTTCCTTTACGTGCAACATATCTCCATGCAAGCAATGTGGTTCCATCAAGTAAGGAGGCCGTACAAAAATAAGAAACGAACTCACTAATCACTATTATATGATTGTGCAGACAAAGTTATATGTGCATCATACATACATTTCTTTTTTTTGAAGCCAAAGAGGGGGAAGCACACCATGGTGTCCGCCTCAAATATATTAATAAAGAGAAAAAAGAGATACAGAAGCCAAGACTCAAGGAGAGTCTTGGCATGTGAAATTGTATTATTTATATAAAAGCGTGGTAAAGAGTGCACTATTCCTGGCTAGCCACAACACCCAAATAACAGTTACGGGCTTGAGAAACTCCTCCCTTGGTTTATGCTTCGTAATGTAAGAAAGTCCCAAAATTCCTCAAAACTAGCAATGTTCACCCAAGCAACGTGAAGCTCTAGCCATGTCCTTGGAGTTCTTTCGCAATGGAAGAAAGGATGCTCCGGTGTCTTGATCTCCGTACCATAAAGAGGGTACAAACCAGACACCCCTTTGAAAAACCTTGCACACGGATCTCTAGTAAGGATCTGCTTTCTTATGAAAAACCGCATAAAAATCTTTATTCTGTTAAGAAGTTTCCAACTCCAAATTAAGTTGCAATCTCGGAAGAGGTTGCCTTCCGCCATAGGTGGTGGCCTGACTGCTGCGTTGTATGCTCTTTTCACTAGAAAAGAATTGTCATTCCAAACCCAATGATCACGGTTGTCTATTGGACTCTTAATACCACTCATGGTGTCTAAAAGTAACAAAAAATTATCCATGCGCCGCTCCGAAAAACCTGTTAAAAAAGAAGGCATTCGGCTCCCATTACTCCATCAGTCACCCACACATGCCTCTCGATCCGTTGCTAAAGGAAAAAGCATGGGGAAATGTGCTGCTAAATTGCCATCACCTGTCCAGTTGTTTGTCCAAAATATGACTCGTCGTTACCAAGTACTGATCGAAAAAGATCCGAAACTAAGGCATAAGGGCCTTAATTCCCTTCCAAATGGTCGAAGAGAAAAAAGATGGAGCCTCCACAAGGTTTTCATGTGTTGGGATTTTGTAAATGCTCCAAAAAAATCTACAACAAAGATTCTTGCTACTTCAAATCTTGCTCGCCCACTTCAGAATAAGGGCATCATTCATTTATTCAAGGCGATGAACCCCAAGGTCGCCCGTGGACTTAGATTGCGTGACTGTATGCCAGTCCACAAGATGAACACCAAAGCTCGCTTGACCCGACTTCCCTCAAAAGAATTTCTTCATAATCGACTCTATCTGCCACCGTATACCCATAGGAAGCAATCTAGATGACAAAAAAGAACACTGAAATGGCAGAAAGCACCGCCTTCAAAAGCACCAAACGGCCCTCATGGGACAAAATCAACGCACTCCAACTAGCCAACTTTCTTTCCATCTCCTCAAGCACAGGTAGTCAGTCAGCCATCTTAAGTCTACCTCATGATAACAATAAGAGAAAAATGGGGTTGCCCCAAAGGGATGCCCTCGCTCCATTTTTGGCTAATTTTTATTTTTATTTGAAAAATATCGCCATATATTTTTGACACTATATCCCTGTAATATGTCATTTCAATATCGTCAGAAACAGAGACTCATATACCCTCCTTCTAAGAACAAGTAATTTTAACGGTCTTAGAATTGCTGTAATTGACCTATTCTGGTTGGAGGGTATATGAGTCTCTATTTCAGACGAAGTGATGAAGATATATGACGGTATTTTTCAAAAAAAATAAAAAATTTGGCCGAAAAATGGGACGGGAGAAGCTCCATTTTCCCTAACAGTAAACCTAGATAACGAATAGGCGGGGACCCTCTCTCTGTTCCAAGCTCCATACAACACGACACAGCTTCTAGATCTTCCACGCCAAACATGATAGCTGTAGATTTGCTATGTTTGAGAACAAGCCCAAAAAGCTCCCCAAAAATCTCTAGCGTTGTTGCCATCCCCTTAGCTTCCTCCCTTCCTCCTTCGATTAAAAAAAATGGTGTCATCGGCATACTGAAGGAGAGGAACGCTAATACTCCAAGAGAATAACCTACGGTGAAACTCTGTTGCAACACCTGACCAACCATGCAAGGCAGAACGTCAGTCG
Source organism: Ottelia alismoides (assembly GCA_037367405.1). Taxonomy (NCBI): domain Eukaryota; kingdom Viridiplantae; phylum Streptophyta; class Magnoliopsida; order Alismatales; family Hydrocharitaceae; genus Ottelia; species Ottelia alismoides. The sequence goes on from JAZKJV010002688.1 coordinate 275,836, forward strand.
CGATGATAAAAAACATAGGTGCAAGGGGGCACCATTGATGCACTCCCCTCTGTGGTTGATAGAACCTGCCCTCATGATGACCGTTGACTAGAATTGAGTAGGAGGCTTTGGTGACACATCATTTCATCTAAGAAATTCAGATATCCGGAAACTTGTTTTGCCGATACCGCTCAAAAGAAACGTCTGTCAAGCATATCATACGCCTTCGAGAAGTCCACTTTCCACATGACTCCTTTTACTCTACTCCTCTTCCAATTCGCAATGATCTCTGTGACCATTGCAAGGTTGTCACCAATCTGTCTTCCAGAAATAAAAGCTTATTGTAGTGGAGAGATAATATAATCCGAAAATCTGCTTAGTCTATTCGTCATCACCTTCGCTATGATCAGGTAAAGAACATTGGATAGAGCAATCGGACGGAAATCCCCTATATGTGAGGCCACCTCATTCTTTGGAAATAAGAAGATGAGGGTCCTGTTGATCCTCTCTAGACCTGCATTACCACATGCGAACTCCATCACCACATCAACAACCTCTTTTCCGACGATCGACCAAAACTCCTTGAAGAAGAAAACAACGAATCCATCAGGTTTAGGCGCATTGTATGCATTCAAACTCCATGCAGCTGCTTTCACCTCCTCTTTGAAGCTCAAAATCAAACTATCTGCATGCTGCTTGGAAAGCTGGCTAGCCTCTAAGCTCGTCCACCTCCAGGTCCTCTCTGATCATCTAGAGACTTCTGAGAAATGGTCGGCAACCACACACCCTATTTCACGGCCTCCCTCCACCCTTGCACCATTCACCACGATAGATCTAATCAAATTGTGTTGAAGCTTTCTGCTAGCCGCTCTATGGAAGTAAGTTATATTAGCATCCCCCTCCTCAAGTCAAGATTGCCGAGATCGTTGCTTCCACACTGTTACCCTCTTCTTATCTTATGCAACTACAATATTCAGCACCACCTTTCTCATCCACTGTCAGCTCTCTGTAATCCTCCAACCCATCTAAACGATTGATCTCAGCCTCCGCCTCAGTACGACGTGCCCTTCTTGTTACTTTTACCTCCTTGAACGAACGAAGCTTGTCACGAAGGGAAATGAGCTTCTATGCTATATGCGTGACCGCATAACCCGAACACACTGTGCCTTCCCAACGAATGGCCACTAAATCTCTAAAATTCTCCTCCTTGAGCCTCACTCGCTCAAACCTGAAAAAATCCCTGGGAATCGCATCTCCACCAGAGTCCCACATCATGGGAGTATGATCTGACCTCGTTCGAGTCATAAAATGTCAGTTTCGGTCACCATTTCGGTGACCGACCAAAACGGAATTTCGGTCGAATTTCGACCGAATTTTGGTCATTTTTTGTACTATGGCTCCCATATTTCGGTCATTTCGGCTTATTTTGTCGAATTTCGATTTCGTCTGGATATCGATATTCGATAGAAATTTGACCGAATTTCGCTGAAATTTGAGGCCATGGTCATAGTTGAGGCTGTTCAAAGGGGAAACTCCTCCAACAGCTCTCATGATGCCAGAAATCGAGAGAGAATTGGGTTTGGTTAGACAATGTGTGGTTGGTAAACAAGGATCCATTTTTTATCAAGGTACGGAATGTATCGTCAAATATTCAATATAATTCCACAAGATCCATTTTCGTTCAAGTAACGGATTCTAGCCAATTGAAAGGATCTTCTGATGAATCCAGAAGTCGATTCCATTAGAAATGAGGATTCAGAATATGACAATGATCGATCAAACAAAGATTCAACAACTAAAAGAAGGATCGATTCTTTGGGATCCTTCCTCTCTTCAAACGGAACAAAAAGGTGAGAACGGGAACCATAATTCCTTCAAGTGTACTTAGTATCAGAAGCATCGAGTACTTCGAGCTCCAACTTCGTAACTAACTCTGCAAAATCAACCGAACCAGGGTCCATATCTCCACGTAATCTAGGGCGATCAGAAGAGAGGAGGGTGACATTGAAATTACCCCCACCAACCACACTATGCCCGAATAGAAACTTTTAACCTGTTGTAGATCAGCCCATAGCTCCTCTCTTTGAGAAGTTAAACAAGATCCATAGACACAAGAGACTGCCACATGTGATCTCGACCTTAAGTTCTCCAGAAGGATCACCATAACAAATCTACTCTTCATCTCTAAAGCAAAAGAAAAAAAACGTCTCTTTCTATGTAACAACCAACGCTCCAACACCTATCGATAGCATCGACTGCCCCGTACTCTGGTAATGGCTCGGTATCCAGCGACTTCCAGACATCGGACGTACAAGAAGGAAGCTTTGTCTCTTGCAAAAGGACTACGTAACATCCCCAATCTCTGAGAAGAGCATCAACTGAACATCTCTTCTCTAGGTCATCCAGACCTCTCACATTCCAAGATAGAATCTTCATTAAAATAACCGGTTTCGTCCTGAAGTTGCAACTATGCCGGTTGCATTCGCAATTTGTGCTTTATCTGTGGAGTAAACAAAATCGATAGTACGAGGTTTTGTTGGGTGCTTTCTATCTCGACATCTCTTCATCCCCCCCTTCCTCTATCTGGACCAAGGTTTTAAAAAGCGTGAGCCGTATCGAGGCGTTTTTCCAGTATTGTCTCGAGGCGTACAAAGGCGTAAGCCTCACTCGTGAATTTTATTTCATAAAACATAATAATTAATCGTATTCTAGAAATTAAATAGTTATGATTAAATGCATAACTCCATGCCATTTCAAGGCTAACATCATGTCTTAAACACCCAAGTTGTAATATAACTCTCTTTTTTGGACTCTAAATCTGTAAGGAGTCAAGTAAATATGGGTATGCAAGCACAATAATGGGTAACTCTTCGCAAAATTTAAAGTCTTGAATAAAAGTTAACTAAATGGACTAGATGTAACACACCATTTTCAAAATTAGGTGAGATATGCATGTCCTTCAATTGAGAAGGATAAGAGAGTAAGCAGTGAATCAATGATCACTTTTTACTTTACCATAGGGATTAGGGGATAAAATACTTGAATATTGCATGTTATGAACATCTTTGTTCATGCATGCTTTGATGTGTATTAATTTAGTCCCGGTTGAATAGAAGAAAAGATGAGACATGTTTACAAAAATATACTTTTCTAAATTTAGGTCAAAGTAGGGGGCTTGCATCCAAACATTTTAATAAAGAAGGCATTTACGCTTGATTCATACTAAAGAGTAGAGGCATTAGATTTAAGGACTCAAGACTCAATTTTTTTCATATTGATTTATAAAGAACATGCATAACAAAGTAAAAATAAGCTTAATATGTTAATAAACTAAAAAAATGCATTTCTGTGAATCATGAGCTTAAAGACTTGAAAATATTTGTCTAGGAAAGATGAAAAGCTAACAATAAAAAAGGAAAAAATATTGTAGAAAAAATATAAAAAAGATAAGCTCATACATGGGGCAGCGCCTCGAGGTGCGTCTCATAAGCCTCGAGGCGCACACCTCACTGAGGCTGCATGAGACTATAGCCTCGAGGTGTACGTTTCAGCGCCTCGAGGCACATTTTTGAAAACAATGATATGGAACATAGACTATGATGAAGACTTAGAGAGGGCATCCCTAACCACCTTCTCAAGCCTCGAAAATGCATGTTGCAGAGGAAGAATCAATGGGGGAACACTGGCTCCTCTGACACTTCCTTGCACTTACCAACTGGAGTTCGCTCACCTCTGCCCTCGTCGGTGGTACCTCCGCCAAACTAATCACCGTGGAAACCCCAGGGCCTTCTCCTTCCTCTGTAAAACGAGTTACGAATAGCACAGCTCCCGTGTCAGCTTCAGGCGGAGGGGTAGAAAGTCCAGAAGCTTGGGCCTCAAGAGCCCCCGAAACTCCATCGAGTTTTAGAGGGCACCCAACTAGCAAAGTTAGATTTACATTGTCGGGCTCCACGTTAACCACTTGAGTCTTAATAACATGTTCTAAACTCGGCTCTTCGAGTTTTGGGTCCTTAAGCTCCGGTTCACCACTTGAGTCTAATAGCAATAGTCCACTATCGGGTCTGATCCCCGACCCGATAGTTGATTCGAATCGGAGCAATTCTGAAGGGGCACAAACCATGATTTTAAAAAGCGGCGCCTCGAGGCGCAAAGGCGTATGCCTCGAGGCGAGGCGGGCCAAAGCGCCCCGAGGCGCATGCCTCAGGTCCGGATCGGGGGGCATGCGCCTCATCTTCTCCTGAGGCGCTCGAGGCGAGGCTGAGGCGTACGCCTCAATAAATTTTTTAATTATTTTGATCACGTGCAAAGCACACGACCTATCATGTTTCTAAAAACAGGAGTCGGGGGGGGGGGGTTGTTCTGTTCGATAGAAACGAAACCCCTCGCCTCCCCTCTGTTCTCTGCAGCCTCGGGGATCACGAAAATGCCTAGGGCCGTCGCCACCCAGCTGGAATCGCCGATGTCGCCTATGCCGTCGAACCTCATGCAAGTGTCGCCGAGAAGCCCTGAGTCGCCATCGCTTCCAACAGTCGAACTTGGTTTTTTGTTTTTTGTTTCTTTATTTTTTTGATTTTTCATTGTGTTCTTTATTGGTTTTTCTATTGGAGGGTTTCGTTATATTTTTTGAGGGTTTTTTTTGATGTGTTCTTCTCTATGGATTTTCCTATTTTTTGGGTTAAAGTCTGATCCACGGTGAAAGATTACATGTGTGTTTATCTTATACTGTAAGTATATACGTATGTTGTTGTATAACTTTTATATATGGGAAGGAAAGGACAAATTGGGGGGCTATCGGATCCCGGATGGAGATACTGCCGAGAACTTGAAATGGACGAGCATCACAAAGGGAAAGGCTATGTATATGTTGAATGTAATTTTTATTTGATGAAGATCACCGGTGGGGTGAAGCCGACTAAAAGACCATCTTGCAAAGACACACAAGAATGTGAGAGCTTGTCCAAGCGTTCCCATTGAGGTTCAACAAGAGGTGAAGATGTTCATGGAAAGTAAGGGTAATGAGAAGAGAAGAAGATTTAAAGAAATGGAAAAAGTTTATCGAGTTGGGATGCAAGGGCCATCAGGAGGTGATGAAAATCAACCGTCACAAAGAGCACCAACAGATTCTAGTAGTATCAAGCAAGTTTGAGGACCGATGGGTTTTTTTATTGCACAAGGAGGTAGGGATGCAGGTACTTCGAATCCTCCCGCACAGCAACTCACTTTGAATGCAAGCTGGAAAAAAGATGAGAGGAGGATTTGCAGGAGCATTGGGAGATTTTTTTTTGAGAATTCATTGTCATTCAACATAGTCAATAGTCCTTATATGACGATGACGATCGATGTATGTGGGTATGGAAGGGGTTTCAAACCACCAACCATGCATGAACTACGAACTTGGATTTTGAAAGAAGAGAAGCATGCCATAACCACTCGTGTTGATGAGGCAAAGACTTCTTGGATTGCCACCGGTTGTAGCATCATGTCTGACGGTTGGACTGACACGAAAGGACGTACATTGATTAATTTTTTGGTGAATAATCCCAAAGGCACTTACTTCTTGAAATCAATTGATGCATCCGATCAAGTTAAAGATGGCATGATGCTTTTTAAAGTGTTGCATGAAATTGTTGAGGAGGTTGGAGAGAAGAATGTTGTCCAAGTGATAACAGATAATGCATCAACTTATAAAACAACTGGACAAATGTTGATGGAAAAAAGGAAGAATCTTTATTGGACACCTTGTTCAGCGCATTGCATAGATTTGATGTTGGACGATATCCTCAAATTGCCTCTTCATGCATCAGTTTTCAAAAAAGCAAAGAAAATAATTAATTTTGTGTATGCTTATCCTTGGGTTTTAGCGATGGTGAGAAAATTTACAGGTTGTGATTTGGTGAAACCTGCCGGTACTCGATTTGCCACTGCATTTCTTACAATACAAAGCTTGATTAGAGCCACTTGAATCCTTCTTCACTTTAAGATCATGGAAGAACAATTCTTATGTGAATCGATCTTTGGGGTAAAGTGTGGTGAACATAGTTGTGAAGAGCAAGTCTTTTTGGCCCAGTGTTGCATATGTTCTCAACACCACGAAACATTTGCATCCATAACACCTATGAATATCATCGTGTACCAACATCCTTTGCATCCATAACACCTATGAATATCATGTTCTTTTCAACTCTGCATGATGGCATACATCCGTTACTGGTCTCGCCTCGTTGTCATGCGATTTGATCCAAATAGAGCCATTCTCAACTGTTTTGCAAGGCAAATGACCACCCATGATAATGCTGCTACCGTCATTCATTTGATAAGTTGAAACCTGCTTTCCGTGAGGCGTCGTGTGATAAGAACAATCTGGATCAAGGGTCTACACATCTTAAGGTTATGTTTGATCCCTGACTGCGAGGACCAAATGATAGTCTGAATTCTCATCCTCAAGTGTTACTGTAACAATCATGATGTTAGCCATTTTGAGAAAACATGTAAGCTCTGTGATCGTAGCCATCTTGGGAAAACATTCTTCCAATATCCCCATATTTTGCAGCAGTTGCAGATGTCTTTGAAGTTGTTATTTTTGTACTTCATTTTCTGTTTATTCTTCTTAAAACCCTTATCATTTGGACCTTGTCCCTTCACCCTTGTCATTGTTGTAAAAATCCCCCGACTGGCCCAACTAGTAGGTCCGACTAGTATAGTCGGTGGGGTGGCCGACCGAGTACTGACTAATTCCGACTAAGGCCAACTAGTCAATCGATTTTTCTTGGAGATACCATTTATTTTTTATTTTTTATAGCAAACTTATTCTAATATGCTTAATGTTTTATTTAAATTCAATTTATTCTGTTGTTTCATTATGATAATATAAAAAATGTACAAATCTATATAAATATATAAGAATATACATACAAAAATGATTTATATATTTAAAATAATTAAAAAATTAAAAACCGATTAAAAATCCGACTAAATCCGATTAGTCGTCCGACTGCCGATTAATCCTTAGTCAGTGGCCCAACCGACCGAGTACCGACTACCGATTTTTGCAACCTTGACCCTTGTTAAAGGTTGCTATCAATCTTGCTACCTGCCTGTTGACGACTTTATCAGAAATCATCTGCTGGTTTTCGACTCTACATGACTTCTTAGATTACGTTGCATGTGTTTGTAGATTTTGTTTGTTCACCATGCAAGTATTCTTCCCTTATTCTACCCACTAATCAACTATTCAGATAACCAAGCGCATGTCACTACTAGGGGGTCAAAAGCGAGCCATGAGCTAGGAGAATGTGAGCTGGAGAAATATTCATCTGGAGATACTGATTAGGCATGCCGGTAAATAGCTATTCGCTATTTAATGGGCTCTTAAGGTTAATCTGGTGGAGATAATCATTTGTGCGCTGATCGGGTGGTGGATGAGAGTTTATTAAATTTGGGTTCCAAAATGATTCTGATTTGTTTTCTTCCTGTGGTTTTGGTAGATCAAGGCCTTCTTATCATACCAGTGGTGAGAACATGGTGGTGGTTATGTAAATAATGATTTGTATTTAACGTGGTCGTATGGTTTATTTGGTGGAAGGCATCATTTTACAGTGATAGGAAAGCGGATGAATATGTTCAATTGGAGGAGGTCCAAATGATTCTGCTTGTTCATACAATAGTGGTGTTGGCTGAAGCATGACAATGGAAGTGGTATGGTGATGTAGCATTTGGATGCCACCAATAACAGGGGTGCAGACAGAATAATTTTCAGTTCGTGTTAGCTTGTACTGCAGCGGTAGGGTTTATGACTGTTTTAAATTTCGTGAAATTTCGGCGAAATTTCGCCAAAATTGTTTCGACACTCCATCGAAACCGAAATCTCGATACATACCCTTCACAAATCTAGTCCGATTTTGGTGAAATTTCAAAATTGTTTCATTTTTTCACCATCTCGAAACGACATCGAAATCGAGATTTAAAACCTTGGTTTATGAGCAGGATAAGAGAGACTGAGATGGTCACTTTGTCACTTCAAGGCTTGGGTTTTATTAACATCTTATTTGTTGTGGTGGACGGATCAACTTGAAACTTGAGTAACTAACTTCCATGGTTCAAAACTTGGGTGTAGTTTAAAGTTTGAAGCTAAATATTTGTGCTAACGTTTTCCTCTGTTAAACTATTCAAGCCTAGCTCTGTTCAAGTTATAATCAGTCTGTTTCTTGTGGATGTAGCAAGTATGATCCTGAAAGCATAAACAATTTTGGTGGGCATTTTTTGTGTTTATTTGACATTGTGAATTAGATGCTAACTGATTTATTTTAGATATCCATTTGATGAACTTGTGTTAGTGTCTTTTCATTGCAGAGGTCTAGACTGAGGCCACTAACACAGACGGATCTCGAAACTGCTTTATTGACATCAAAAAGAGCAAAATCTGCAACCAGTGAGTACAGATTCGGTCCAGGGTCAGGGTCATATTCTGGTATTCCTGAGGATGATGACCCTGTTCGCGGAGAAATCTCGGATATCTTTCAGAGGCTAATGTCTCAAATCAACAACATCCGCCCGGAAGATCGAGATCCATAATTGCTCAGAGAGCAATGATGTAGCTGCAGTGAATGCAACAGTCAGGTTCCTTAAGCTATTAGAGATCATCACTGGTTTTACTGGATCAAGTCATGCTCACGTTTATCTGACATGAAAATTGATGGTCTCCAAGAACAGTGTAGTTCTCCTATACGACTTTTTGTAGTTGCTTCTTTGTCAATACTCAGGTTATTCATTCTAATTTCTATGGAAATCTCTTCGAATATATCTTGGTCAGGTATTTGCAAGAATCCTCTTTGTTCAGGTTTTGGATTCTTGGTATTCCCTGTTTTGAGTTCTTACAAGAGTTGTACTATATATATTTGAGAGAACCATGGCTACTACTACTTTGATTTTTGTTTGGGTGGAACTCTTATTGAATGAAATCAAATATAAGGTAAAGTTGTGTATAATAAACTTGAATCGGAGTTTTTGAACGAGCAAACCATAAAATGCAATGCCAGTTTGATATCAACTTTTTTAACGAGAAACATTTTTAAGTAGAACATGCAAGTGCATTTTGAACGAGCAACCCATAAAATGTAATGCCAGTTTGTTATAAAAGTTTGTAAGGAGAAACATTTTTAAGTAGAACATGCAAATGCAGGTACTTGAGCAGAAACTGCAATGTTCTTAATAAGCATGACATCAGAACTCATATTCCCACTCACCATCTCTGCCCTTGAATTGGGGTTGTGTTAGGTTTTGGGGTTTAGGGTAGAGCTATGGTATGTCTATGATGACTAGCATGGTTTAAGCATCTGAGCTACCAAAAATGACGAACACAGATTATTATTATATCTGAAGAAAGAGTTATTTTGGTGGACCATCATAATGACCGAAGTGATGATGGAGGAATGAGCTTGTTCCGACTAAAGCAAAAAGACAGGGAACATGTGCGGACAGTAGAGGAGAAGCATATCTGTATGTAATACGGTACGTCATCAATTTATTGATTTAATTATTCAGTTGTATAGATCTACTTCTGTCCAATAACAAGATGCGTCCATGCTACTAAACTAATTATGCTTGTAGATTACCCTCTATATAATACTTCACATGTTCCTTTGATCTAGTTGCTGAGAATCGTGGCTAATGATTGCGTGGAATTGGCAGCATGATCCGAATGACAGAGGCTGATCTGCAAACTTCTTCTTAATCAATTTCTCTTCAAGCCCACCATGAGAAGAAGAAGCTCGAGATAGTTCAAGTTATAGAAAGCCCTTATAAACTTCATTTTCAGTTCGTTCCATGGTGGGTATCGGAAGATGATGTCGAACAAGAAGCCCCTCCTCAGGATGGCTTTATGGTGGCTGAATGCATCGAACGAGAACTTGCCGTGGTAGCTACCGAAACCGCTTTGACCGACACCACCGAATGGCAGAGCATCGACGATGAACTTCACAAAGAGAGAAATATTACAACCTTGAAATTGGATGTAAGATCTTAACTAGTTTAGTACCTGGATAATTGTGTCATTGAAAGTGACGCTCCCAGAAGATGTTTCTGCTACAATCCTTCTCTTCAGATTCTCATTATTGGAGAACACATACATAGCGAGAGGCTTTGGTCTTTCATTGACAAAGTCGATGCTATCGTCTATGCTTTTCAACTATGTTAAAGAAGGCAAGATGGATGAGAGATCAAATGCCTGTGAAGTAACATAGGAGAGAGACCAAGTCACCAAGCTGATGAGCTCGATTTCTTACAGTTATAACAGGCAGCAATGGGCCGAAGATCTCCTCGGTCATGATCTCGGCATCCAGCGGCGGGTTCAGCAAGATGGTAGGCTCGATAAACCTTGTAAGATCAGTTCAGCCAGCTCCAGATATAATTAGCGAATACACAATTCAGCACCAGAGTTGATAGTAACAAGCAGGATGGAAATGCTTACTGACGATCAGAATCAATAGCACCGCCATAAACAACTGAAGCTGCGACAGGGGGATCTTCCAACAGAGTTTTCAGTCGTGTGAACCGTCGCTCATTCACGATCCTCGAGTACTGGCTGGGATCTGCATAGCACTTCCTGATTGCTTCCTTCAGCAAGCTGATCTATAATCGAATATTTGATGGGAAACAGATTAAGATTTGGTTTTCCCAGTTGTAAATAGATTATCTGCAGGGGTATCCAGATCGAGGACTACCAAGGTAGATGCGTATTTCTCTTCAACAAGGACATAGTCTATGCCGATGCATGCCTGTCCGTAACAGGCTGCCCACTTTCCTGCGAATATTCTCTTTGCAGTCACCTGTGTGCAAGGCTTTCTGAAGTTAAGGGAAACATCTTGTGCACGATCAATTCCAGTTATACAGATTGAAGGGCCTTGCCTTCTGTTCATTCTGATTGGAGAGGGAGTCGACGATGGCAGGGCATTTCCCACCGAGCTCTAAGATGACCGGTGTCAAATGCTTTGCCGCCGCAGTCATTATGATGCGGCCAACACGCGGACTTCCTGTGGAATGATGGTAAGATAAATCGAAAAAGCAACAAGCGAAGATCATTGCTGGGTAAGGGTTGCATCACCAGTGAAGAAGATCTTGTCCCACTTGTGCTCCAAGAGCTTCTGACTGACATCTTGCTCGCCGACGAAGACTTTGACAGCGTCGTCGTCTAGATACCGTGGAAGATTCCTGGCTAGGAATGCGGCCGATGCAGGAGCGAGCTCGGACAGCTTCAGAGCTGCAGCGTTTCCAGCTGCTATCGCACCAATGAGTGGCTCCAAGGCCAGACCTGCAAATTTGGCGCAGTTCTCATCAAGTAATTCTGAAGAGGTGATCCCATTACATATGTTTACGCAGATCAATCGACAGTCAGGCATACCCACAGGGAAGTTCCATGAAGAGAATATAAGCACGACACCAAGAGGCTCCGGAACCACTTCTCCTGTTGTCGGGTACGCAATCATTGGCACTGTCACCTGATCACAATAGAACAGCTTCAAAATTATGCCAAAAAATTCAATCCCAAGTGAAATGTTAATAGACTTTGGTGGTGGTTTCAAATCCTATCTATCTCACCTTTTTCGGGGTCATCCATTCCTTCAAACCATCCAAAGCAAAATTAATGGACTTGATAAGGACCCCCACCTACACAAAAAAAAACAATAACATTCAGTTTAATACTTTTGTGATAGGAAAGAAATACCAACCAATTTAGGAGTCAGAATTGCGAATCAAAACTTGTGCTGTAAAATTTATATACATATATTAAAGCTGGATTTTCCCCCGGCTTTTTGACACATGGATGTCTTAAGAATTGCCCCCTATCCCTCCCTCTCCATTCTTTCCGCGCACTTCCTCTTAACAGGACACATGGCCCTATTTTCCTCCCTACCGCACAATCTCTCCTCTCGTTCCATGTCCTATTTGTTTCTCTTTCACTTTTTGTCTACCCTCTTTAAATTCTCGCTCTCTTCCCCTTACCATTTAGGAAGAATAATTATTTATAAACTTCGTCACTATACGACCAGTGGACAGTAATAATGTGCAATCTTTATGCAAATAAATAAACATGAGTTCACATGAAATTGAATAATATTTTGCCTTACAATATTTTAGAAAAAAAAATCAACTCAATGTACTATTACTGCATATATGTATGTATACAAGTATGTATTTGCATGTGTATGCACGAAATATTATAAGTAAAGATGATAAGTTGAGGAAGTAGGGATCACGACCCCCCGAAAAGAGTTGTCGACGGCTTCCATGTTTCACCTTTTAAGGATAATAATTATTTAAAAACTTTACCACGTCGAACAGTAGTAAACATGTAATGTTTATGCGCATTAATATACACGAGTTCACATGAATTTGAATGGATCGGATTTTGCCGTAATCGTATTCTATCCAATTTTAACGGATCTTATTTTTTAAACATTTGCATTGATCTCCATATATTTCACTGCATTTTACATTGTATTAGATTTGTGATATTTACATATTCCAAAATAAGTAACATATTCTCAAGCTCACAGTTTCACATTATAGTTTGATTATTGAGATATATGTGGAGAAAGGAAAATCTATTAAAATAGATGTCATTCTTTTTATATTTTAATCCCAAATTCATTTTTTTTCATTTCTAATGAGTTGTTGTATGTTAAAATAGCAATAAAAAAGAACAGAGTAAAGTGATCGTGGATGAAATATGCACAATGGAATAAGAAATTAATCCCAAATTCATCTTTTTTTTTCATTTCTAATGAGTTGTTGTATGTTAAAATAGCAATAAAAAAGAACAGAGTAAAGTGATCGTGGATGAAATATGCACAATGGAATAAGAAAAAGAGTTATCAATTTTAGTATTTAATCTCTTTTACTTTTTTTTAAAGCTAATCCATGGTATCACATATGAATATATTAAATGAAGCATGACATTTTCAAAGAAAATCACACATAAATGCAATGTATGTATGCCATATATACTTTTGACAATGGTTTGATCCAATCCGTTATTTTACACATTTAAATTTTATAATCCAATTACAATTTGCTAGAATGACAAATCGAATTAGTCTAATATTATGTTAGAATCCTACACAAGAATTCTATTGATCATAACCATTGAAAAAAATGCATCTTCATTTCTTTAGATGTGAGACTTTCTTAAAATTAATTATTAAATAAATTTCAATTAAATAGTAGAAAGTATTTTTTAAAAAAATATGTATAATTCATCACGTATCAAAATCCTCGGAATTGGAATGGTTCCGTTCCACAACATTTGGAAATTTCACCTATTACTTCTAGATTTTTATTCAAAATATATTTATTTTACATTTTGTATTTGAGGTTAGGATTTAGGAACAACATATGTGTGTCTGAATATTTGTTTTCTATCTGGATCTTGCACCTTTGGAAGCACATATGTGAAAACATGCCATATAATTTGAAAGACTATAATTAGAAGATACATTTTAAAAAAATCACTACATAGATCAAGTATACAATGAAATTAATATCTATTGGATCCATCTCTTTTCATAACTGTGTGCTGCTCTGGCCTCATCTTTATTATAGACATGTCTGCAGTTTTTTTAGATGAAAATTATACTAAAAATTTCATTGAATTTAAATTATTTTGTTTATTCTCCTTACACTTTTTTCACATCAATTATTTTTTATTTAATTAAAATATTACAAATTAATATTTAAATTTACATTAAAAAATCAATTTATTTTCCGCCGCGAAGCGCGAGTTACATCCTAGTTGTGTAATAAAGCCGGGTCATGCAGGTTTTGTTTAATCAAGAAATGCTAATTTCATGGACATCTTTTACTATTGTATCCTTTGGGGGTCTCGTATTAAGTAATAACACCCAATGGCCCACAACCATTATATTATTATGCTTTAGTCGCCGTTTCATTTACTCGGCCGTCCAACACTTGTTCCCGGTTAGGTACCGCAAAGTTATAGGTCTGCCACCACTTCCATAGGGATGCTATTAAATTAATCCCATAACCCACAAATCGGGTCCGCAGCCTCTTAAATAAGCGAGAGGATCCTATGTCCGCACTGCAGCAGTAACCACGTGTAACTGTTCTGTCTTGATCGAACGGTTTGCACGAATTCACATTGTTTGTGAGCATGTACTGTACGAACCGTTCGATCTTGATCGCTCGGCTCGCACCGTTACTGCAGATTCTGCAGTACTACAACGCATCCCTTCAATAATCTGTCATCCCCAACCCATCATTCCAAACCTAACTCCGCACAAATCCTAACCCAACCCAACACTGCCCAACCCTGCAGGGTTGGGTTGGGTTGAGTTGGGCTGGGTGAATAGTAAACTGTGAGGAGGGGGTACTCTTGTGAATAGTACCCCAACCCAACCCAACACTGTCTAACCCTGCAACCAAACGAACCCTAAATACGTCCCATACCTTCAAATTTAAACTCGGGATGCCACTAGTAGTATCGCGAAAACAGAGTTTTCAGGTGCATTGGAAGTGAGCTCAATCAAGAAAAGAAGAAGGGTGTTGAGAAGGGACCTCATCTCTGTAGGCCTCAACTCTGTGCTTGTCCAAGTCCTCCTTGAGGGCCATGAAGATGCCCTCCTCCTCCGCCCTCAGCATGTGTAGCAGAGCCTTCAGCTGTGACCTCCTCCACGAAGGGCTCCTCGTCCTCCCGCTGCGGAAGGTGCCTCTCAGCTCCGCCACGCTCTTCTCCATCTCTCTCTCTCCCTCTCTCTCCCTCTACTTCCTTCTTCTCTGCAGTATGTTTTGAAGGAGCTTGGAAGGGTGACTGGATTTAATGAACATGGGCATCTATCTATTTATCTGTCTGTCTGTCTGCCCTTGTGATGGGTTGGGCATGGAGTATTAAATGGAGTGGGACTTGGTAAGTGAGGAGCATTAGATGCTGTGCTCTCGGGCTTGGGCACACAACGAACGTGACCCCAACACTGGTTCTAACGTTGGGATCTGCCCAACTTTGTTTAACAACATTTGCGTGCGCATTAGCGTACGAGTGATTGGAATTATTAAGAAAGATAGCTTTTATTCTGCATGTGAAAATAGTTTATGTGTAGCTTGAATGGGATTGATTGTTAGCGAGTAACCTTTTACTGTAGTATTTGATGCGTTCTCAACAACTGTTGTTGGAATGGAGTCGACGGAGCATAACGTTATCACGGAGGTGGGTTTTTTTAACCATTGGTTTTAAGGAAACTCATAAAAAATGGTATCCTATAGAAAAATATAAAACAAGATATATTTATTTACATTGATCATTGATAAGAATGTCACCATTTCCTTCGTGTTCTATTGTCAGAGCAAATGACTATAGAATACTTTATGAATCTTCCAGCAACATGTAATCACATATCTAAGGCACGAGCTTCTTCCTTAACATATTGTTGAAATCACTTCACCAAGGTTGTAAGTGCCGTGGCATCTGTGCATGTTACCACTTTGGTAGTAGTATTAGTATTCAGAGGGAGGTTGTGCACCTCTTTACTATTTACCAGAGAAGCTTGGATCTTATTGATTGCTATGATGGGGTCCATCTAAGATTGTGTATGCTTCCTAATGCAATTCCGTCCAGATTTGATGCAGGATTGTGCATACCATGAGAACCTTCATTGATTTTTCACTATAAGAAAAAGCAGATTTTACTACAACTATAGTTGCAAAATAGTGGCAAAATAGTTGCAAAATAGTAGCAACAGAATTTTGCTACTACATGTGGTAGCAAATTCTGTAGTCGCATCGAAATGATCGCAAACTCTTTAAGACTACACGGTGGTAGTAGTTGTGGTCGCAATAATAGTCGCAAGTAGTCGTATTATAGTCGCAAAGTAGTGGTAAGTTTTCAATAATTTGCAATTATTTAGGCATGACTTTGCCACTATGAAGGGACCACATATACATGAGGGTACAACGGCCTTATGCAACTTGTAACATCTGTTTACCACCACGTTGGTAGTAATTTATTACCACTTTACGTATATATTTCTACCATAGTAGTAACAATGTAGTGCCATAGTAGTCGCAAATTCTGATTAACAAAGGAAAAATTATAATTCAAATATATAACTTCAAAGTTCGTCCTCTCTAGGATTTTTATCCTATAAATATTGAACAATAATATAATACTATCAATTTTGACTGCTTATACTATCAAAGAAATCATCACAAAGTAGAAGTACAATTAAAACATAGACATGCATCCAAAATTATAATGTACAATAGTTCAGGCAAAGCTGCATTAGTCATACATATTAAAAACCAAAAAGACAAGACTAAAAGTTTTATAACATCAAATTTTAGAAGATAAAATAACTAATACTAAGGTTTCCTTTTCTTCCATTTGGTAAAGACACTATCTTTTTTGGCCTTGCATTTTTTCTATGAATTTTCCTTTCTCTTCTTCATATTCTTACTATGTTCTGAAATGATAACCCTCTTCCTTTGTGATACCCTGTACATCCTCGATCTCCTCGTTATCGTCATCCTCCTCCTTATTTTCTTCATCCTCTTCATCTTCATCGTCCTTCTCTTCCATTTCCTCGTGATTAAGTCTTGATTGTATTTTTCTACAAAGCTCAAAAGAAATATTTAAATGCTAGGAAAATAACTCATTTATTAAACTATGATCTAAAATTGCATGATGATGAAAATGTTAGCTATATACCTCAAATTGTCAATAGCCTTAACATCCTTGTTGAAAGAGCCTAAATATGAATGAATGTCATCTACCTTATTCGACAACACACTCACCGTCTATGTGAGTTGTACAAACTCAATCTTGGATACATTGGATGTCGACATATTGCATTTTGAGGATGTCTCAAAAAAATCAGATGCTCCATTGAAATTAGTAGAGGACGTGAACTTAAGTGGCAAACCACCCAAAGTCTGTCTTCTATTAGTCCCCACCTCACGCTAACAGATGAATTCTTTTCATAAACTATCATTGAAGTCTATTTCTTTGTCAGAAATGGAAACACCAAACTTGGCTCTATATAGGTCTATGTTACGATCCTACAAATTATATATTTTTTGTTTAATATGAAAGAATTAAAATATATAAGTGATAAGCAACGTACCAACACTGCCTTTGATTCAGGTGTAGTCCAATCCCCCTCACTTGTATGAGTCACGGTCCATTATTTGATAAATGTTGGAGGACGTTTATCATCTCAAATCTATATTGCCAACATAATAGTCTTCAACACAAATTTATAAATGATAATGTAAAGCCAAACTTTGTTATTTCTACATACCAGTTCATGCCTCACCGTTCCATGGCTCTTCGATCCGCCAGTTGATCTAATACTTTATTTTCCTCTATTTATCTTCCATGCTTCAGATCTCTTTTAATTTTTTTTCTTGAATGAAGAGGTCACAATAGTGACTCCACCTCGTTGGAGTGCACCACTATGGCACGCGTGGTTTTTCTCTCTCCCAATCTTCCGCACCATCCAGTTTCTTGATTGCAGCTTTTCTTGCCCTGTAAACATTGTCTTTTACTCGGTCTGTTGCTAGCTTTACTAGAGCAAATCGATATATTTCTTTTGTATGACAAGGTGGTAGAACATACAGGTTCTGCACATCAAGTTTCAGTTATTATAATTATTTTGAAAATAACCAATAAATAATATCATGTAATGAATCTTACATAAACACCATTTAAGATTCGCTCTTTTTCTTCTGGAGTTATGCAAGTCCATCCGTAATCCGAGCAATCCTACATAGCTCGAAAGGCCTTCGTGGGGTGCTTGAGCCACAACATGATGATTATCGAGTGTGTACCTAAATTACAAAATTATTTATTATAAATAAATAAGCATGATAATAAGCATGCATATATAGTAATTAAAAGAATTGTTTATAAAGTAGATACCCATCTGGTAAAAAATACAATGTTTACGAGGATCTTGAGTTGGGGGCGGGACTTGACATTGAGGAGTATCATGGGGTTGGGAAGAACTCTGAGTAAAGGGTGGACATGAACCTAGTAGAGGAGGTTGGGGAGGAATCTGAGACTGGCTAGGGCTATGATGATGGGTAGAGGATTGTGGAGTGGCTGGCGAGAGCATGTAACACTTGGAGGTGTCCCTACCAAAGAAATGTAATATGCATACTGCGAAAGGACCTCTACGTCAGTATCTAGCATATAAGAACAAGCCTTGCGACATCTTCATTACGCTCGCATATTGTAGAAACAAGCATATAAGAATTATACCATTTTTTCAAAAAATATTACTCTAAGGAACCATGCCATCGATGTCTGGAGTATGTCGATCTGAAATATGATCATCATCATGATGCATTATTCTCCCGCCTCTAGAACCTCGTCCACGCATCATAGGCATTTTCTGAAAACATCAATATGTCATGATATGAAAAATTAAGATAAATTATGGAACTTCAGTTTTAATCAACTCATGTTATCAATGATACTTGCTATACTATGTGGTCGCTCAAAGTCTAGAACAAGCAAGGTTGCAAAAGTCGGTAGTTGGTACTCGATAGTCCGAGTCACTGACTAAAGATTAATCGCCAGTCGGGCGACTAATCAGATTTAGTCGAACTTTAATCAGCTTTGAATTTATGATTATTTTAAATATATAACTCATTTTTATACATATATTTACATAGATTTTGTACATTTTTATACTATCATAATAATAGAAGTAATTGAATTTAAATAATACATTAAGCATATTATAATAAGTTTGCTTATAAAAAAAGCATAACATAAAAAAATATGGTATCTCCAAGCAAAAAATGATCGACTAGTGTGCCTAGTCGGAACTAGTCGGTACTCTGTCGGCCACCCCACCGACTAGACTAGTGGGACCTACTAGTCGGTCCAATCAGACGACTTTTACAACACTGAGAACAAGTATAGTTGATGAGTCATCTATATTCAATTGGTCATTAGAATCGATATAAATGTGTGACATCTTCTTTAAAACTATAAAACGATCATCTCTTTTTTGTTGTTTCCCCACTATTAGAACATAACATATCTGATGAACTTGTGAGCTAAGTACAAAAGGTTCAAATCTTCAAATATATTTTCAGGCAGTGACATCTACAATATCATGTATATGGTCAACAACGACACCATACTGTGGGTCATACTAGTCACAGGAAAATAAAAAGAGCTTATTAGGAGATGGTATATGATATTCAAGCTCGAACACCTCCTTAAAAATCCCGTAATAATTCAAACTATCCTCACCATAACATGATCTTTTCACCATAACACCAGAGTTGTATGTAGTTAAGTTTGTGGTTGTATCCACATAATGAAATCTAAACCCATTGACAAAAAAAACCACCATACAACATCACCAAATGATTGGGACCAAGTGATATGTCATTGAGCATCTTGTGTTTAGGATCTGTCGGATCAATCAACTGTACACGCTTTGAGAATTTCTTCCTAAATTCATCCACAACTTCATCTTCAGTAAATGAAGAATTCTCTACCATTAGCTTATACATGTACTCCCTACAGTTAGAGAAAATCATTTTATGAATTGAAGATCTTACTATAAAAAACAAATTGAATATGATGTATACATACTCTACAAATGGTGTCATTTCGTCTGTGTTGTCTAGGACATAAAGCTCAACAACTTCTTTCTCTTGGATGGTCATCATTCATGATTTTCTTTTTTTTAAATGTCGACCGCGTGTTTCAAAAATGAAGATGTCAACCACACGTTCATTTTCAATGTACTCATTATGCATGGGACGATTATGAATGGATGTCGTCAGACAGGTATCAAGAACAAAAGTTGGCTACCTCTTTGAATATGTGCCGAGTACTTGTTGGGCCTTCAATCTTGTTTTTATTACGCAACTCCCTCTTCAAGAAAAACATATTCCTATTATCATGTCGACATACATTGTTAGCCAAAGTACACCAATCTTACTATGTTAAATATCATTATAGGCCATACTTTTCGAAAGGGTACATCGAACGATATTTGACCGGTCCACCAAGTTTAACTTTGTAGGGAATGTGCACCATTAGATGGTCCATCGACTCAAAAAACGTAGGTGACAATATCTTCTCAAGATTGAATAGGATAAGAACTACATTCTCCTCAACTGTTTCCATATCTTCAACTTGTAACTTTGAAGAGCATATACATTTGAAGAAGTTACTCAACTCCGTTAATACAGCATGAACTCCCTTCACTAGTAATTCTCTAAAAGCAAGGGACAATAGTTGCTCGATAAATACATGACAATCACGATTTTTCATACCCTTGAATATGTTTTTATTTGAATCAACAAGTTTTGAAATGTTAGACGAATAACTATATGGCATTTTAACTTAATTGCCCACTCATATACATATTTCACTTGATCTTTACTTCTGCAATATTTTGCCTTCGGCATATGAAAATGACCATCATCAGATTCTATCAGCCCTAACTCGGACGTGCACAAATCATCATTAAGTCTCTACGAGTATTCTCTGTATCCTTTATCTTACCCTTCACATCCAATACTATATAAAATACATTATCAAAGACATTCTTCTCTATGTGCATGACATCCAAATTATGTCTGATGAGCAAATTAAGCAAATATGGTAGTTCCCAAAAAATGCTCATTTTCATACAGTTGTGACTATCTCCAAATCCAGAAAGAGGTACACACAATCATCAGATTCTTTTACTCTAGCAGTCTCTGCAATATCTCAAATCCTGATAACCTTATTGGTGGATCTGAATCATCAATTGTATTTCTTTTGAATACCATCTTTTGTTTCCTATATGGATGATCTTTCGGCAAGAACCGTCAATGGCAGTCAAAGAAGCATGGCTTGCAAACATACTGAAGTTGAAATGCTTTTTTTTTCATGCAATATGGACAACTTCTCTTCCCATACGTGCTCCAAACTGATAGCATTCCATATGTTGGAAAATCAGTAATGGCCTACAGTAAACCAACTCTTATTTGAAATTTACTTTGTCTGATATCATCATAAGTTTCCTCACTTTTATCCCAAAGTTCCTTTAATTCATCAATTAAAGAACAAAGATATACATCCAAATATTTTTCTGGAGATGTCGGACTAGGGACAAGCAAAAATAAGAACATGTATTGCTTCTTGTTGCACAACCAAAGTGGAAGGTTGTATGGTGTAATAATAACTGGCCAACATGAGTAATCTTTCCCCCGACCATGTGGATTAAATCCATCAGTAGACAGGCCAATTAAAACATTTCTATTATCCATGAAGAACGTGGAGGATGAATCCAGCAAAGCGTGCCAACAAGCTGAATCAGAAGGATGTTCCATATAGTCACCACACACATGATCTTCATGCGAAGTTATGTCCCTAATTGTTTTTTTTTCAATAATATAGCCCTTGTAAATGTGGTGCTATAGGAAAATAATAAGCTGCCTTCTATGGAATATTTGATTTCATATTGGGTTTGAATCAAGGTTCTCCACAATCTGGGCATTCAGTCGTATTCTTATATTCATCTCCATAAAATAAAATGTGATGGTTAGGACAATCATCAATTAACTTGGCTGATAAGCCAAGTGTACCCATCATTGTTTTAATCTTGTAGTTGGATACTAGTGAGATATTATCCTTTGGAAGCATTCTCTTTATGATCTTAATCATGGCATTGAAACTAATGCCAGCCATATTATATTCAGCTAATATCGTCAACAACTCTGTAACCGCTGATAGGAGTGAAATTTTGCAACCTTCTCATAATGGTTCCTCTGCATTCTGTAAGAGTTCAAGAAAGTCTTTAGATTCCTCATAAATTTCTTCGTCGCAACCCTCCATAGAAGGGTCAAAATTCAAACATGATGCATCCATCACCATCTCAACAAAAGGATTGTCAGGAGTACGAGAACTCTCTTTGTAAGTAGTATGCGTCTCCATGCGCATACCAAGATGTTTAATCATCGACAAAATCATTCGTGCACAAGTGTGTTTCCACAATGTCTTTAGCTTGTTTCTTCATCAATTTGCATTGCATACACGGACAAATTATCTTCTCATCTATATCGACTATTCCATCTCCTTAGACATATGCAAAATTAAGAAGGTTTTTTACACTTAGGATAAATGGCATGAAAATGGATTCATTCAGTAAGCGATTGTACATCCAATCCCTTGTTGCATAAATGGGTAATTAGACACATGATTTGATAGAACAAAATATTTTCCTCTATTCGAGAACATACTCACATCTAAACCAATATGCTTTCTAAATTGGGTATACAACATAATCGCATTTAGTCCGTCCCATCAAATATGACGATTTGATCAACTAACATTAGCAATACTGTGTATACAACATAAGGAAGAAGCGCTTTTTAAGGTTCTTACAAATATTAAGTATGTAAGGTGAAATGGGATTTAAAAATATTATAAACGTTTAAAGAATGCGAGAATTAGGGAAGAAAAAGAACCATATAATTTGTAGAATGAGAGTAATCTTAAGAGAGGGGTTCTATGATAAAGGAGTCATGCAAAAAATTACCAACAAAATTCTCAGGTTTTAGATTTTCAAGTTTTTTTTGTGTTCTTTACAGTCTCCCCTTGCGGCATCACTGATGAACAGTCGAAGGCTATCACATGATGCTTTGAATTCACAATTTTGACTAGAACATAAGGCTATGAACCCTCATGTGCTCTCTCCCTCGACCTTACATCGAGACCAACCATCTAACCCAGCAAAAGCTTCATCACTATTACGTCAATATTGTCACATTTAACTCCACTGCCATCCAACCTCCAGGCAACTCTATTAACTATTCGTGGTAACTTCCATGATAAGATAATATTACAAAAAAAATGAATTTTTAACACCTCATTATGTAGCACCCTAATTATTTGTGTGGCATGATATTTTAACTTTATGATGTTAACATGTAACAAGGTAGAAGGTGAAGGCCTTCATTGCATGCACAACACATACACAGTACAGAATACCAACCCTTGAGAACTCCAACAAAGGATTTCAGAAACATGAGCAGTGTTTGTAAGTTAACGCTACTTCATGTCTGATACACTCATCCTATTCAATAAAAGCTTAGAATGTGATATTGATGGCCTTGTTTGCAGTCATTGTTATTTTATTTCTACACAGACCAACTACGCATTTGTTGTCCAGATCCTATACTTTATAGGACTACAAAATCATATTATACTACGAAAAAAGATCCATGTGACATATATGTGCAATTCCTTCTATGTAACTCAAAACATCTGACTTGATAGTCAATTACTTCACTATGTCCCATATAGTTTTTTGCAAAAATACATTTCTTGCATGTAATCTAATTCACAAATGTTACATATGGGTCAAATCTGCATAGATAGCATGGCAGATCATTCAAAACATGACATCAACTATTAGACATACCGCATTGCAAAGGAACGTGTTACTGATGAATATCTATTTCATCACCTTTATTGTATCATTTTGGCCTTACCCTAGTAAATGTGTGAAAATACCCTTAATTCATACATTTTAGCATTCATGCATTATTGTACAAAATGTGTATAAAATACTGTTTTAATGCCGAAATTATAGAATAAAGAAAAAAACAGATAAAATATTGAAGATATTTTATGATCCTACATCCCGAGACCTAGGCATCTTGATGACTAGATCGACAAGGAATAAAGTAGGGGGAGATAACGGTCCAAAATACAATAAAAATCCCTTTTATTTATTCATTTTTAATTCATTTTAGGATCTATTTTATTTTTGACTTTTTATACTTCAAATAAAGAAACTTTGAACATGAAAGTTGTAGATAATAAAATATAAAAAAATACAAAATTGAGTTTACACAAGAATAAAAGATACAGTCTAAATAAATTTCCAAAATCCCAAACCCAAATCTCTTAAATAAAAATTCAAAATATATCAAAATCACTTTAATTGTATATAACTTTTAATAAGCCATTTAATGAAGGTGGTTTCATATTTTTTGGAATTAAGATGTGAAAGTTAGGTTTTGAATATCTATTGTATAGTATACCTGATTAAAATAATTATTTTATTTATTAAGCATTATATTTATAAATTTATATTTTTATTACTGTAAATATTATATACAGAATATGTACATATTAAAATAGGAATAAAACAAAAAGAAAATACTAAAATAAAATATGTATATAAAATACATAGGTAAACTACATAGGTAAAATACATGTATCTACACCTATATAATAAATAGACTTATTTAATTAAGTGTATATAATATACCAGAAAATATAATAAAAATATATTTAAGATCTAAAAATAATTTATAATTACATAAAATAATGAATTAATAAAATTAAAAATATAAAATAAAAATAAAATATTTAAAAAACATATATAAATATGCCTATATATAACCCCTAAAAAGTAACTATTAAGAAATTACCTCGAAAAATAAATAAAAATCATAAAAAAAATAATTTACAAAATAATGAACATTTTATTTTATAACCTAAAATTAATAAAATCATTTATTATTTAATATCTTTTTTACAATTATTTTCAGGAGGGGTTTTCCTGATTGGTCCACGTAGACCAACCAGGTTGCGCAGATGGTTGACCGCAGGTCAACTGTCTGACCCGCCTGCAGCCCATGTCAGAACCTCGTTTCTGGCTATTTTTTCCTATTTTTGTAGACCGACCCTAACATCCTTATGGATCGATTCCTTCGTGACTTTTTTGTCCTTGATTTGCGCTCTTACACGCCAGCATCTTATCTCGAGGGTTGGATCAATGTGTCTCCAACTACGCCTCATTCTTTTGAGCCTCTCGAACACGCCGTACATAAACCACCCTCTTCCTCTTTTGAATTTTGAACCCTCTTGGACTGGTTGTGCCCCCCCTTCTTCGAGCTCAAGATGGAGTGAGGTGACAGGAAGCTCTCCAGCTCCTTGAAGGTGCAGCGTGGCGAGTCAAAGTGCGGCTCTACCCCCATCTCAGGCCACCGACCGTGAGGTCTGCTTCCCGGATCTGTCACTGAGGTAATATCCATTCTCCCCACTTTTTATTGCATTTTCTTAGCTTAGCTTAGTCTTAGGCTATATTCTTGCATTTATTTTATCGATTAATCGATCGCATCTAGCTTCATCCCCACCTTCGTCATTCACCGGAGCCCCGCTCCGGCGAACCACCCCACAATGCCTACACCAGTCCTCTGACTCGCGAATCACCCTCACATGCTCTCCCTTCACTTCTCTCCGCTCCGCCGCCTCTCGTTTGCATAGGTCCACTGCGGACATGGAGCTCAAGGTCACCCCTCCGCCTCCTCGTCGGTGACCTCTGCCACACCTCACTAGCCATTCCCCCGCGCCAATAAGAGCCATGAGCCCTTCTTTTTCTTGCTTGAGATTTTCTTGCAAGGTCAGAAGCCAAAGGACCCCCCGAAGGGTCGATTTGGCAGAAACCAGAGGTACCTAGAGCCCATGTCCTTCCCTGACCTCGCAACGGTGCACCAATGCTCGTCGCGTCATTTTGGCACCGCCGAACGGTCGAGGGACCTTCCAGGCATCATTGGAGCTCTTTTGTAGTGTCTCTGGTGGTCGGAGGAGCGTCGCACCGTTAATCGAAGGTCTACCTCCGCCGCATTCTTTCCTGTTCTTACAGGGAAGTTCCCTACAATTGGATCAGGCCTCGATCCCATATCGTCTCCTAGCCATTGGATACGTCATCGTTTTAGCCATCTGATTATCTAGAGCCATATAATCATAGTTGTAGATCACCAAAGGGGTATCGGAACGCATGAGGACGACACATGGCAAGTGAGGCGTGTTCCAGTCGTTCGATCGCGTCTAAGCCTTGGGTATGTTGCATATTTACCCAAAGCTATTTTCTATTTAATAATTAGAACTTAAACTTTCATCTGTTGCTTTATTAGTTTTGTAATATTTACGTTTAGCCCTCTAGACTTTTTTGTATTTGCCATTTGGTCTGTGTCACGTCACCTCACGTGGCACCCCACGTGAGGTAGTGATTTTGCAGGCGTGCACTCATAATTTTGTATATTTCATTTTAGTCCTGAAATATTTTGAGCACGTTAATTTTGGAAAAATTACATGTAGCCCCCTCCACTTTTTGGTAATTACGTTTAGGTCCCCGCCAACATGGCTCACGTATCTATCCATCTGAGCTTGGCATTTTTGCAGGAGGGCCCTTGAGGCTTTGGCTATTTTTCATTAATTTTTTTTCACATTATAAGTTTTTGGAGAAATTGTACGTTGGCCCTTGAATTTAATGTATTTACATAACAACCTCTGTCAGCATTGTAGTTTCTCTTTGTTGGTGTTGTATTTTATTCTAATAGCAATTAAAATCAAAAAATCCCCCCAAAAATAGATGTCGATTCCTGATTGCACGTATTTTCACGCACATATTTTAATTTGTAGTTTTACGACCTTTTATTATTTATTAAAAAACAAAATTGCCCTTTTTGTCCCTGTTTGTAATAGAAAAACCATAAAAATATAAAAACATTTTCAAAAATTCCCAAAAAATCTACTTTACTTACTTATGTATATTTAACCTTCAGACCAAAAATCATTAAAAAAATACAAAAGAAAACTCTTAAAAAAATAAAAATCCTAAAAACACTTATAAAAATTTATAAAATTCTTAAAAAAATCTAAAAATTGTGTTTTCTATTTTCTATTTTTCTTTACAGCATTATCTATATATAAAAATTAGTTTGGAGAAATTTGGTTCTGTTTTATTTTTTCATCTCCATTTTAATTTCAAGTATTTAATTTAATCCTGATTTAGTGTATTTTTTACTTTAAAAGTATACAAAAATTAACAAAAATTCCTAAAATATCACAAAGTAGTAAAGAATTTATTAAAACCCAAAAATATTTTATTTTATTTTTTGATTATTTGTATTATTATATATATCTATATTAGCCTACTTTGTATATATACTCTATATATATTATATCTCTTTTATAAAAAGAAAAAGGAAAAATATAAAAAATATAAAAAGAAAATATAATCACAGAAAATTAAAAATCAAAATACAAAAATATAAACATAAAATAATAAAATAAAATAAAATATAAACCCACAAAAGACATATAGATAAATATCTCACAATCAACTTTGTGCATTTATTTGCCCAATCTAGTCATTTGCTCCCTATGTTCGACACTCTACATACTTGCACTATACACACATTTTGTAGAGTTAAATAAATAAATTTTAACTCCACATTTATTTTCATTGCTTGATCTTGAATTGTAGGTTAATTGTTGTCTGAAGGGTTTTGTGAGTGGTCAATACATTGATTGGATCTCTCGCCTTGTGAGATTTCTAGACCCTTGCAAAATCCCCTTCAACAAATGGAGCCATTGCTGGGGAGACTTATATTGATTTTTTTATTGTGACTTACCTGTTTATATTCTTCCTTTATTTATTTTCTCTTTAATTGATATTAATTGTTTAGCTGTCTAATCACTTCTTCTTTGTAGCCTTTGTTGAGAGAGACCGCAGAACAAGGAGGATCACTTAGGTGATCATGTGCATCCTTGGGAATCAGAGTCATCTATTCTACTCTAGCCGACAGGAGAGAGCAATAGAAGATACTTGGAAGATTTTTGGGAGACAGTTGCATTTTTATTGTATTTATTTGTGTAATTTCAAGTGAGAGAGAGACCCTTTTATTGTAATAACTTGGACGCTCTCAGGACTCCACACTTCATGAAGTCCAGTGCCTGAGGGGTTGTTCCCTTGGGGGCCTCGTCGGTTTTGCTGTGTTTTCTTCGTATTTAATTTGTTTTTCAATTTTGGTTTTCTTTCTTTTGTGTGATTGAGCTTTTAGGTGTAGGATTTGCTTGTCGATAGATTAAGGCCAAAAACATTAATCACCATTGCATGTACCTATAGATTCGTGCTTGGACTTAGTCAAATTTTAATTTGCTAGTTATTTGGATTTGAGACTGCATGCCAAGAGAGGTCGCATACAGCATGTGCAGGACCCGTTGTAGCGGGCATCGAGTGGCATCGAAGACTGGACCTTGGTCTCTCATCTAAATAACTAGCATCTTGTTCTTCACGCTAATAGCAATTACTTTCCTAGGGCATTTCATCGGCTGCATTTGTATATAGTGTAGGTTTCAATTCTGCTGAGCATCTTTGCATGTAGAATGCTGGAGGCAAGGTGAGCATTTCTCTTTAGCATACATCATTGTTTTTGCCTCACATTGCTTTTCCAACTCTACCTCTGATTTTGATCACTTAGATGTTAAAAAGAATCGACTCCTCGATAGGCTCGTGCATTCTTATTAAAAATCCAAAAAAGTGATAACAATAAAGTTGGGACTGCTAACATTACTTGACCCTAAAAAAGACCAAAAAGGAAGATCTTGTCTTGGGACGATTAATCCCCTCATTATCTTCGTTTTAACTTGCTCACGTACACACTAAGGATTAGTGCCCAAATCCTATTCAGCCTTCCTAAGTGTTTGTACAACTTTTTGACTTCTCACCTAACTCTAAAACAGATAAGAGATAAAAAGACTGAACTTTCACGGTCTTCACCGAGTTGAGTAGGTGAATTAAGGGGTGTGTTTGGTTTGCGTGCATTTGTTTGTGATTGTTTGTGTGCATTCTAGATCATCTCTACGCATTTGTGCTTTTCTTCGCATTTCTCTTTATTTGACCTCATTCTCTCCCGATCATTTTCTTTTGTTTCGAGATGGCCGACTGGAGTTATTTTTACCCTGACTTTGCGTATCCTTCGTACGCTCCAGCCAATCCACCTCACTTTTCCCATGAGGACTTTGCTCCTGATTTTTGTGCAAATCCGCATCAAACACAGTATCAGACCTCGGGTTTTTAACCACCTCCACCTTCACATTTCCCTTCACATCCTCCCGAGACTGAGCTGCTAGAGTCACCTCTCATGATGTCCATACTTGAAATTTTGTCCCAGTTCATGGAGCATATGAATTCGAAGATTGACGACCTCACTTGCCTAAATAAGAGCCCTACTGATGCTTTGCGATCTGACGATATTGATTCGATTGAGGATTTTCACGAGAGCTTGCAATTGCCAAAAATAAAAAAATGAGAAAAAATTAAAAATACAAAAAGAGTTCGGGAGCCACTTGGTTGATTCTGACTGTGAGGAGAGGTACCACATGCCAAACCCTTTGACCACACATCTACTCACATCTTGTCCCACCTTTGACCCCAAGGATGCCATTGTACAGACTGCTCTTCGCATTCCTCGTGTAGATGTTGATTCCGATCTCCTCCCTTGTATGAGAGGTCCAAAAATTAAAAAAATTATTAATTGAACCCAAAGTGGTGGTCGCTATTCATGAGGTCATTGATACCCCACTTCGCTAGGCCATGACCCGATTATCTGCTCCTCATCATAAGAAGAGAAAGTGGAGGAGTAGATCTGAGAATCATATCTTGACCATGTCCACTGCCCACGCCATCACCCACCGCCTTATTTCTAGGAAAAAGAACATTGCTACACCTTTCATCTGATGCACCATCTCTGACCATACTTGTGATCACACTCTCCTTGACGGCGGTGCTTCGATTAACATCATACCCTTCTCGCTGGTACAATCTCTTCACTTAGGGCCTCTCAAAAATATCAGGATGATCGTTCAATTTGTTGATGGATCTACCAAGAGGACGAAGGGTATACTTGAAAACACTGTCATTTGGATTCAGGGCATGAGCTACACTGTTGACTTTGTCGTATTTCCCATGGAGACCTCCACAGGGGAGCACTCTCCAATCATCCTGGGATGACCATTTCTCGCCTATGCGAGGTTTGTTATTTATTTGGATCAGGAGAGATTCACTTCCGTCCTATTGACGAAAGCGAAGTGTTCATCATTGCACCTACTACTGATCAGAGACCTGCACCTGATGCACCTTCACCTATCTTAGCTAACCTCGAGGACAATGACCTTGATGAGACTATCAGAGACTTTTGTTGTATGTTGGATTCCACTGAGACCTGAAAATTCCTCCCCATGGAGGAAGACTCGGAAAGCATGGACCTCGGAGTTCCTTCTTCTGGTGTTTAGCGATGTGGTGATGACATCCGCAGGATTTACACGATTGACACTATTAAGCGGAGGGTAGATATTGATGAGACTAAGGCCGAATTTGATCTTGTTGCTTTTATCCAGGAATTCAGGTCTTTTGATGTAGATGATGATCCGGTTGAGACTGTAGAGGACGAACATGATTTTACTACTTCCACTGATGAGTTCGTTCCTTTTGGTTTTGACCTAGAAGAGACCTCGCAGGATGGCCTTGACTTTACTTCTTTCGATGATGAGTTCATCCCTTTTCACTTCGACATCAGCGAGACACCCAAGGCCAGACCTAGCCATACTACTTACACTGACCCATATGTGCCTTCTCACTCTAAGACTGCTGAGGATCTTCACCAGGTCGATCTTACCCCGATATCGACCTCGACCTTGTCAGATCCATTCCTCGGCGGTCTTGCAAGAAGGTTCACTTTCATCCTTCTTGATATGTGTACATCCACTCTGTTGTACATTCACTTTCGTTTATCTTTGTCCATCTCCCGTATCGCTCATCCACCCCATTCTCGTGTGTGCCTTACTTAGGATGCACTTTGTCCTAAGTATAGGGGGGTGGACGAGCCGAGTGTTCAGTCTTCATTCCGTTTCATCACTCTTGTTGTTGTCTATACTTAGGGATTCTTTTACCCTAAGTATAGGGGAAGTGGTGTGTACATCCTCTTCTATCTTCTTCCATTTTCAGATTTCTTTTCTTCTTTTCCTTTTCTTTTTTCTTTTTCTACCAAAAAGGCGTCACCCCTTTTTTGTCAGTCTTTCTATTAGGACGTACTTTGTCCTAAGTATAGGGTGGTGTGCACCCCAAGTTCTTTCATTTTTTGATCCTCTCCATTGTCTCCTCTTCTTATCTATACTTAGGGATATCTTACCCTAAGTATAGGGGGAGACAGTCTAAGTATGATTTGTTCATTCCCACCCTTGACCCTCCATGCTTTTGTGTACAATCTGATATACTTAGGATTATTTGATCCTAAGTATAGGGGAGACGGTCGACTTCTCATTCGTTCGTTTCGTATTCATTTATTCTTTAGACTTTTCTATACTCAGTACGAGTTATGTTTTCTTTTTTCTCTCTGATCTATGAGGACATAGCTCAAGGCTCAAGCTAAGTATGGGGGGTCATATATACTCCGTCTATATTTTAACCATAACTCGTACTTTCGTATCTATAATAATAATTATGGCTAAAAATACTATTAGAACTCATTAAAATCACCTAATAAAGATGTTGATTACTCCTCAAATTTATTTTGTACTTACTGATTAATAAATCAGGTAAAAATATTTTTTCTAAAATGTTTAAAAATGGTTTAAAAATCTTTTTGAAAAATCTTTTGAAAACTATTTGTAAAATATTTTGTTCAATATTTTCAACCTTTGTAAAAATTCTTTTGTTTGTAAAATTTATTTTCTTTGTGTGAAATAAAAATGTTTGAAAAATGATTTGCAAATGGTTTTGAAAATGGTTGCAAAAATAGTGTGAAAAAATTATATATATATTGTTTGTTTGCAAAATGATGTGTAGAACTGTTTGTAAAAATTCTTTGTAAAAATTATTTTGGACTATAGTTTTCCAAAATTGTTGGAAAAATTATTTTCAAATACGTTTGTGGAATATATACAACACACTAAAATTCTTTATATATATTGATAAAATTGATCACTTACCCCTTGTAAATTCTTGAAAGTTTAACTCTTGTAAATATAAGATGCATCCCCGTGTAAATATTTCTACCTAGTTTTTATCCAAAATTTTTGTTTTCAAAAATCACAAAAATTTGCAAAAAGTAAAAATACTAAAAACATTTGCAAATTCTTTTTGAAAAATCCAAAAAAATTCATACGCATCGTCTTTTCAAAAAAATCCATAAAAAGTTCAAATTCTTTGAAAATTGCATCACAAAAACATTTTCTACATAGCATTTACATAGCATTTGCAATTTTCGGATTGAGTTTGATAATTGAACAAGTATAAGTAAAATCCAAAGATTGGAGTTTGGTTGGACCTTAAATCTACCTAATAAAAGGAACCTTATAGGAGTTGGAATTGAGGTACTTCAGGTCTAGTTGACTTAATTCTTTAAGGATCACGAGACTTGGTTCGATGGATTCTTGACTTCCTAAGTAGAGTATTTCGGAGCACACACACACGACTCTTGTTGATAATGACTTAACTTGGACACTTGCACCTTTCACTTGGCTCAACTCAGTTGGAGTGGTGAGGGGATTGGATTTGCCGGTATGAGACGCACATAAGTGGAAATATTTATCCTCGTCTAGGGAGGGAAGTGCACCCTAACCCATCCAGTGGCATTGATATCTAAATACAGGAGAGTATGGGTTGCAATAATGCTTCAAAAGAGGGATAGTCTACTGGCTCAAGAGGAAAACTCCCTATGTAAATGTTGTTGTATATAGTATTTAAAAAAAAGCAAAAAGCAAAAACTCCCAAAAAAGTAGACAGACTGGTTGAAAATAAAATGCCTGTCGGAGTATACATATTTCTATAGTCAATAAGCAAGCTTGAGCTTCAAAGTCAAATCATGTGAGCCCGCAGTTGGATGACTTGACTACACTTATCTTGCATCTTAGGATAAGTAGTTACACTGGCTACTGTCCATTCTTATCTTCACCTCCTCCTCTTGAGTTGGTTGTCACTTGAACTTAGAAGGGTATACCCCGCTCCTCGAAGAAGGAGTTGATGGATTGAGGAATCACTGGGTTGTCATGCTGGAGAAGTCAGACTCTTTGTTATTTCAGTTGGGGAGAGCTACTATCACATACAATGTACGAGTCAGATTCATGGTCGTAAGGGTTTGCGTATGAGTTGAAGTATTCTGACCTGGCTATTGAGGAGACTTGAGCAGAGTTTTGGGATTCTCGAAGGCTGTTGTATTTCAAATCTGATTCCCAATAAGAATTCGTCCACACTAAAATTCGAAAGGTCTGACTTAAGCACCAAACTTTGATTTTGTGAAGACAAGTTTGATAATTAAACTTAATCCAATTTCTTTCTTTTTCTTTTCTTTATTTTTCTTTTTCTACACTTATTGCATAAATGTTTGCTAGGGGCTAGCAAAGGCAAGTATATGGAGGTGATGAATCTCTATTTCATCACCTTTATTCTATCATTTTTGCCTTAAAAACTCTAATAAATGCGTGTATATACCTTTATTCATGCATTATTGTATAATTTAATGCCAAAATTATAGAATAAAGAAAATAAAAGAAAAAGAATAAAATATTGAAGATATTTTATGACTCTAAACCCCGAGACCTAGGCATCTTAATGTCTAGGTAGACAAGGAATAAAGTAGGGGGAGATAAGGGTCCAAAATACAATAAAAATCCCTTTTTATTTATTTATTTTTAATTTATTTTGGGACTTATTTTATTTTCTAGTTTTTATTTTTCAAATAAAGAAACTTTAAACATGAAAGTTGCAGATAATAAAATATAGAAAAATACAAAATTGAGTTTACACAAAAATAGTATACATAATAAAAGATACAGTCTAAATAAGTTTCCAAAATCCCAACTTCCCATATCCATATCTCTCAAATAAAAACTCAAAATATATCAAAATAACTTTAATTGTATAAAACTTTTAATAAGCTATTTGATGAAGGTGGTTTCATATTTTTTGGAGTTAACATGTGAAAGTTAGGTTTTGGACCCTTATTGTATAGTATACCTGATTAAAATAATCATTTTATTTATTAAACATTATTTAATTTTGTATTTTTATTATTTTGTAAATATTATTTACAATATATGTACATATTAAAATAGGAATAAAATAATAAAAAATACTAAAAAAAATATGTATATAAAATACATAGGTAAAATATATGTATCTATACCTATATAATAAACAGACTTATTTAATTAAGTGTATATAATATACCGGAAAAATATAATAAAAATACATTTAAGTATCTAAAAAGAATTTATAATTATATAAACTAATAGATTAATAAATTAATAAAATTAAAAATACAAAATATAAAATACTTAAAAACATATATAAATATACCTATATATAACCCCTAAAAAGTAACTATTAATAAACTACATCTAAAAAATAAATAAAAAATCATAAAAATAATTTTGAAAATAATAAATTTTTTTATTTTATAACCTAAAATTAATAAAATCATTTATTATCTAATATCAATTTTACAATTATTTTCAGGAGGGTTTTCCATGGTTGGTCCACGTGGACCAACCAGGTTGGTCCACGTGGACCAACCAGGTTGTGTGGATGGTTGACCGCGTGTCAACTGTCTAACCTGCCTACAGCCCGTGTTAGAACCTCATTTCTGGCTATTTTCTCCTATTTTTGTAGACCGCCCCTTACGTCCCTATGGATCGATTCCTTCGTGACTTTTTGTCTTCAATTTGTGCTCTCACGCCGGCATCTTGTCTCGAGGGTTGGATCAATACGTCGCCAGCTACGCCTCGTTCTTTTGAGTCTCCTGAACATGTTGTACATAAACCACCCTCTTCCTCCTTTGAATTTTGAACACTCTTGGACCTGTTTTGCCCCCCCTTCTTCGAGCTCAGAATGGAATGAGGTGACAGGAAGCTCTCCAACTCCTTGGAGGTGCAACTAGGTGAGTCTAAGTGCGGCTCCACCCCCATCTCCGTCCAACGGCCGTGAAGTCTGCTTCCTGGTCTGTCGGTGAGGTAATATCCATTCTCCCCTATTTTTATTGCATTCTCTTAGCTTACCTTAGTCTTAGGCTCTATTCTTGCATTTATTTTATCGATTAATCGCTCGCATCTAGCTTCATCCCCACCTTCGTTGTTCGCCGAAGCCCCGCTCCGGGAACCACCCCACAGTGCCTACACCCATCCTCCGACTCCCCAATCACCCTCACACTCTCCCTTCACTTCTTTCCGCTTCGCCGCCTCTCGTTCACCTAGGTCCACTGCGGACCTGGAGATCAAGGTCACCCCTCTGCCTCCTCGTCGGTGACCTCCGCCACGCCTCACTAGCCATTACCCCTCGCCAATAAGAGCCCTGAGCCCTTCTCTTTCTCTCTTGAGCTTTTCTTGCAAGGTCAGGAGCCAAAGGACCCCTCAAAGGGCTAATTTTGCGGAAACCAGTGGTACTTGGAGCCCAAGTCCTTCCCCGCCCTCGCGACGACGCGTTGGTGCTCGTCGCTCCATTTTGGCACCGCCGAGCGGTCGAGGGACCTTCCAGGCATCCTTGGAGCTCTTTTGCAGCGTGTCTGGTGACCGGAGCAGCGCCACACCGTCAATCGAAGGTCTACCTCCACCATGTTCTTACTTGTTCTTACAGGGAGGATCATGTCATTGGATCGGGCCTCGATCCTAGGTAGTCTCCCAGTCGTTGGATGCACCATCGCTTTAGTCGTCCGATCGTCCAGAGCCATCTAATCGTAGCCGTAGATCAACGAAGGGATATCGGAGCGCATGAGGCCGGCAAGTGAGGCGTGTTCCAGCCGTTTGATTGCGCCTAACCCTTGGGTATTTCGCATCTTCACCCACTGCTATTTTGTGGTTAATAATTAGAACATAAACATTCATATGATGCTTTCTAAGTTTTGTAATATTTATTTTTAGCCCCCTAGATTTTTCTGTATTTACCATTTGGTCTGTGCCACATCACCTCACGTGGCACCGCATGTGAGGTGGTGATTTTGCAGGCATGCCCTTGTGATTTATATATTTCATTTTAGTCCTGAAACATTTTGAGCACATTTATTATTTTTGGAAAAGTTGCAGTAGGCCCCTCCACTTTTTGATAATTACATTTAGGTTCCTGCCAGCGTGGCTCACATGTCTATCCACGTGAGCTTAGCATTTTTTCAGGAGGGCCCTAGAGGATTTATGCATTTTAAATCAGTACTGAATTTATTGTTCATGTGGAGAAATTGCACGTTGGCCCTTGAACTTTAATGTATTTACATAATAGCCCTGTCAGCATTGTAGTTTTTCTTTGTTATTTGTATTTATTTTAAATAGCAATTAAACTCCAAAAATTCCAAAAAATAGATGTTGATTCCTGATTGCACGTATTTTCATGCGCATATTTTAGTTTGCAATTTTAGGACCTTTTATTTTTTATTAAAAATCAAACAGTGCCCTTTTTGCTCTGTTTACGATAGAAGCACATAAAAACTACAAAACATTTTGAAAAATTCCCAAAAAAATCTATTTTTCTTATTTATATATATTTAACCTTCAGACCAAAAATCTTTGAAAAATACAAAAGAGAACTCATAAAAATTTAAAAACCCTAAAAATACTTATAAAAATTTATAAAATTCTTAAAATTTCCAAAAATTATGTTTTCTAATTTATATTTTTTCTTTATAGTATTATATATCTATAAAAATTAATTGGAGAAATTTTAGTACTGTATCGGGTGTTTAATTTAACCCTAATTTAGGGTATTTTCAACTTTAAAAATATATAAAATATAGCAAAAATTCCTAAAAATCACAAAATAGTAAAGAATTTATTAAAACCCCAAAATATATATTTTATTTATTTGATTATTTGTATCATTATATATATCTATATTAGCCTACTTTGTATATATACTATATATATTATATCTCTTTTATAAAAAGAAAAAGAAAAAATATAAAAATATAAAAAGAAAATATAAACACAAAATATTAACAATAAAAATACAAAAATATAAAATCTGAAATAAAATAAAAAAAATTAAAAATCTAAAACCCACAAAAGACATATAGATAAATATCTCACAATCAGCTTTGTGCATTTATTTGCCCGATCTAGTCATTTTCTACCTGTGTTCGACACTCGACATACTTGCACTATACACACATTTTGTAGAGTTAAATAAAATAAATTTAACTCTATAATTATTTTAGTTGCTTGATCTTGAATTGTGGGTTAGTTGTTGTCTGAAACAGGGTTTCGTGAGTGGTCAATACATCGACTGGATCTCTCGCCTTGTGAGATTTCTAGACTCTCGCAAAATCTTTTTCAACAATTACACATAAATATTTAAAAAAAACACAACCAAAGTCCTATTAAATCGACAAATAATTTCTAAATTTGCTGGCAGACTAGTGATTTAGCAGCAAGCATTCCACGCGATACTTTTTATTTCATGTTGCAATAATCTACACAATGCTTAAGGGAACCCCAACTTAAGACTTAATCACAATATTGATATGCCTCAAATTCTAACCATCTGGCCCAACCAAAGAAGCTCGTATGCACCCCCTCTTACCATACCATACCCCAATAAGACGGGGGTCTCATTGGGGTATGAGGGCAGCGCCCTCGGCAAAAATTTTGGGGAGCGGTTCCTTTTGTATTCGGGTATATGGATCCCTCTGTTTTAGGGATCTATCTGTACGCGTATATGGATCACTTGAATTATTTTATATATTCATAGAAAATTATACACTTAAGACTTACATATTGTACATCAAGTCTAACAAAGATTAAATCCATCAACATATAATTAGTGATAAATTGGATGAATGAGTTGATAGCGTCAACTCAGATCGTCACCAACATATGCATCATGGACATAACAAAGGATCACACTCATGTTTAGGGACTGTAAACTAACAAGCGAAGTGGAGGTTTGAATCAAATACTACTTCCTATATTTATTAACATTTTACAACAATAGTGAATGCATGATTTCAAGGTACACTAACAACGTCATACAACTATTATACTAAAAAAACTCCAGAATACAAGTTATCATACGCCACACGCACTTGCAGCCCAATCCAACAGTAGAAGAATATGAAAACTACAGAAACTAAGCGAGTTAGCACGTACAACAAACCAGTAGGATGGTGCAAGGCCTTAGACCCAATCGAGGGTGTCGACGAGCAGTGTAGGAGTCAAGTTGTAGCGTTGGCGGTGTGCATGGGAGAAGGGTGCTTTGGGTGCTGGCAGCAATGGGGATCGAGATAGGGTTGAAGGCGGTGCTGGTGATGGTGGGGAGAAGGGAGGAGAATAGGCGGAGGAGGCATGCCTGCAAAGTTGGAGGTTACGATTTCTTATGTGGAGGAAAATAATGAAATAGAGAGGGGGAGAGGGAAGAGATAAGTTGCGGTGAAAAAACCTAAAAAATGCACGTGCATTTAAAAATTTTACCCCCAAATTTTGCTACTATGGTTGCTTCTATTTTGTGGTGGCAAATATAGTTTCAATTTTTACTACTACAAATATGTGAGTACATATAGTAGTAAGTAGTTTGAATTTAATAGGTACTAAAATGTGGTAGTAAAATAGTCACAAAGTAGTGGTTGAAAACATTGCCACGATAAAGGCACCACATGTGGTAGCAACATATAGTCCCAAATTCTGCATTTTCTTGCAGTGTTTGTGGAAGGTCTCTTACGAATTTCATGAATGTGGTTATCATGTTTACAAAAGGGGAAATCTGGTAAGAGACTGCAAATGAGACAACCCTAGCATATGAACATGAACCAAACATATGTATCTCATCTTCAAGAGCAGTTGAGCATAGAGCAACAATATCATCAATTCCTTGAATTCTCTACTTAAGTTGAGTCATGGTAGTGAGACACTTGGAGAATATTTTACACATGAAGAGCTTTAGGGGGATTTCCTTATGGGTCCATATTTTCTTCATGTAACTTATAATATCAGGAACTGAAGTATCTTTGTCCACACGTGATTGATGGTATGCGGACTTTGCTAAAAATTTTCCAGAAGGGCAAGGCTTCCAAATCAAGATGTCATGAGAGTGGGTTTGATAATATGGTTGATTCTGCCATTATGAAGATATTGTTGAATTAACTGTGTTCCAATGTCCATTAGCCGTTAGAAGCTCACATACATGTTGGGAATAGATCCTCTAATGTGTTTGGGAAATAGATGTTGTCGTTAGTTTGGAAACCATTAATCCCTCCACTTTTGTGACTTTTACATTTCCTACTAGTGCCATCAAGTCGCAATTAGGAATTGCTTGGGATTAAGGATAACTATCCATAATGGGGAAGGTATCATAGATAGAGAGGCATCTCGGAAATATGCATTTCTGAAGTATTTTTCTTCAAGTATTTTCTTCCAAAAGGTTGGCTAGGGTTCATTAAGTCATCATGCTAGCTTGAGAATGAGGGACATGTTCATCATCCGAGCTTGTCTAGTACCAATTCATCCAAAATACTTTGGCAGAAAAATAACATTCCTTGCTTTAATTTAACAATGCTACTTGTTGTCCAGGAAATTCCACTAAAACTCTATGGTTATATTGCCTATTTGGGTACATGTGTTTATCAAAGTAATTTTGTAGACATGAGATATATACAGACACTAGAAAGAGTGTTGCTTGGATAAGGACTATTTTGATAGTACTTGTGGATCAAATACTTACCGGGCGGAGGATGGAGTATGGCAAATTAAAATTCTTTTCGTAGAAAGCAGAGGACAAGTATCAAATTCAATCAGAAATAGCAACCAGACTACATAATATGTTACCGTGGAAAGCCAAATGAAACCACGACCCAAGCCTTCTTGACTTAGTATTTCTGATTAGCCATATCAACCAACTATTCCACTATTTCCTAAGATATTTAGACGGGTGTCTCAATCGATTACAAGCATAGAGCTTACATCTTTGGATAACACACCAAAGTTAGGACTTTGGATCAAACACCAAAGTCACAACTGCAACTGAGCTAACTGCAGTACTAATGAATCGCGAATTACCCTCGATAATCTAGCGGAACTAATATTTTAATGTTCGTTGTAGCCAAGCAATTCAGATTAATTGAAAAGATAACTTCAATTAATTTTCTAATTAATGCAAGCGGTCAGTTTTATTTTACTTGGGCAAGCCTAAGGTCGAACTGAGGGAGGACAATGTCTCCTTAGGTCAATTAATAGATAATCTAAATGATATATTTTCAAAGAAATTATTTTTTATACATTAATTATGAAATGTAATTTTGGCAAGTTTAGAGGCAAAAATGTAAACTTTAGTCAAATGATGTTAAAAAATCCTAAAACTTGAAAGAATGTGATTAATGCAAAATTAAGCTACTGTGATTTTTTTGGAATTTTCTGATGCAAAATGAATTTATTATGAATAAAATATGCAGACTATGTGATTTGTAGTAAATTAATTATAATAGATAGTCTAAGTGATATGTTTTCAGAGAAATTATATTTTTATACATTAATTATGAAATGTAATTTTGGCAAGTTTAGAGGCAAAAATGTAAACTTTAGTCAAATGATGTTAAAAAAACTTAAAACTTTAAAGAATGTGATTAATGCAAAAATAAGCTACTCTGATTTTTTTGGAATTTTCTGATGCAAAATAAATTTATTATGAATAAAATATGCAGACTATGTGATTTGCAGAAAATTAGTTATAATAATCAGAAAACCTAATTATTTCTTGGAAATAAAATTATCCTAGATGAGTCTAATGAAGATGTATCCAGGAAATTAATAGCTCCTAAAAATATTGGCTCTACAACCTATTAAAAATTAATTACTAAAATCACCACTTGATTTATTCTAGTCTCGATATGCATGCAAATGAAATGATTTTGGGAACAATGTAAAACACACTTAATTCTACCTCTTGTGAATTTTTGGGAATTTTTGGAGCAATAATTGATTTATTATGAATTTCATAACATGTAGTGGGTAAAATATGCAAAGTTCCACAAAATTAATTATATTAAATCAACCACATTTCACAAAAATACCAATAAATATCCACAAGATAGAGAATAAATTATTCTACCATATACGATTCTTAGAATAAAAATATGATGATGAATGATTGTTCGAATTGAGATGCAAATACATGGGTATGAATGCAATAAAAAATAAAATTGATAATAAAATAAATATGCTGACTGGACTGAAGGGAATATCTAGAGCTCATGAGGTTTCATGCAATTTTGCACCATGCTCACGTACGTGGCACGTGATGCTGACGTCATAGGGAGGCGGGGTCTCTACATTATTCCTTGGAAATTGGAGGGCCTTGGTGTAATTTGTCCCCCAACTCATGTACCTCTTACGTGAGGGGAAGGATGAAGAACCCTAAAATGCCCTAGTTAATTTTGCAAAATTAACATTTAAATTGATTATTGCAGTCTGGCAAATTAGGATTAACAAAAAATGACCACTAATTTTAATTATTAGTCCAATTAAAGCGAGTGGTCAACTTTTTTTACTTCGTAAGTCCAATGTCGAACTCAGGAAGGCAACTGCCTCCTTAGGTTGATTTATAGTCGATCTATTAAGGTTTTCATAGAGGCATTTTTTATATTTTTTATGCAAATAAAAGAGTGAAATGCAAAATTGATGAAGTTCAGGGACTAAAATGCAATTTTCATTCAAACAATGTCCGAAAATTATGAAACTTGGCCAGAACGTGAAATATGATGGAATAAGGCTACTATAATTTTTTGGAAATTTCTGATGAAATATGAATTAATAATGATTTAATGAATGCACCCAATGATATTTTCAATAATTAATTAAGATAAATATTAAATCTAATAATTTTCAGGATATAAAATTATCTAAGATATATAACTAGGTAATATATCTCAAAAAATCCCAAATCCTAAAAATGTTAAATTTAATACCTATTAAAAATTAATTATTGAAATGCGCAAAATGTTTTTTATAGAGCAAACTATGTAGGCAAATGCAATTCTTTTTGGGCATAATGTAACTAGCAATTAATTCTACTATCCAAGAATGTTTGATAATTTTTCGAGCAATGGTTAATTAGCTATGAATTTCTAAGTACATAATGGCCAAATATGCAATTTTTGACAAGAATATTAATTAATAATTAAACACGGATCATATAAATAGAAAGCATAAGCCAACATGTAGAGAATTAATTAGAGAACATCATGTTGATTTTCTAATAATTAAATAATGCAAAAATAATGTTCAAATAATAGAGGAAAGACATAGGTCTGTTTTCAATTGCAATAATTAGAATAAAAAATGCAGAGCAGGGAATTAAAATGGATTACCATGCTCGGGGAGGGATTCAATGCAAAATCTCCAGAGGGGTACGTGGTCGCATGTGCCTTATGATAAACGGGGGAAACTCGAGGGGTTGATCATCATTTTTTAAGCAGTCATGTGTTGTGCACATGAATTTTGGACGATGGGGGGTGCTTTGGCAATTGGCTATTCTTTCGAGGGTGTCCTTGTAATTTACTCCCATTGCACGTGGGGGTCACATGATCTGCCCTGGTAGTGCCGCCCAACGGAGAGGAGCGGGGGGGGGGGGGTCTCGGGCTTCACATTGGTGACACGTGGGTGAGGAGAAGGGCTGGTGGGGCAAAGGCTTGGATGGCACGGGTTTAGATGGACGAAGGGCAGTGCGTGCGGGGGCACGCGGTCGGTGAACCGTTGCTAAAGCAACTTGTTGGTGCAAGGTCGAAGTCGAAGCGATCGGGGTGGCGAAGCCTGGAGGATGTGGAGTTGAAGGAAAAGACGGAGGGTTGCTGCACATGCTCGAAGGTCAATGAAGAACTTTGAGAGCGGATGGCGGAGGAGCGATGGTGGCTCTCTAAGCGGAGCTCCTTGCGATTGAACTCCGATGGCATCTAGAGGTGCTCGGTTTGTGGGCTTGCGGTGAAGGTGGTGATGGTTGGCCACAGGAACCTATAGGGTGGAGGTGGTCCCTCACTTGCGGCCAGAGGTGTGAAGATGGCGAGTGATCAGTGATGACGGTGGAGGAAGATGATGACGAAGTTAACATTGAGGCAGAACGTAGTTTGAAGAACGGGTGAATAGAGGAATGCGAGAAGAACATGGGAAAAAGGTGAAAACATATGAAACATGAGAAGAAGAGACGAGGGAAGGGACATCGCCTGGGATTGTGGGAGATGGAGTTCTCACTCCGATGTTCTCGCCTCGACACCGCTGCGGAGGAAAAGGCTCAGGTGATCACGCCTGGGTAGATATTTTCCGCCAACGGTCGTGGGGCTGTCACCACCCATGACGCGGCTAGACATGATAGGGGTTGAAAAACTCGGCTATGGCGGATGACGATCGAGGGGGTGGTGACGGGATTAAATAGGATGAGGGGAGGGAGTCGGGTCACGGCCGTAGATGGTGGTAATGGCAGAGGAAATTACGGGGGTGGCTGGCACAATATAAGGGTTGACTGGGAGAGGAGAAGGGGATAGAGGCGTTGGAGGTTAGGGACGTAGGGGAGGTAATGGGATGAACGAGGAAGAGTAGTGGTCGTCCGATCGGCTGAGATCGGATGGCCACGATTACGTCACCGTGTGATAAAATAATTTTTTATTTATTTTTTAAATTTTTAAATTAATTTAATTTAATTTTTTAAATAAAATAAATGAAAAATAAATACCAAAATGGGTGACATGTGGCGGCTTCAGGAGCTGCCAGTGTCACTCCTAAAAAATTCAAAAAAATAAATCCAAAGATAGATAAGAAAGAAATAGCAAATGACCTCGGATTGAAAAATTTCCTTTACGAAAGTTTCTCGTCTCAGTGAGATCTACAACTTTCATGAAGGGACCAAGAGAAAAAGAGGTCATCTGAGCAAAATGATATTTTTGGGGTACTCTATGTACATAGAATACCGATGCTTTGGGGTTTTGTCTTTTTTGTGATTTTTAATTAAGCAAAAAATCGAGAAAAATTATGATAAATTCAAAGATTAAATTTACACATTAATCTATTTTTTATTTTTAGTAAATAAGAAAATAAGAAAATGAAATAAAGTGAAAAAAAGTATGATATTTATACAAACTCACAAGGGACACTCAGACTTGGTCAGTTTCTTTGAATATATATTACTTTAAAAGTGGGTAGACCTAAATCAAACACTGTATGAGGAAGATATGTGTCTTTTAGTTTGTCTATTCTTGAATTTGGATTTTGTCTCTCGGGCCAATTAATTGAGCTAGTAATTTTTTGTATTTTTCTTTTAATCTTGTTAGTAATATGTACACAATGAAGGTGGTTTGATGTAATTGGAGTTAGCATGAATTAATTAAAAATGTATGAAGTTGGATGAAAATGTGAAAATTATTATGAATGCAATTTTGTGTGCTAAAATGCAGATATTAATTCTAAGTGCATGCATGATAAAAATGCAGAATAAATGATCAAATGCAACTAATTACTCAGGAACAAAGCTCTATTTTCAGCTTTTAGTGTGATGAATCATGGATTCATCGACCCCTTATGCTTAAACCTTGATCGTCCCCAGGCAACTAAAATGAAATGCAAAAGTGAAATGATTTTGGGTTCCATACCAAGATCATGAACAAAAGGTGAAAATGGAGCTAGACCCGACCTTTGGATTGATGATGTGGCGGAACTCATGTGAGACTTAGGGTTTTAAAATTAACAACCCTCGAGTTCTACATATCATTGCGACAGATTCAACTCAGAAGTCATCTTAGATCAATCCTTCTCCCAAAGCATATCCCATGAACATTGAACAAGTGTCTCATGTGTGTGAAATATTTTAGCGTTTTCCATCAAGTATGGTTGATTGTTGGGTCGGGTAGGCCAGGTTGTACCTTTTCCCAAACCCGAGCTCGTTTATATAATCGGGTTTCGGGCCAGGCCTAGGCCCGTTAATTTTTACTAGGTCAGCCCGAACCCGAACCTGACCCGAAGTTAAATGGGCCGGATTCGGGTCGAGTCGGCCCAGTAACTTTTTGTTTTTTAAAAAAGATTTTATTTTTTAAAAATTTCTTACCTAGGGTTTATATGGAGATGTCCTTTTAAAAAAA
Organism: Ottelia alismoides; assembly: GCA_037367405.1. NCBI lineage: Eukaryota > Viridiplantae > Streptophyta > Magnoliopsida > Alismatales > Hydrocharitaceae > Ottelia > Ottelia alismoides. The sequence continues at coordinate 320,725 of JAZKJV010002688.1, forward strand.
TATTTTGAAAAAAACTTGTGATAAACCAAAGGATCTTGATATCTATATGACATTTTGATAAAAAAAACTTTGAAATGTCTGATTACATTTATCACGAAGTTGTACTATATCCTAATATGTAATTGGAAAAGGAATACACATGCATACAAAGGTGATCAAGCGATTAAAATTTGCACTTCGGGAACATCTTGCATCTCATATAAAGCATTTCAACTTTTCTTGACTAAATTTAACCTGTGAAATCAATGAACATCCACCTGCAATATAAAAATGAACATACACATGGAAGACACGATAAGGGAAAACAAAAAATAGATCGTGACAAAATCAATCCCATTTCAAGAAGACAACATAAACCTGCAAATGCAATATAAACATGAACCTACACCTGCAAAGGTGCAAGCTTAATTATGGGCAACTATAATTCAAATAAGTCTAAACAACTAAATTATTCAAACAGAAACAATAAAAAGTTTCTAGTTATTATAAAAGTACAAAGTCTAGTGATAGTTTTAAAAAATATGACTTTAAAGAGTATAATCATTGGCCCAAAGTCCATCTAAAAGTTGAATATCATCCTTCCACATGCCGATAACCTGTCCAAAAATAAATAATAATTAGAAGCATGTATAATTAAAATATAACAATAAACCATCACTTTGAAATTACACTTACAAAAAATATACTCTCACTTCTCCCATTTTTTCTCTAAATATTCCATCATGTTGAAATCATTAATGATTCTATAATAACAAAAATAAGTAATTAGCAAATAAGATAAATTTAAATCATAAACAGAACTAATAAGTAATGAATAAATAACTCTACTAACCAAGTAATGTGTCATCCCCCTCCTCCTTCTCAACATCTTCATCCTCATCCTCATTAGCATCAACATGCCTTTCATCACGCCTCCAATCTTGACAACACACCAACGCTTCAGTTGTTTCTGGTGATAAGTTGCTACGATATTCATCAATAATTCTACTACCAGTGCTAAATGTACTTTCTGATGCAACAGTCGATATAGGAATAGGTAGAATGTCACGAGCCATGAATGATAGCACATGATACTTGCAAGAATTGACATCCCACTATTTCAAAATATGAAACTTCTCATATTCATCATTGACTGCAGAGTCATCCTCCAAGTACAGTTCGATCTCTGATTTTCTACTTTGTGATGTTCATGTTTATCTTTTTCTCTTTCTAAACTTACTCACCAGGTCTTTCTTTTTCTTGCTAGCATCCACTATCCCTTCTTCTGATATATATGCTGATGAAAGCTTTCCATAATAGGTATCCTTGCAGCAATTGCATACTCATCAGAAAGTACATAAAAAGCATTCTCCACCTCTAAGATATATTCAACACCCTCAATTCCTGTATTTAACTCGGAATACGAAAATCGTAAAAATTACAACTTGAGGCGAGGATCCAATATTGTTGCAATAGCTAAAGGCACCGTATATTTTCGATCCTTCCAATATTTATCAAATTTGGAATGCATCTTAATGGTCATATTTTTATTAAGGTATCCTCATTGTCCAACAACATTTAAATCTTTCTCAATCTCAAAAATCAAACTAAAGAATAAATCGACAGTTGAATATTTTCTACCTGAGAAGACTTTTGTTGCAATATGAAAATTTACCGAAATTGAACATACATTTTCTACTCTTTTCCATTCACCAATGGGAAGAACATCAGAAAAGTGTGAATCTCGAGACTTCATTCGATTAAACACCTTTTGATACACCAATATTGATTGAAGCATCAAGTAGGTGGAATTCCATCATGTATAGACATCCAGTGTCAAACCCCTATCTGTTGGAACACCCTCTTGCTTAGAAACTTCAAGGAACTCTTGATACCTTCTAGATGAGTAGTTGACATATTTCACTAGATTACGAACCTTACCAATGATATCTTTAATCTCAGAAAAGCCATCTTGAACAACAAAATTCAAGATATGAGCCCAACATTTAACATGGAAAAAGTTGTCGTTTTGTAAAAGTGCACCATTAAAAGAATAATGCTCCACAAGATTTCTAACAACTACATCATTTGTAGAGGCATTGTCAGCAGTTGTACTAGTCGATTTTTCAATATTCCAATCATTCAAACAACTAATGATTGCTTGAGCAATGTTATCTCCTGTGTGACGAGAAGTGAGCACACTAAAACTTATGATAATCTTGTGCATCTTTCCATTGATTATTGATGTAATGAGCTGTGATGGAAATGTAGCCAAGATTTTGGAATGAAGTCTACATATCAGTTGTGAGGCAAATTCTCAAACTGAATTTGTATAGTAATCCTTCAACTTTGCTTTCTTACTAGCGAACATCTTCATGTAATCCCTTTGTGTTGTGAAGCGGGAATGAATTTTATACTTTGTTTGTAGATTTTCAATCCATTTTTTAAAAGTTGGATGTTCCACAATCCTAAAAGGAAGCTCACAATCCACAACAACACCAGTAAAATCTTCTCTACTCCCTCTTGATTGATCTTCCAAGTGGTGATTGTACTTCCACGTTCGGAAGCTATAAAATTTAGAATACTCCGAGATTTCAAGTGTCTCCTGGAATGAGTACGAACATCTTTTAGATGTCGTTGATGATGTTTCGTTCCATTTTAGCTTCACATATTAATGGCTTCCCACAATAATTGAACTTGCACATTTCTTTTCCATTTTGAAGTCCTAATTTAGTGAGATGAGACCACACCCATGATCAAGTTTGTCTTTTCTGTATACTAGGATCTTTCTCATCAACATCTAAAGCATTCTTAGTGCTAACATCTTCTTCAGATATAGGGGTTGCTTCTTCCTCTATTTGGGCATTTGACATCTAAAAATCAAATAAAATTATTTATTTAACCACCATTATCTCATATAAAAATATTACTAACAAAATATAGTACACACATCATTACAAAATATTAATAACAACTAGTAATATGAATAAATTCTTCCTTTAACTTCGTAATGGAATATCATCTTTGCAGAGTTGTTGAAGGCGATGTGGAGGCCTGCAGCTTGAGGATGGACCAACTCGTGGAGTTGAGAGAGTTGATGAAACGTGTCGGGCGATAGGGGTGACGGGGATGGAGTTAGACTTGGGACTGGCGGCTGGCGTGCGGAGTAGGGAGACGGCTCGGAACTTGGAAGGAGCAAGGCTTGGAAGGGACGGTGGGGCGACAACAGGGAAGGGAGCGGGGATGCCAGCTGGGAAGTGGGAAGGGGCGGTGGGAAGGGGGCGGTGCTGGGAAGTGGGAAAGGGGTGGTGGGAAGGGGCGGGGTTGGAAGTCGGAAAGGGGCAGTGGGAACTGGGAAGGGGCGGGGATGGGAAGGGGCAGTGGGGTAGTAGGGTGGCGCAGCAATGGCAACCGGCAGGGAAGGGAGCGGGGTTGGGAAGGTTGAAAGGGCGGTGGGGCGGTGGGGACCATGTGCTAGTTGGGGGGCGACAGTTGACAGGGAAGGGAAGACCAAAGGGATGAGGTGTGCGGTGTCTGCCTCCTACGGCCGCGAGGGTAAGGCATTGCCGACGAGGAGAGCCTGGAGGTGGAGGCTGGAGCATTGACGATGTTGGGAGGTGGGAGTGGCTGGGAGGGTGGCGACTGGGAATGGATGAGGAGAGGAGATACGATAGAGTTTTGGGTTGGGGCGTACCGCGTGGGGGTGGGTAGGGTCGTAGGGACGAGTGTTGTGGGGGAGGGGGTCGGGACTTATCACTCGGTGAGTGCCGAGGGGGTCGGCTCGGGGTACAATGTCAGGTCGGGTTGGGCCCGTTAGGGTGCGGGCTGGGTTACTGGGTCGGGCTTTACGCAACACGAGCCTGGCCCGTTTTAATAATGGGAATTTTTTAAGCTCAATCCCGACCCACCATTAAATGGGTTTGCGTTCAGGCTGGGCATATAGGCCCGGGTTGCGGGCTGGCCCGACCCAATGCTCAACCCTACCATCAAGAATGTCGGACTACCATGCAGACCTCTCCCCCAATAACTCATCCTCGGGGAGTCAGGTGTTTCCTTCTAAGGTCTGTCGTGTTGTGTTCACAATTGAAAAGATGGAGAAATTAGAATAAAGGGAAAAGAACTAGAGGATGACCAATGTAGTCACCTCTCCCTGTGAAGTCAGGCAGTTTAACCAAATCTCTACCAAGATCTGCAGATGTTCTTGAAGCTTGGACCTTTTTGGTCAAGTATTTATTTGGTAGTTGGCTTCTTTTTGGTATGGATTTTTTGATAACTCTGCATGGATCTTTGTGCCCCTACGTACATGGAATCTTTTTTTCCGTACATGTTTTGGGATCTTAGAAAAAATTATGCCCAACTGTCCATCCCTTGTCCGAAGCTTTATTTCAACCCATACTCCAGTCTTTAGATGTCCACGCTACCAGAAAAGAGACCCACACAGTCTTCCAACATCCCGTCTGAGTTGAGCTAAGTGCATAGTACGAGAGAACAGATTAATTCCCTATTCAGAAGTCATACCCAGAATTAGGAGACCAGGTTAGATACAAAGAGTCAAAGGCTACATATTGTCATAGGGAACTCGAAGAATTAAGCCAAAAGACCTGAAGCTTCTAAAATCCTCTTTCTTGGTGAAGTTCCTCTGGAATTTAAATTGATAAGGCCAAGTCAAGACCACTCTCCACTTCTATTCGTAACTTAGTTCAGAACCCAATAACTTTGCACTTTTCATATGCTATATATGAAAATGAAAAGCAAATGCATATGGAATGCAAGATGATAATTTTTTGTCATTTTTTGTATTCTTTTTAAATGAATGCAAGGGTGATATGCAAGAGTAAAGATTTTTTTTTGAATTTTTTTAATTGGACTTTTACCCATCCCTTAAGTATTGCATAATATACATGAAAATACATGAAAGTACGAGCTATGGGTAAATTATATATGTAACATATACATTCCCCCTATACTTAGTGTGTGTTATGTCCTCAGAGCATAAGTAGCGATGAGAAGACATAGCTCATTCTAAGCATAGGAGAGTGAAAGAAAAAATGAGTATAGAAGTCGACCGCCCCCCTATATTTGGGCTTTGGTCAGCCTAAGTATAGAAGAAGATCAAAAAGTAGAGCGGTCGATGTCAAGAGGAGAAATGGATGAAATAGATAAGGTGGGCATTGGTCCCTCTATACTTAGGCTTTGGGCAGCCTAAGTATATGATATGAGTGAGTATGAGAATCGATGAGATATGGAGAATATACAGATCGAGTGGAGAATAGAATGATGAGTAAATGCAGATGGCATCGGTCCCCCACCTATACTTAAGCCTTAGCCTAAGTATAGGAAGAAAATATATAAGGGAATCGACGGGGTGGGGGGCAAGAGTGGCCGATGATTAAGGAGGTTTACAACCGATATTTTTTGAGATATGTGGTGGAAGGAAATATTGATAGAAAGAAGATGAATCAGAAGATTCCTGGTCATCGTCAAAGCTTTCATTGGAAGAATAATACTTAAAGGTCACATCACTCCAACTATTCTTATTCTTGAGCTGCTTTCTCAGAGTTCGCTCAGTTTTCCGATCAATCTATTCTTCTTCTGAATATTCAGATGAACAAGTATCAGTCTGGTCATAACAAATTGTTCCGGTGTATTGAATAGGACCAGGGGAGTCAACCTTAGAAGAATAATAAAGAGGGATAGGGAATGTCCAACGTGGGTCGATGTATGATTGCTTGTTCTGATCAGGCTCCAGACTCTCCACACTGAGCTCTCTCATAGTGATCGCATCCTCCGAACACGATGAGGGATCCTTAGATGATTCCTTTTTTGAAATGTTGAAGGTGACATTCTTAGTCGGTTCAGGAGGTATTCTTTGTGAGGTGCTAACCATAGGTTCCTTATCATATGAGTCTCCATATAGATTGTAATACTCTTGAAGTATCAGCACACGTCCCGAGTAGGTGTTCTGTGTGGACTCAAGGAGATCTGAAATACCTATGACCAGGTGTGGTGAATCGGATGTGCCTCGGTTGATTTCATTCACTTGTGTAGCCTCGTCAACCATTTCATAAGATGTCTCTCCTTCAATTGTGTCTGTGATAAGTAGAGAGGTCTGTGTATATGAGGGTTCCTCTATGTCACAAATGTTGGTTTCTTGTTCTGTTGTTTCAGGGTCCAGTGTGTCCTCGAGAATTTAATCGGTTTGGTTTGGGTTCGGAAATATGATATCTTGAGTCTCGTAGTCAGTAGCCGCTCTAGCAGAGGCATGAAAAAGGTTTTTCCCAAAATAATGGAAGACTCGAATAAATCTCCTCAGTGCTCAATGTCCAGGACAATAAAGTCCACTCTATGTGTGACACCTTAGAAAGTAATGACAATAGAAAAAAACCATCTTGGTCTTTTTGTGGATCGATCAGGAAACTGAACAATCACTCAGGTTTTTCTGAGCGGTCCGAGTTCGAGTCGGTAGAACACAGACTTCAGGAGGATATTCAGGGTAGAATCGGTGTCAATGCAAACATTATTAAACTCAATATTCTCAATTTCACAAGTCTCCTTGGTCAACCGTTTGACTTTGTGTGTCTTGCTTGTTTGGGTCAGCACCATTGAACTGACCATAATAATTAGATGATATTTAGGTTGAGATATTTTCTTTCCCCTCTTCTTAGGTGATAATCGACTCTTCACAAATCTCTGAAGATCGGGTACATACTCTATGGCCTTGATTAATAAAAGCTCTAAGATCAGACTTTTACAAATTGCTTCCATATTGATGTTGTCCATTTTTTTTGAATTTTCTAGTTTTTTTAATTTTATTAGAATTCTCGATAGAGTCAGTAGGATGGCCAGTGGACTGGTTAGGTGTATGTGGTGTTTGTGTGTGGGAATCAGGCATATGATGTGTTTCGGGTTCACTCTTTGATCTTCTCGATTCCTCTTGGTTGATTATCATGTCTTTTACTATTTGGATGACATTATCAAATTGTTCGATCAAAACCTTGGTTCTCTTATTGATCTGAGCTATGTAATCCACTATCGTCTCATGACTCAGATTTGAGTGACTATGCTCGGTATGCCGTGACATTGGCATTTTCTCCTGAACTGAGATGTAGTCAGTCTCTGGGATCAGGATCTGGTCATGAGTCCTATTTCATTGACTTTGTGTGTCATCTTTGTGGTCGAAGGAAAAATGATCATACTTGGGCCGTGACTCATCTCGAGTAGAGGATGGTTCAAATAATGAATTGTCATACGTAACCGGGAATTGTGTTCCTCTATCAAAGTTTGTTACTTATATATTCATCCTCGAATTCACTCACTCCATATAGTATGTGTTCGATTCTGTGAGCGGTTCGTAACTCAAAGTTTCAACCAAGGGTGGGTGGGTGGGTGGAAGGAATGATGGGTGAGGTGAAACTTCTTCAAAGAGAGGGTTCCTCTACAAAGAAAGTGGGTATGAAGATTGGGAATTTGTCATGTGAGCATGACCTACTGAGTTCGGGTATGAATGCCAATATTCTGACATCTTCGAATAAAAATGGTAAAACTTTATTCGTGAAACCACGATCTGTGTGTGCAAGTGCACTGTCACATAATTCAATATACAAATGCAAACCCTGAATTCACCAACTCAACTCAATGAAGGTCGTAAAGGTTCGGCCAAATTATCTTGTCTGTTTTAGTTGGTGATAAATGGAAACTTTTGAAAGAGTTAACGAGCTATTTGGTAACTGTATTTTCCTAAAGACTGTCCATACTCTTACGACAAGTTGCACCCATTTTCAACCGGTATGGGAGTAAGTGTGGACCGTATAAATACGGCTACCCGTTACTTGAGGATGGAGCCTTACATGGTGTCCTCTAAACCTACCACTCTGTTAAGGAAATCCAAAGCGTTTACCAGATGCCCGTAGATCCTCACTAAGAAATAGCTAATCGTTTTGTGTAGAATGGGTAGTCAATCTGAAAATCCTGGCTTGTCTCTATCCTGGTGTTCGTTCCTCTCTCACTTGCAGTAAAATCAAACAATGACGGGGTTGCTCTCCCAGAAATAATGATATTCAATTTTATCTGGTTTTAATTAATCAATAATGTTAGCAGTCCCCTTGTTTTAGCTTAATTATCACTTTGAATTTGAGTGGGGATCAATACACATCTACATAGAGATTCCAATTTCCTTTATTCCTAAGTGAATGAAAACCGAGGGAGAATCGAAAAAGTTGTATGGCAGGAAACATGATGATGAATGCTGAGTCAGAGATACTAACAGTGCTTCCTCGCAATCTTCATGTAATATGCTAAATAAAATTGAAATTTTCCTAGAAAAATAATGCATGCACGGAAATCACACCTAGAGCAAAAATGTCTATTAGCGAGTGATAGAACAATTTAATTTGGCTAGATGAGAATCGATCTAGTGCATATAATTAAGTGCAGTGTAGTCCTAGTCCTACGAGCACAAAAAAATCCTAGTATCTCTAATAACCGCAATGCAATCCTAGGACTACGAACCACTCAAGTTGGGCCCCACCCTCACTGGAGAGTGAAACAGGTCGGACACACCACAAAGAGCCCAGTCTCTTTACACATGTGAGAACCCAATTGGGAATCGCTAGAAATGATTAATTACAAAATAAAATACGAACACACACACACACACACTCTCTCTCTCTCCAAAAATAAAATTCTCTGTGTGTCATGTCACTTCGAGTTGGGTTGGCTTCCAAGAGAGTCACTCCAAGTCCACCAAGTACCTCTCACAAAAAATAAAAGATCAAATATTATAGAGGTGTTCACAGAAAATATACGAAGATAAACAATAATAAAATACTGAGAAAAATAAAGAGAGGAATAAATACAAGAAGAACCAGGGGTCAGACTACCCGAGGGTGGAAAACCTAAAAACTTGATTTTCTAAAAACAACCCAAGCCATGCCTCACCGACAACGATGCCATTTGAAGAACCCTAAAACGTCCTAGTTAATTTTGCGAAATTAACCTTTAAATTGATCATTGTAGTAGGGTAAATTAGGATTAATAAAAAACGATCATTAATTTTAATTATTAGTACAATTCAAGCGAGTGGTCATTTTTTAACTTGGTAACTCCAAGGTAAAACTCAAGAAGACAACTGTCTCCTTAGGTTGATTTATAGTCGGTCTAGAATTCAGGTTTTCAAAGAGGTATTTATTTTTATATTTTAATGCAAATAAAAGAGTGAAATGCAAAATTGATGAAGATTGGGGAGTAAAAATTAAATTTCATTCAAACAATGTCCAAAATTATGAAACTTGGCCAGAACATGAAATGTGATGAGATGAGGCTACTCTAACGTTTTTAGAATTTTTTGATGCAATATGAATAAATAATGATTAAATGAATGCAAGCAATGAGATGTTCAATAATTAGTTATAATAAATACTAAATCTAATTATATTCAGGAAATAAAAATGTTTAAGATATATAACTAGGTAATATATCTCGGAAAAATTCTAAATCCTAAAAATAATGAATTTAATACCTATTAAAAATTAATTACTGAAATATTCAAAATAATTTTTATAGAGCAAACTATGCAAGCAAATACAATTTTGGGCACAATGTAACTAGCAATAATTCTACGATCTATGAATTTTTGGTAATTTTTTTAGCAATGGTTAATTATCTATGAATTTCTAAGTATAGAATGACAAAATATGTAATTTTTGATAAGAATGTTAATTAATAATTAACCGCATATCATAAAAATATAAAGCATAAGCCAACATGTAGAGAATTAATTAGAGAACATCATGCTATTTTTCTAATAATTAAATAATGCAAAAATAATGTTCAAATAATAGAGGAAAGACATGGGTATGTTTGCAATTAAAATAATTAGAATAAAAAATGTAGAGCAGGGATTTAAAATGGATTACCAGGCCTGGGGTGGGATTCAATGTGAAATCTCCAAAGGGGCCTTCTGATAAATAGGGGAAACTCCAGGGAGCGGTCATCATTTTTTTCTCAATCAGTCTCATACTGTGCATGCGACTTTTGAGAAGAGGGGGTGCTTTGGCAATTGGTTGTTCTTTCGAGGGCGTCCTTGTAATTTACTCCCACTACATGCGAGGTCATGTGATCTGCCATGGAAGTGTTGCCCATCGGAGAGGAGGGGGCAGTCTCGGGCTTCATGCCAGTGACACGCGGCTGAGGAGGAGGGCTAGTGGGGCGAAGGCTTGCATGGCACGGGTTTGGAGCAACGAAGGGTAGTGCACGCGGGGGCAAACAATCAGTGAACCATTGCTAGTGCAGCTTGCTGGTGCGAGGTCGAAGGCGAAGCGGTCGGGGAGGCGAAGCCTAGAGGATCTGGCGGTGAAGGAGAAGATGGAGGGTTGCTCCACATGCCCGGAAGTCGATGAAGAGCTTTGAGAGTGTAAGGCGGAGGAGCGATGGTGGCTCTCAAAGCGGAGCTCCTCACGATTGAACTCTGATGGCGTCTGGAGGTTCTTGGCCTGCGGGCTTGCGGTGAAGGCGGTGATGGTTGGCCACAGGAACCTGTAGGGTGGCGATGGGCCCTCACTTGCGGGAAGAGGCGTAAAGATGGCGAGTGATCGACGATGACGATGGAGGAAGATTATGACGAAGTTGAATTTGAGGCAAAACGTATTGTGAAGAACATATGAACCGGGGAATACAAGAAGAACATGGGAAAAAGGTGAAAAAAGAGGAAACATGAGAAGAAAGATGAGGGAAGGATATCCTCTGGGACTGGAGGAGATCGAGTTCTCACTCCAATGTTCTCGCCTCGACTCCGTGACGGAGGAGGAAGATCGGCTGATCACGCCTGGGCAGAGATTTTTCATCAACGGTCGTGGGGCTGTCACCACCCACGCGACTAGACTTGATAGGGGTTTAAAAACTCGGCTATGGCGGATGACGATTGAGGGGGGTGTGATGGGATTAAATAGGATGAGGGGAGGGAGTTGGGTCGCGGCCATAGATGGTGGTAACGGTGGAGGAAATTGCAGGGGTCATTGGCGCAGTAGTAGGGTTGACTGGGAGAGTAGAAGAGGATAAGGGCGTTGGAGGTTAGGGGGCAGGGGAGATAATGGGATGAAGGAGGAAGAGCATTGGTTGTCCGATCGGCCGAGATCGGACGGCCACGATTTCGACACGTTGCGATAAAACAATTTTTATTTATTTTTTTAAATTTTTTAATTAATTTATTTAATTTTTTAAATAAAATAAATGAAAAATAAATACCAAAATTGGGTGACACATGGTAGCTCCAGCACTGCCACATGTCACTCCCAGAAAATTTGAAAAATTAAATCCAAAGATAAATAGGAAAGAAATAGCAAACAACCTCAGATCGAAAAATTTCCGTTACAAAATTTGCTCGTCTCGATGAGATCTACAGTTTTCATGATGAGACCAAGAGAAAAAGAGGTCATTTGAGCAAAATGATGTTTTGGGGTACTCTATTTACATAGAATACCGATGTTGTGGGATTTTATTATTTTTTATGGTTTTTGGTTAAGAGAAAAATCGAGAAAAAATATAATAAAATCAAAGATAAATATTTTCACATTAATCTATTTTTTTGGATTTTTAGTAAATAAGAAAATAACATAATAAAATAAAGTGGATAAAGTAAGATATTTGTACAGACTCACAAGGGACACTTAAACTTGGTCAGTTTCTTTGATTTTAATCTTATTTTGAATTTGGATTTTTGTGAATTTTATTAAAACTTTCATCCAAGAATATAAATGAAAAAGAAATAAAAGAAAAATGGTTAATTATGCACATAAAATAATAGGTCAAAAATCGCTAAAACACAAAATGCGCAAAAGAGGCCCAGCACCCAACTTTCACATACGAGCTCTGATTTTTATTAAATTGTCTTATTTTGAAGGTCTTTGAATATATATTACTTTAAAAGTGAGACGACCTAAATCGGACACTCTATGAAGAAGATATGTGCATTTTAGTACGTCTATTCTGGAATATGGGTTTTGCCTCTCGGGCCAATCATTTGAGTTAGTAATTTTTTTCTATTTGTCCTTTAATATTGTTAGTAATATGTACACAATGAAGGTGGTTTGATGTCAGTTGTAGTTAGCATGAAATAATTTAAAATGCATGAAGTTGGATAAAAATATGAAGATTATTATGAATGCAATTATGCGTACTAAAATGCATATATTAATTCTAAGCATGTGCATGGTAAAAATACAGAATAAATAATCAAATGCATATAATTACTTAGGAACGAAGCTCTATTTTCAACTTTTAGTGTGATGAATCATGGATTCATCTGAGAGTTGGGGCAGCAGGAAAATTGAGGCAAGCAGTGTGTGGATTGAGGCGGGGCACGAGTAGTGGACCAGTTGTGGCGGGGCTTTGTGAAGGTGGTTGGTGCTCATGGATGGCGAAGCAACGTCGATGGCGGAGACTAAGGTGGTGAGAAGTGAAGCCTCGTTGGCAGAATTGTGGGTCGTGTGAACAGTGGAGCGAACGACATGCTGAGCACGGGAGCTGCTATGGACCATTAGCGAGTGGCGCGAGGAGGTAGTGGCACTGATCGGGATCAGCGTAGAGGTGTGAAGGGAGATGGGTATATTCGAGGCAAGTAGTTGAGGGTGTGCATGGCTCTAGCGTACGACAGAGTTATTGGCGGTTATGTTCGGTGGAATCTCGACTGGAAGTGTGAGGATGTTGGTCCTAGCATGGGTGAAGGTCGCCTGAGGAAGTGACCAAGGCAAGAAGCCAATGGTCGGGTTGTCGCCTCAAGAGTCGCAGCAGGGTTCGGCTCGAAGCTTGGTAGGAACCAAGTGGGGACCTACAACGAATCTCTAAGGAGAGCTTTGGATCACGCCTTGGTTGGTGGAGAGGCGGCCATTGTCGCTCTACCTGAGGTGTTGCAGTTGTCACCTACGACACCAAGGGGCTAGTGGCTCTCACTTGCACGAAGAGTAGATGCGTGACGCAATAGCGGACAATGGCTTTTATGGGTGGTTGGGTTTAAGGACGGGAAGGACAGAGGTTGAGGATACGTGGAGGGAATGTCGAGGGAGGTGCATCGGTTGGGGCGAGTGAAGGAGGGTGACGATCGCAGGCTGTGCGAGGAGAAGTGGGTGAGGATCGTGCGGAGGTGGTTAGGTCAGAGGGGTGATCAGAAGAACGGGCGGAGCAAGCAATTGTGGTCATCGCCGAAGGAGGCAGGGGCGGGCTGATGAATCTCAGATTAATCATGTTAAAATCCAATTATTAATCGTCGAGCTTAAACATTTCAATAAAAATCACTAATAAATCATTAACCTTAACTTGTATTATATTGTATATAAAACTTTATATAATTAACCTATATTTGCCGACCTATTTTTATTGTATTTAATTACTAACCTTTTCTTTCTTTTTATATATTTTATTAAAACCCATAAAAATTAAGTTAATTATTGTCTATAATTGTTTTGGCTTTTAAAAGAAATAAAAAATCTCAAAACCTAAAGCAGTGTTTTTACCCTTTAAAAATGCACCTAAAAATACAATTTTGTATAAATGACCTCTTTTGACTTTTTATCCAACATGATGCTTGTAGATCTCATCGAGATCTACAACTTTCATGTTTTGACTTTTTCCTAATTTTACCTCTGGCTATTTCTTATAGATTTATCTTTGTTTTAATATTTTCAGATTTTTCTATTGGGCCACGTGGCGTCCTCTGGGCCGCCCACGTGGCCCGCTCCTCTCGCCACCTGGCTGCTTCCTCCACCCTTGGATCAGCTAAAACCTGCCTCCATCACAGCTGCTCCTCATCCCTTCACTCCTAGCCATTAGATCCTACCCTGAGATCTAATCCCATCCACTCACAGCCGCCTACTCCTCAACCGTAGGATCACCATCGATCTTACGGTTCTCTGATCTCCACGTAATTCATCCTTTCCCAGCCATTTGATCCCACTCCTAACGCTATCTCCGCCATTCATCTCCGCCTAACCCGCAACCACTCGATCAGCTCCATCGACTTGATCCTAACCCTTCACACACGCACCATTCCGAACAGTTGGATCACTCGATCCAACGGTCTGTGATGCGTCACCTACCTCTAGCCTCCTCTCTTCCCTGTCGTTACCCTCGTGGACCATCCACCCCCTTTCCATTTTAGATCTGCCTTCATGACACCTACCTGCTCCATAACACAACCTCTGCGTACACGTTACCACCGCCCCCTTCACGCGCCTCATAAACCCCTCCGTTACTCCTTGACCTCAACACAACCGTTGCAAAACCCTCTGACACCTTGCCTGAAACCGCCTCCTATAAAATGCCCTCCTCCACCACCTCCATTCCTAGTCCACCATTCCATGGCCAAGGCCCATCTTTGCCCACCCCTCTGATGATAGCGGAGGGGTGGATTGCTGAGACGATAATGATCGATCGTCCAGGTATTGATCCATGGTCCTCCGACCATGTTGCGTCTGCCTCCGTGCCTCGCTGAGCTCCGAGGCCAACCAACCTCGATGCGCCTGAAGTCCTTAGGACCTTAGCCCAGGCCACTCCGATCGCCTTCTTCCTCCTCTAATCCTCCAGGTCAACCTTCTTGCTTTTCTTTGTGTTTTATCCACTTTAATCCGACTCACACACACACACACCCATTCCACCACTTGACCATCCTACAAGCTTAACCACACCACTATCATCCTCGCCAACACATCTGTCCATCTCCTCCCGTTCTCCATAACCTGTTCACCTCCGCCTCCCTTCTTCTCAGACTCGCCGGAGAAGAAGACTTGGGACTCCACCTCCTTCGCCCGATTAGGCCCCCACTCCACTCGCCTCGCACACCCGCATGACTTCGGCTATACTAACTATGCATGTATCTTTAATGGCTGGAGATTCACACCCATCACTGATCTCCAGCGTAGTTGCTGGTGACGCTTCATCGGGAGCCATCTCCAATTACCCTCACGCCTTCTCCTCCGGTCAGCAACCTTCGTCAGGTGTCCACGATCCTCTGACGATGATCAGGGTGCATGGGTGAGCGCGGAGGAGCTCTGGCGGACTCGTCGGAGCTCCAACTACGCCATTGTTCCTCCGTCAGAGATGAATAGCAAGTGTTGTTGGATGGCGCCTCTCAGTGGCCATCCAATGGCCCTGATGGATCCACGTCGCGTCTACCGAACCTGTTGCCCCGGAGACCCGATCCAACTATCAAAGCACCAACAACCGCCACATCATCACCAAAGCTGCATCATGTTCGTGTCTGGCCCCTCATGTGCCCTATACGTGAGGGGGGCTAAGTAATTTACAGAAGAACCCCGATCGTTCCTAGAATTACAATGAGGCCCTCAAGCGCGTACCTCATGTGCACGCTTGGGAATTTTGCACAAAGGCACAACTGGGTTTCTATAGTTACAATTATGCCCCTGTGCGTAATGGAGAAATTATAGAAGGGCCCCTCCTGGTTTGGTTTATTACAAATGGGTCCCTCTAGGGACCAATTTGTAATAATTATCTTTATTTTTCTTGCATTTTTTATTACACTTATGTCATTACACTATTTCTTCAATATCTTGAGCATCTTAAGTCCAATTCGCATGATTTCAGTGTCATTTTCTTGCAAATTTTATCCTCTTTCAATACCATAATTTAATTCCTGATTTGACACCAAATTAAATGCGCTAAATTTTGATAATCCATAGTGTCTCTTGACCTTTCATCTCAATGCTAGTAATCATCCTTATTGCTCAGTTCGACTCTGATTTTGAATTAAAATTTGTGCCATGAGTTTGACCTTGGTAAACTTTCCAAGTAAAATAATTTTCACATATTCGAATGTGTAGTTTTTGCTGATCGAAATCTGCCTCATATACTACAATAATTTGACATTCTTATAGAGGCAGATTTCGCGTTCATCAAATGGTACCGTTGCTAGGGACACGACTCACCTTTATCATTTTGCCAAATTTTGTTGAAATTTTTTGATGTGAATATTTTCAAGATTTTTAGGTTTTTTCATCATATTATTGTTCTTGATATTTTTCTAAGAAAATTTTTTTGGCAGGGCCCATGGAAATCGAGGACGCTTGAGATCCATGGAGGCATGGAATTGGGAGCTCCCGTTGCAGGAGCTGCAGAAGAAAGGAAGAAGGATTCAAGGAATTTTTTATCGGCATTTCATTCATTCTGTTGTAATAAAAAAAGTGTATCGTGTGCATTTCCAGCGGCTCTCGTTTGAGGGCTCGCGTGTGTAAGAAAAGTAGATCACTAGATGATCTATCCCCCCCCCACTTACACACTCACAAACACATATCCACTCTCCCACCCCCCCACCTTCTCTGTACAATCACACAATGTATACACCGCTCACAACCATGTACCACCCTCCTGCATTCACATTCTCATCTGTAAAAAATTCACCCCCTTCCTCCTTCCATCCCTTTTAGAATCTTCTGTATAAATTCAAACCATAAAACTAATAGCCTCAGACCCTCAAATCCAATTTCCAGATCCTTTACCTAGGTTATTTTCAGCCTAAGTATAGGGGAACCCTCCGATCAGTTTCGTTATATCACCTTGTATTTAACCAGAGCTATGGCTTCATATCACTTGTGCTATGAGACATAGCAAAAGTTGAGTACATGGGAGTATACCATATATTATTATATATACACTTTAGCTACAACTCATATTTTAAAAAAAATGAAAACTTTTTGGGGTTGGTTTAAGTTGAGCTGTGAACTGATTTTTGTAAAAAACTTTGTAAAAATCTTTTGAAAAATTGAAGGATTAACTTTGTGTAATTAAAATTAATCTTTTTCAAAAAAATCCATAAAAATATGAAAAATTAAAAAAAAGGTAAAGACTCTGACTACTAGGCTTAAAAATGAGTAGCTACTCTTCAATGAGGGAATCTTGGTCTCCCTTAGCAGAGTGGACAGTTTAGAGGACACTGTATATGGCTCCATCCTCAAGTAACACGGGTCCATCTAATGGTCCATACTTACATCCATACTGGCTGGAGCTTGGGCCAGTCATTGTCTCTCAAAGGAATTTTAAAAAATGAAAAAAAAAATAAAATCATAAAAAAGCAAAAGATAAAAATCACAAAAAATAACTAACTTTGGAGTTGGTGTATTCCTGACACATTCACATTCACTCAAGGCTTTAGGATTTTAGGACACTTGATTTCTGAGATCTTGAGAGTCTGAGTCAGCCAACCTTAGTCATTAGGGTTTTGAACTTAATAATCCATACTTCCCTAGTTTGAAAGATTCGAGCGCTATATTGCATTCTTCATGTCTACCCTCTAAAGAATATGATTAGCACAACACATTCCCAACTGCATCATTCATGAGATGAGTTGAGTTATCATGAGGAACTAGTACGGGAGATTTGAGTCTAAATCATATTTAATGATGCTCGGGGATGGGTTAATGTTAATGAAGGCTTCAAGAAATATGAGTGTCAGCGAAACCCTATCCAGTATGTGAACAAGTTTGCATGCTATCATTTGATATCTACCTATGTGCCAGGGTGTGATGAAACTAATTAATTGTTGATCAGTGTACACCAACTCTTGGTAAAAACAATGGAAAATATCAAGAAAAAACTCTATCATTACAAAGTCAAATTCAAAAGAGCTTCCACCAAAGGCGAGCGCTCCCTAACATTTTGAAAGTGTCCACTTGGACCAAAAGCAATTAGGACCAAGGAGTCAGGCTAGCACCATAAAAGAGCTATGCATCGTATAGTGATACAAGTCTGGGTGTCGAAGGTATCTTAGATACTCAAAAGAGACACGCCCTGGTGTACTCACAGAAAAACAAGTGCAGACGACTCCGAATTCTCTTGACAAACACATTGATCAACAAAATAAAAATATACTTGTGTTGAGTAATAAGGCACTCGAGAGGCCCCTTGTTCCAATGTGAGGGAGAGGAAAATAGACACAATCCTATAACCTCCATCATCTGGCCGTCCATCTACACTTTCAAGTCTGACGAACTAATGAGACGGTTGATTGAAGCAAGAATAGATGTATTCCCTAGTGTCGAGGATTAAGTTTAGAGGAGAGTCTCTTGGATTGGAACTTTGGGTGATGTATCGACTCGACTCTCATGATTGCAGTACACTAATCTTCATATCCTTATATTTTATGTACAAATAGAGAGTCTGATAATTAGAGAAGTTGAATTCCTTCTGACTAGAGCATGGTTGAGCCCAGAAATTTAGGATCACTTAAATTGAGGGTTTTCGAAGAATTGAGCCTTGAAATTTTCACATGCACTGTCAGGAATTAATCTGACTCCTTCATTCTTTAGATGCTCGAGGATGAGCATAGTTTAAGTATAGGGGTATGATGAATCTCATATTAATCATGTTAAAATCTAATTATTAATCCCCGAGCTTAAACATTTCAATAAAAAATCACTAATAATTCATTAAGCTTAACTTGTATTATATTCTATATAAAAATGTGTATAATTGACCTATATTTGCCAATTTATCGTATTTAATTACTAAACTTTTATTTGTTTTTATATATTTTATTAAAACCCATAAAATTAGGTTAATTATTGTTTATAATTGTTTTAGCTTTTAAATGAAATAAAAAATACCCTGAGATCTAATTCCATCCACTCACAGTTGCCTGCTCCTCAACCGTAGGATCACCATCGATCCTACGGTTCTCTGATCTCCACGTAGCCCATCCTTTCTCAGCCATCTGATCCCGCTCCTAATGCTATCTCCGTCGTTCATCTCCACCTAACCCCCAACCACTTGATCAACTCCATCGACTTGAGCCTAACCCATCACACACGCCCCATTCCGAACCATTGGATCACTCGATCCAATGGTCTGCGACGCGTCACCTACCTCCAGTCTCCTCTCTTCCCAGTCGTTACCCCTCGTGGCCAAGCCATCCCCTTTCCATTTTAGCTCCATCTTCATGACACATCCTCGCTCCATAACACCACCTCTGAGTAGTCGTTACCATCGCCCCCTTCACGTGCCTCATAAACACCCCCTCCAATACTCCCTGACCTCAACACAGCCATTGCAAAACCCTCTGATACCTCGCCTAAAACTGCCCACCGCCTCCTATAAAACGCCCTCCTCCACCACCTCCATTCCTCGTCCACCATTCCATGGGAAAGGCCCTGCTTCGCCCACCCCTTCGGTGACAGCGGAGGGGTGGATTGCTGAGGCGATAACCGTCGATCATCCCGGTGTTGACCCATGGTCCTCCGACTATGTTGCATCCGCCCCCATGCATCACTGAGCTACGAGACCACCGACCTCGATGTACGAAGACCCAAAGTCCCTAGGACCTTAGCCCAGGACGCTTTGATCACCTTCTTCCTCCTCTAATCCTTCAGGTCAACCTTATAACTTTTCTTTGTGTTATCTCCACTTCAATTTGACTCACACACGCACCCATTCCACCACATGACCATCCTACAAGCTTCGCCACACCATTGTCATCCTCTCTAACACCTCCGTCCATCTCCTCCCGTTCTCCATAACATGTTCACCTCCGCCTCCCTTCTTCTCAGACTCGTCGGAGAAGAATACTTGGGTCTCCACCTCCTTCGCCCGATTAGGCCCCCACTCCACTTGCCTCGCACACCCGCACAACTTCGTCTATACTAACTATGCAGGTGCCTTCAATGGCCAAAGATTTACAACCATTGCCGATCTCCAGTGCAGTCGCCGGTGATATTTCATCGGGAGCCATCTCCAGTTACCCTCATGTCTTCGCCTCCGGTCAGTAACCTTTGCCAGGCGTCAGCGATCCTCTGGTGATGATCAGGAAGTATAGGGGAGTGCGGAGGAGCTCTAACTATGCCATCATTCCTCCGACAGAGACGAAGAGCAGGTGTCGTTGGATGGTGCCTCTCGGCGGCCATCCAATGACCCTAATGGATCCACGTAGCGTCTGGCGAGCCTGCTACCCCGGAGACCCGAGCCAAGCATCGAGCCAAGTATCAAAACACCAGCAAGCGCAACATCATCACCGAAGCTACATCATGTCCGAGCCTGGCCCCTCGCATGCCCTGCACGTGAGGGCATTGGGTAATTTGTAGAAGAACCCCCGACCATTCCTATAATTACAAAGAGGGCCTTAGGTGCGTGCCTCACGTGTGCGCCTGGGAATTTTGCACAAAGGCCTAGTCGGGTTCTATAATTACAATTATGCCCCTGTACGTAATAGAGAAATTACAAAAGGGCCCCTCTGGGTTTGGTTTATTGCAAATGGGTCCCTACAGGGACCAATTCACAATAGTTATCTTTATTTTTCTTGCATTTTTATTGCATTTATGCCCTTTCACTATTTCTTCAATATCTTGAACATCTTAAGTCCAATTCACATGATTTCGGTGTCATTTTGTTGCAAATTTTATCCTCTTTCTAGTGGCATAAATTAATTCCTGATTTGACACCAAATTAAATGCGCTAAATTTTGATGATCCATAGTCTCTTGGCCTTTCATCTCAATGCCAGTAATCATCCTTATTGCTCAATTCGACTCTGAATTTGAATTACAATTTGTGCTCATATTCTCTAGGACATATTTGGAATATTCTTTTGCATACTTATCCCTTGCATTTAATCATGCATTATGTTTGTACATAATCTTATAATTGCATTGAAAAATGACATGAAAAATTTGCATGCATCATTCCTTGCGTTATTTGACCTTTATTTATTGTGCATTTGCATGAAGACCTAGAGCTAGAAAATATTCATTCATAAACTAATAAGACAAAATTTGATAAATAGACAAAGAGGCTCATGTCCCTGAGTTCGACCTTGGTAAACTTGCCAAGTAAAATAATTTCCACATATTCAAAAGTGTGGCCTTTGATGACCGAAATCTGCCTCCTGTACTACAACAATTCCACATCCTTATAGAGGCGGATTTCACATTCATTATGGGTGCACGCTGCCACAAGAGGCTATCAGTTGCGGAAGAGAAGGGGCCACGTGGCAAGCGTCAAGGCTGCCACGTGGTGAGGATAAATAAATTAAATAATAATTAAAATAATACATTAAATAAATAAAAAATTAGATAAAATAAATAAAAGAAAGGAAAATAAGAAAAATGGGGGTGACACGTGGCGGCTCCAGGAACTGTCGCGTGTCGCTCCCAAAAAATTCAAATATTAAATAAAAGAAAAATAAAAAGAAAAAGCAAAAGAGGTCAAATCAAAAGGTAGTATACATGAAAGTTGTCTGTCTCGACGATATCTACAATTTTCATGAAGGAACCAAAACCAAAAGAGACTGTTTGCATAAAAAATATTTTTTGGCGGTACTTTATAGATATAAAATACCATATTTTTGCATATTACAATTTTTGTCATTTTTAAATAAGGTAAAATCAAAATAAAATTAATGAAAATATAAAATAAATATTTACAACCTAATCTATTTTTATTTTTAATAATTACAAAATAAAGAGATAAAATAAAGGGACACATGTACATACTATATATACAAACTCAGGTTCATTTATTTTCTTTGATTTTTACTTCAATTTTTATTTGTATTTTTACACATTTTATTAAAATTAAATAATAAATAAATAATAAATAAATAAGTCAAAAAGAGTTGTTTTTATATATGAAATAATAAGGTCAAAATAGTTAATATGTACAATATACAATGAGGGCCCAGAACCCAAGTTTCACATATGAACTCTAATTATTTTGAATTTGATCTTGTTTTGTAGATAATTGAACATACAATAATTCAAAAGTGAGTAGGGGTCCATAGGAGACTCCATGAAAGAAACATTTACATTTACGTCTTTTAGTCTCAAAACTAGAGTTCGGATTTTATTGGGCAAACATAAAAGTTATAATTTTTGGTATTTTCCTTTTATTAATGTTAGTAAGATATACATTATAGAGTTTATTTTATTTGATTTAGAGTTAGTGAAAAATAAATAAAAATCAAGGAAAATAGGGTAATATACATGTGATAATTTACAAGGGTTTATGGGCTTCTTATTTAATGTAATTATGCAATCTAAAATACGAATCTTATGTACAAGTGCTTTAATGATAATAATTCAAAAAATGATGATTAAATGTAGCTAAATACTTGGGAACAGAGCTATATTTTTATCTTTTAGAGTGATGAATCACATATTCATCAACTTCTTATACTTAAACATTGCCCATCCTCGAGCAACTAAAATGAAATGTAAAAGTGAAATGATATTGGGTTCCATACCAATGTCATGAATAAAAGATGAAAATAGAGCTCGACTCAACCTTTACATTAATAATGTGACGGAAATCCTTATGAGAATTAAGGTTTTAATAACAATAGCCTCCAAGTATGCACAAGTCAATATCCCAGATTCGACTCATAAGTCATCTTAGATCATTCCCCTCCCAAAGCATCCCACATGAACACTGGGTGTTAGCTCTTCCCATCCAAGATGCTGGACTACCATGCAATCTCCTTCGCTAGTAACCCATCGTCAAGGGGTAAGGTATTTCCTTCTATGTTCAGGAATGTGCTAGTTCATAACGAGTGGGGGGAGAAATATAGAAGAAAGGGAAAAGAAGTAGAGAGTGACTATTGTAGTCAACTCTCCTGTGAAGCTTGGTCGGTGTAGCCAAGTCTCCACTAGATATGCAGACTATCTGAAGCTCGGAATATTATTATTTTTTGGTATTATCTTCTTTTTGGTAGGATTTTTGTTTGCTTTGCATGGATCCTTTGTGTCCCGACTTATATAGAATCTTTTGATCTGCCCATGTTTTGAGGTCTTAGAAAAAATTATGCTAGTAGTCCATCCCTCATCCGTAGCTTTATTTCAAACATTACTCCATGTCCATACAATCAAAGAAAGAAACACACGGTCTTCCAACACCTCATCTAAGGTGAGATAAGTGTGTAGTGTAGAGTATAGAATGATTTGTTATCCAAGAGTCTACCCAGAATGAGGCGACCAGGTTAGACATTAAGAGTCAAGTCTAGACATTGTTTTGTGAACTTGGAGAATTAAGTATATGACCTGACGTTCCTAAAATCCTACATCTCAATAAATTTCCCCTGAAATTTAAGTAGATTAAGGTCAAGTCAAGTCCTTCCTAATTTCTAATTCATAACTCGGTTCATAATCCATTAGCTTTCTACTTTGCATATACGTGATATGCAAATGAGATGTAGATGATATGAAATGCATATGAATGAAGTGCATTTTTTTACTGCAAGAATGATATGCAAGAGTGAATAAGAGGCCCTTTTTATTAAAGTTTTTTTGTGTTTTTTATACCTCCTATTTTACCATAATTTTACAAAAGTATATTGTTTACAAAAGTTTTATAGCTTGTACAAGTTTTACACATAGAGTATTATACACATTATACACATTTTACAGCAATACCAATTTTAGACATCATGTATTTATTGAATAATATATATAAAAGTACGTGAAAGTACGAGCTATGGGTAAAGTATATATGTAATATATACACCTCTCATATTTAATGTGTGCTATGTCCTCAGAGTACAAAAAGCGAGGAAAAGGCATAGCTTGTGCTAAGCGTAGGAGAGTGAAAAGAATGAAAGTATAGAAGTCGCTCTGCACCCCATGCTTAGGCTCTGGTCAACCTAAGTATAGAAGAAGAGAAACAATGAGTGGTAGAGGTCAAGAAAAGAAGAATGGGTGAATGAATATACATGGTGTGCATAGATCCCCACTATGTTTAGGCTCTGGTCAGCCTAAGTATAGAAACGGAGTGTGAGAAGCGATGGGTTAGGGAATGTACAAATAGAAAAAGAAAATGAAAAGAAGGAGCAACTCAGGTCACTCTCCCCCATATACTTAGAATATGATCATCCTATGTATAGCCACAAATGACAATGATATGGAACCGGAGCGAGTGATACGGATCACTGAGGAGGAAGGGAACAAAAAGAAGAAAAACTATACATGGGGTAAGAATATATAAGGATCAAGAATGCTTGAAACAGAATTTCTTGCGTGAACGGAGAGGAGGAGAATATGGAGGTGGAGTGAGTGGAAGGGATGAAGAAGAAACGGAATCCCATCTATCATTAGAGTCATCCTTAGTGCTCTCAGATGATATGGATTTGGCGGGCTCATTCTTCACCTTTTGGTCAGTACTATTGATGGCTGGGCAGGTTGATGCCACCTGAGTCTGGGTGACATTTTAGGATTCCAAGAGGGGATGTGGATGATTTACAGTCGTGATAAAATATTCCCCTTTTGGATGTGAAGACTCCTTGGTGGTGTTGGGCTTGGTCGGCTCGACAGTCGTTTCATCATTTAGAGTGGAGAGAAGGGACTCATGTATCTATCGACGGTCACGATTGTCATGTGTCGTTGGTATGTATAGTCTCGCAGTATATAGTTTCCTTGGCCAAGATTAAGAATGACTTTCCAAGAATAATAGGAGACTGAGTGAACTTCGTCGGTGCTCAATATCAATGATCGTAAAGTCCAGTCTAAGCTGAGTACCTTGGAAAGTAACGATGACCTGGATTACCCCTCTCGACCTTTTTATGGACCAGTCAGCCAATTGAACGATCACTCTCTACTTCCTAATTGGTCCGAGTTAGCATATTTATAAACAAGTCATCATCGATTCTTACATGGGTAAAACTGGTATCTTTGATTTCACATTCAATCCTAGGCAACCACTCCATTGTGTGATACATAGTATTTCTCCCCATCACTAAGGAGATGGTCATAGACACTAGGTGTCTCTCAGTCCTTGTTCTCTTATTGTCTGACCTCTTGGGCATCAATTTATTCTTGACAAATCTTTTGAGGTCGGGAAAGTGTTAATGGCATTTATTAAGGGAAGTTGAAAGATCAACCTTTTAGAGAGTGCTTCCCCAGAACATGATCTAAATTTTTAAGTCTTTTTTATTTTCAATTTTTATGATTTTTTCTTATTTTTCAAATTTTTGATCTTTTTGGGATTTGCAATTTTTGGTGTTTTTGATAGGAGGATGGTCAGACTTTGGATTGAAAGGTAAGTGGTTAGTAGAAGAGGGATGTCTCTTCTTCCCATCCAATCAATGTTGTTGGAGCAGATACACCTTTTTTTCTCTTATATAAAATGAAAGTTGGGAGAGATAGGATACAACTCTCTTTAATTAAAAAGAAGAACACTTATTTATGCTCATCCTTTTTACATCAAATGCATATTGTAATGATTTTCTGCATCATCAAAGCATTTTTCATCATTTTCTTCATATTTTAATATTGTATTATTAATAGAGGTGGATAAATATAACTAAGTAGAAGTAATAGTTATTTTTGAATTGATAAAAATAGAAAAAAGGAATTATAATTATGTTCACATAAAGATTAGAAACTCAAGTTAGATAAATAAATTGAATATCTTGAGCTTCATGGATACTTGGGTAATAATTAAGAAACTTCGAGGAAACCTTAAACCATATAAAGCGTGTCTTACTTGTGTTACTACTAAGATAACTAGAGTTTATATATCTATCTTTGTTATGACAATGAATGCTAAGAAGCTTTTATTTTTATTAAAGTCGGTCGTTAGTCTCCTTATGCTTCTTTAGAACAAAACTATGATAAACAATAACCATCAATTTGACCAATGGATATGGGAAAATATAAGGGCTGTTCGGTTGGGAAATAAGGAGAATCGATAAGGATGCATAATGAGGGATAAGACACTATTTATGTTCGTTTGGAGGGAGAGGATAAGAAGGGATAAATGATAGTTATTTGTCATTCTCTCCTCGGTGGGAGGGAGAGGATAAGGATAAATAAGGGAGTTATGTTAGATAAGATTGTTTGAAAAGTGATAGTTATTTGTATTTTTAGTGGGAGAGATAGAAATTGGAGGAATAAGGATGGAAACCTTATCCCTCATCTTGACTCCAGGGTCAAAATATTGATCCTTTATGGAAGGATAAGACATTCAAGGAATAAGGAGGGATATCCCTCCTTATTCTTCAAACGAATACACCCTAGATATGTTGTATTTAATTATAATGTATTTAGGCTTTAAGTTGGTAAGACTATGTTGTTATATTAGATAATGAAATTGGTTTCAAGTGGGAAGTCAATTGGGTTGGAGGAAAAGTTGGGGAATTCACCAAAATTGAAACAACATGAATTTGGGTAGAGATTTTAGTACCACATGGACCGGTGCTAAAACTTGGTGGACTTATATACGAGCCCTCACTCCAAGCTCTTGTAGCAATAGTATAGAGGAGGAATGTGTGAGTTCATGCATGAGTGGGGAAATTGGTAGTACATGAGCATGCATGATGATAACAAAGCTTTTTTTGTTACTCGACTTGTGAAGTTAGCTTATAGCTAGATCAAGAGTAGGAAAGCTACTAGACCATGATGAAGCTCAAGCTGAGAAGCTAAAGTTTAAGTGAAAAATAATCTAAGAAGATCAAATGAGTTCAAGGCTAAGGAACCTCAGCACAAGTTCAAGGAATGGCCTCAAATTTAAGAAGAAGACGAAGTCTTTTCTTGTATTGAGTCTTATATTCTGAATTTTCTTAAAATGTAAAAGAGCTCAATTCATGCATATTGCATTTCAGTCCTTTGACTTTTAGGTCAAAGAGTCAGGTTGATCAATCAACCATTTTTGACACGATCGATCAATATTTTAATTACAATGGTAATATTTTTTATTGATTAATTTTGATCCTTGATCGATCATCATTTGATATTGATCGATCACATAAATCCTCATTATCGGTCATTTGATTCTAATCGGTCATCTTTGTATCTTGATTGATCATGTTCCATTTCAGGTCAGGAATATTTTTTGAAGGCGATTTCATTCCTGATTTGTTCCCAATGACTACTTTCCAAAGAAAATGTCTATGGATAATGAATCTCTAACTTATCATCACATTTACCATTTATTATCCTCCTTTCTTAAACTTCTCAATAGAATTTAACCTTAATAAACAATAATTAAATGTAACTAACCCTAATTATTATATATAATTAATAGTATTTTTCCTTTATTTTCTTTTATTTCATTCTTATTAAAAATTCCAAAAAAAATGATAATTATTGTATATATTTGTTTTGTCATTATCTATAAATTAAAAAATAAAAAAATATTACAAAAGAATTAAAAACATGGTTTTTATCCCTTAAAAATACTTACAAAAATAAGTTTGTATATATGACTTCTTTTGACTTTTTGTTCAACAAGAAACTTGTAGATCTCATTGAAATTTTCAACTTTCACGTTTTACACTTTCATTTGGAGAAAGTACATATTTGTTTTTTTTATTTTTCTTCTTTTTAATTTTCCTATTGGGCCACGTGATGCCCTAGGTCTGCCCACAAGGCTCGCTTCTCCTTTTGTCACCCGCCTCGCCTCTCCACGGTCCATCCACTCCTGATGGATCGTAGCTGGAGCGCCCACACTTGTCTCCTCCTTGGTTGTTGGATATGTAGATCCAGTGACCCTCGACTCATCTTCCTCCTCATGTAACCGCCCCCTTCTCTCGTCTAGACCCCATTTCTCCCATTTCCCCCTATTACCCCATGCAGTCGTTCTCCTCGCCAACCAACCCTCGACGTAGCCCTACCCTCCTTTCTCATGCAACCCTTAATGCTCCATGACCTAATCCCTAGGGCAACGTTCGACCATTACAAACTTCACCTCCACCTTCTGTAACCGTCGCCTCACCTTCGTCAAAACCTCCTCATTCGACCACGGATACCATGTCCACCATTCCAAGCTCGAAAACCTACCCATCCTCCTTCCGTAATAGAGGAAGGAGACGTCGATGTGTGACAATAGGTCTTCTCACAGGTGAGACCCTTAGCCATCGATGGGGTAGTCGCCCAGGTTGAGAGAAGACCAAAGCTCCTCCAAGAGCTCAGCCCAAGCCATTACCTTCACCATGCGATGTTCTTCAAATGCCAAGTCTTTGTCCCTATTACTTGTTTTCTCCAAATTAATTAAGCCCATACAGCTGGTGTCACCCTCAATTAACCACTTTGATACCTTCATCGGACACCCTGTATCCACGTGCAACCCTCCGATCACCCTCTCCCTTCGTATGTACCTCTTATCGCTCCACCTCCATTTCTTCATTCCTCACCGGAGAAGAAAACATAGACCTATGCCATCTTTCCACCTCCAGGTCTTTCACTCACCTCATGCACACACCATTTGCTTCGGCTTTTGCCTTTAACCTTCTGCAGGTCCTAATGCTATCAAAGGCCAGAGGATTCGACCCATCTCCGTTCTAGAGGAGGAGCTCTGACAGATATTCATTGCCGCACCACGCAACACATCTTTGTTGATCCATTGATCATCCAAGACCTTCTCCAGCCCATTGCGAATGTGTTGGGATCCTCTATGCAATAGCTAGACACCAGAGAAGGATGAGGGCTCGCTGGAGCCCATCCAAGTCCGTCGTAGAAGCAGCGGAGCAGCTGAGGAGGGAGAGCAGGTGTCGTCGATCATTTTGATCGGACGTTCCATGTTGATCAGCTGAGCCTCATCTCGAGCCTCCACGCTTGGAGGAGCCGACCTGCATAGAAGCAACTCAGGCCTCCCACGTGGCCCAAGCCACTTGCCTCGAGCCAACCCGCCCCGAGGCTCAGAGCATGTGCAATGTGCGTGCAGGCGTGAAATTTGCAGCCGAAGCCCATGAACTCTTCAAAATTAAAAGCATGTCTAGGCATGTGTGAGGCACATGGTGCGCTTGGGTTATTGCACAAAGACCCCCTTCGGCTTTACATAACTACAAAGATACCCTCCAAGGACCTGTTTGGGATGTTTTCTTTATTTATTTTCATGTTTTTATTTACAACTATTCTCCTAGATCATTTCTCTCATAACTTGAGCAAGAAAATCCAATTTCAATGATTTCAATTCCATTTTTTTACTTATTTAATTATCTATTTAGTAGTATTATTGCTTTACTGATTGACACTAAGACCAATGCTAAATTCGAGATGTATTGTGTCTTCTTCTTATTCATTTAAATGCCATTTGCCATAATTTGAGGCATCCGATGATCTTGAAATTAATCACCATCGTTTTGCTCAATTAATTGATAGACTTAGGAGCATATTTGTACATATTTATCTAATTGCATAACATATCATTATGTTGCATGTTATTCATATGTTAATTGCATAAAACTAAAATAAAAAATGCACCATTATCACTCATTCTATCTTTGCATGATGTTTGCATTGTTTGTGCATTATTGACCTAAGTAGATAATTAATCGCTTAATTTATATATTATTATATTAATAGTCATATTAGGTAGCTTGTGTCCCTATCTTTAACCTTGGTACTCTTACCAAGTAAAAAATTCTCCACCTATTCAAAAGGGTAGTTCTCTGCATGATCTATTTTCACCTCCTACACTACGAAAATTCTCGATTATTAAAGAGGTGAAAATGTGGTTCATCAGATGACGCCATTATCGAGGACATGGATCATCTTCACGATTCCTTAGATTTTGATATTTACTTGAGTTGATTGTTTTTTATACTTAGTTTTACCCATCTATGTTGTTTTTGCATTATTTTGTTGTTCATTAAATTCTTGATCTTATATCTAATGCATGGCTTCTGTGTCAGGGCTCGTGGAGTTGAGGACGCTTGGGTGACATGGAGGTGAGAGTTGGGAGTTCCCGTTGTAAGGAGCCACAATATAACCTTCCAAAGCATCAAGCGATTTCATTAGGATTCTTAGTCATTTTTTTTGTGTTGTATATATTTATAATAATTGCATTCTAGTAGTCCTCGTTTAAGGGCTCGCGTGTGTATTAACTTTTACGTGGTTTATGGAGTTTGTTTCACCCATACCGGGGTGGGACTCCACTTGAGTGTTCAATCTAGGGTTAATTACGTGGCTCTCCGAGCTCATTTATCATTTCATGTCATATTTGCTTGAATGTAGGTTAGAACACACTAATAAGAATATGTGAGACTCACTTCATCTCCTTGGATTCATTGAGATACACTTAAACATTGATCTACTTAGTCAAAATCAATTCACTTCTTCTCGTTAATAGTTTCATGTTTAGGTGCAATTTCACTCAACTTGCATGTGTAATGTTAAATTTAAAATTCGTTCTTACACTTGCATGGAGAATGCTAGAGGCACTGTAAGTATTTTTCTTGAGCATACATCATGATTTCTCATTGCAAAAGCTTTTCTCGACATCCCACTCTTGATTTATAACCTAAGAGTTTAAATGGAATTGGGACTGATCGTTAGACGATGATTGCTTGATTCTATATACATTAATCTCAGTGATAACCTAAGCATAAAAATTGAGATTGATTAATGCAAGTCAACCTTAATAAAATAGAGTAAAATTTAACCTTGGATTATGGGAGAGCAAACCCCAACATTGTACGCGGTATCTGTTTACATGCTGAGAGGTGAGATCACATCCCAAGGATAGTGCCCAAAACCTATCATCAAACCTTGCTTAATGGACTTTATAGTTAGGATGACCACCAATAAAACTGACAAGATAAAATGACCAACACCTATTGGTTTTCATGTGTGAGATGGTGAAATCAAAGTTGTTTTATTGACTGGTTGAGCCTTGATTGAGTATTCTACTCAACCATCCTGTCAACCCAAGACTCCACATTCATCTCTAAAGATTCAACCTTCATGTAAATTCATATCACTCAACCATAAGTGGTGTTCTGGCTCCCCATACTTAGTTCCATATTCAAATACTTAGGCTCCTCTTCAGCCTAGGTATAGGGGGAACCATGTCCATATTCGATTGTTCACCTCAGGTCCCTCCATCTTTATTGCATATCTCTATCCTTAGGCTCTTCTTAGTCTAAGTATAGGGGGGACCCGAACCCCTGTCATATTCTATTTTCACTCATTGAGCCCTCCTTTTGGTCCGCTTCTTATACTCAGGTTAGTTTAAACCTAGGTATAGGGGGGAGACCCAAGTCAGTTTTGTATATCCTTCTATATTCTAACATGAGATATGGCTTCATATCACTTTGTGCTATGAGAACATAACAAAAGCAAAGTAAAGGGGGTATACCGTATATATTTCATATAAACTTTATCCATAGTTCATATTTAAAATTTTCAATTGGGGCTAGGGTATAGTACTTTTGAACTGATTTGTTTAAAAATATCTGTAAATGCCTTGATTTTTTTGACTATGTGACATTATCATTGGAAAATGTTGACAATGGTTTGAAAAATAAGGATTTTACTTATTTTGAAAACCTTTGGAAAAATATTTTGAAAATGTAAATATTATGTGACATGGTTTGGAAAATATTCAAAAATCTTTTCAGAACAAGGTATAAATGATACTAATTTGTGTTTGTAAATACTTCTAACCTTTTCTAAAATCTATAAAAATTGCAAAAAAAATCAAAAAATCACAAAAATATTAACATTTTGAGTTGGTGCATCCCTGACACTTCTCACTATCACTCAAGACTTGAGGAATAAATAAACTTTGATTTATGAGGTCTTAAGAGTCTGAGTTAACCGGCCTTAGTCATTAGGGTTGTGACTTGATAGTGCACACTTCACCGGTTTGAAAGATATGGGTGCTCTATTGCACACTTCATCTCTACCTTAAAGAAAATGACTCATACATGACATATACAACTGCATTGATGATGAGATGAGCTGAGATTTCACTTGAAGATCTGGGATTTGATATTTGAGTCTATACATAATCTCATGATACTCAAGGATTAGATAAATTCAATGAAGGTTTCATAAAACCTGAGTGTCAGCAACTTAAGTCAGTATGAGAATAAGTTCTCATGCTATCTCTTAATTAGTGATGTATGTGCCAGAGTGTGATGAAATATAACAAATTTGTTGATCAATGTATGCCAACTTGGTAAAAAGCAGTGGAGTTAGCCTATAAGAAAAGGAAGAAAGAGGAAGAAAAAACTCTCACATTATAAAGACAAAATACAAAAGAGCTTACATCAAAGGCAAGAACTCCCAATCAATTTTAACTGTCCACTTGGACCAAAGCTATTAGGACCATTGGAGTCGGGCTAGCACTCAAAAAGGGCTCTACATTGTAAGCGATACAAGTCTGGGTGTTGAAAATATATTAGATATTCAAAAGAGACACACCCCGATGTATTATCAGGAAAACAAATGCAGACGACTCTAAATTCTCTTGATAGACACACTGAAAAACAACCAAAAATATACTTGTGTTAAGTAATAAGGCACTCGAGAGGATCTTTATTTCAATGAGGGGGAGAAAAGAAAAGAAACAAACCTATACCTCAATCATCTTGCCTTATTTCTTTCAATGTCTGACAAACTAAAGACACAGTGGATTGAGTGTAAGAACTGATTTATTCCACAATCTTGAGGATTGGATCTTGAAGAAAGTCTCTTAGAGTGGGATTTTAGGTGATATTGTGGCTCTGCTTTTATGAATGCAGTGCACACTAAATGTTATATCCTTATACTACATGCACACACAAAGAGTATGATAAAAAAAGAAGTTGGATTTCTTTTGACCAGGGCTTGGTTTAGCTTAAAATTTTAAGATAAAATGGAGCGGAGTTGACTACGCGATTAAGTGAAACTTCACATGCACAATCAGGGATTAATTCTTTCATTCTTTAACTGCTTGAGGACGAGCATGCTTAAGTATAGGGGAGATGATGAATATCTGATTTATTATCACATTTACCATTTATTATCCTCCTTTCTTAGACTTCTCAATAAGATCAAACCTTAATTAACATCTAACCCCTTGTTCGTAACTAACCCTTATTATTGTATATAATTAACATTATTTTATTTCCTTTATTTCTTCTTATTAAAAATTCTTTAAAAAATTAGATAGTTATTGTATATATTTGTTTTATCATTATCTATAAATTAAAAACACAAAGATATAACAAAAGAATTAAAAACAAGTGTTTTTATCTCTTAAAAATACTTAAAAAAAACTAGTTTGTATATATGACTTCTTTGGACTTTTTCAACATGAAACCTGTAGATCTCATTGAGATCTACAGTTTTCATGTTTTGCATTTTTCATTTGGAGGATGTACATATTTGTTTTTGTTTTTTATTTTTCTTCTTTTTTAATTTTCCTATTGGGCCACGTAACGTCCCTAGGGCTACCCACATGGCCCGCTTCTCCTTCCGCCACCCGCCTCGCCTCTCCACCATCCATCCACTCCTGATGGATCGCATCTGGAGCACCCACACCTGCCTCCTCCCTGGCCATTGGATATCCATATCCAACGACCCTCGACTCATCTTCCTCCTCATGTAACCACCCCTTCCCTCGTATAGACCCTATTTCTCCCATTTCTCCCTCTCATCCCACATTGTCATTTCTTCAACAACCAACCTTCGACGTAGCCCTACCGTCCTTCTTTCTTGCACACCACTTAATGCTCCACGACCTAATCCTAGGGCAACGCTCGATCGTTACGAACCTCACCTCCACCTTATGTAACCACTGTCTCATCTTCTTGAAAACCTCCTCCTCCGACCATGGATCCATTGTTCACCATTCTAAGTTTTAAGCCCTAGATATCCTCCTCCTCTTGGGATAGAAGGAGGAGTCGATATGTGTCAATGGGTCTTCTTGCAGGTGAGATCCATGGCCATCGACCATGTTGAAATACCTTCCAGGTAGCTACTCGATCTCCCTGAGGTGTTCGCTCAAGTCGAGCGATGATCGGAGCTCTTCCCGGAGATCAGCCCAGGCCATTATCTCCATCGTGCATCGTTCTTCAAATCTCAAGCAATCTTCTCTATCCTTCCATATTTTCTCCAAATTAATTAGGTCCACACAATCACCGTCACCCTCAATTAACCACTCTGATACCTTCACCGGACACCCTGCATCCATGCACAACCTTCCGATCACCCTCTCCAATCTTTCATACCTCTTACCGCTTCACCCCCATTTCTTCCTTCTCCACTGTAGAACAAAACATAGGCATAAGCCATCTCACCACATCCAGGTCTTTCACTCACCTCACACACACACACGCGTGCGCATACACCCCCCCCCCCCCCCCATTTTCTTCAGCTATTACCTTTAACCTTCTGCAGGTCCTAATGCTCTCAATGGTCAGAGGCTTCAACCCATCTCTGTTCTAGAGCAGGAGCTCCGACAGTGCTTCATTGCCTCACCACTCAAAGCATCTTCGTTGATCCATTGACCATCCAAGACCTTCGCCCCATTGCGAAGGTGTTGGGATCCTCCACGCAATAGCTAGATGCTAGAGGAGGGATGGATGTCTCGTTAGAGCCCAACCAAATCCGTCGTAGAACGACTGAGTAGCTGAGGAGGGAGAGCTTACAGATGTCGTCGATCATTTTGATCGGACGATCCCTGTTTATCCACAAAACCTCAGCTCGAGCCTCCATGCTCGGAGGAGCCAAGCTACATCGAAGCCACTTGAACCACCTACGTGGCCCGAGCCACCGATCATGAGTCGATCCACCCCCAGGCCTCAGAGCATGTGCAATGCGCGTGCGTGCATGAAATTTGTAGCCAAAGCCTGCGAACTCTTCAAAATTACAAACATGTCTAGGTGAGCGTGAGGTATGTGGCACGTTTGGGTTAATTGTACATAGACCCCTCCAGCTTTACGTAATTGTAAAAATAGCCTGCATGGACCTGTTTGGGATGTTTTCTTTATTTATTTTCATATGTTGATTTACATTTATGCCCATGGACCACTTCTCTCATAACATGAGCATGCAAACTCCAATTTCAATGATTTCAGTTTCATTTTGTTGATTATTTAGTTCTCTATTTAATGTCATTATTAGTTTATGATTTGAAACTAAGATTAGATTACTAAATAAAAGATATATTATGTATTCTTCCTATTCATTTAAATGTCATTTTCAGTAATTTGAGGCATCAGATGTTCTTAAAATTAATCACCCTTGTTTTGCTCAATTAAGTGATAGACTTATGGGCATATTTGTACATATTTATTTATTTGCATAACATATCATTCTATTGCATGTTATTCATATTTTTAATTACATAAAACTAAAATAAAAGATGCATCTAGATCACTCATTCTGCCTTTTGCATGATGCTTGCATTGTTTGTACATTATTGACCTAAGTAAATAATTAATCGCTTAATCTAGGTATTATTATCTGAGTAATCATATTAGATAGCTCGTGTCCCTATTTTCGACCTTGGTACACTTATCAAATAAAAATTTCTCCACCCATTCAAAAGGGTGGTTCTCTGCATAATCCATTTTCACCTCCCGTACTACGACGATTCTCTATTATTAAAGAGGTGAAAATGCTGTTCATCAATGGGACCCTAAGACCTATAAATCAGACATCATACCTCAGTCTAAAATATACAAAAGAGTAATAAAAACTCATCTCTTTGCTTTCCATTCTATGCTCTAAGAGAAAGATTCAAGAGTTATTTTCTACCGCGATCTTCGTTTCAACTGCTCTAGTTCTATGAGTTCGATTCTTTCGAGCACGCTCCTCGCTTTCTAAGGTTATTTTAGTTTTACCTCATATTATTCATTGCAAGTTTACTTTCATATTGAGGTTATTAGGATCTCTTAATAAGTATATGGTTTGAGTTGACCACGTAGTCAACCTAGGTTGTACTACGGTTGGGTTGCCCACATAAGCTACTCAGGTTAGTGGAAAACCCATATGAGTCAGGTTGAAAGATCGAGTCAGGAGACTTTAATCTTGATTTTTACCCATGAAGCTTTCCACGTTAAATACATGTGCCCTTATAGTTTGATTGTTTATTTATGATTGAAAGTGCCACACATTGTGCTTGTTTTTAGAATATTGTGATTGCTACGATCCATGTCAATTAGTCTGATCCACCAACATCAATTAGTCAATGTTTGCATCGATATAGCAAACCAAAAAAATAGTAGACCACATTGTA